>PISX010001381.1:0-198962 GCA_004024625.1 Mellivora capensis | reverse complement strand
GCCAAGCCCTGCTCCTGAATGGTCACCCTCTGTCGCCTCACACTGCCTGTCTCTCCTGGGTGCTCACTGCCACCCGGGGCCCTGTCCTTGCTTCCTCGCTGGGCACCTCTCTCTCTGCCTCCCTGTGGGAAGTGGGGGTCCCCAAGGGTTCCCACGTAGGGCACCCATTCACTCATTCAGCGCTCCCCCCATCCCTGGGGGCCCCAGGTGGCTCCTCTGGGTGGCACTGGCCCCTTGCCAAGAAGGAGCAGTGCTGTTTGGGTGAGGGGAGAATAATCAGCTGTAAACGTTGCAATCAGGGAGAACGGGCTGCTCAGGCCCCGGCGCCCACGCGTGCGCCTAATTGGCTCCACGTGCCTGCGCCTCCTTTCAAGAGCAGGAAAGTGGAAGGGTCAAGATCTCTTAATGTTCGTAATGAAGGGAGGCAGAAGCTACTGCTGGCCCCACATAAATACCTTTTAATTGCGCCAAGCAGGGTGGGCGGAGTCAGCCCACGCTGAGTCCCCTGCCCTGTCTGTTCCCCATGACGGGGTCCTTTACAGCTTCCCCAGTCTGGAGTCGGATCCCAGCTGCTGACCTCCAGCCAGAAAGCAGAGCCACAGTCCGGGCATCTGTTCTCTGAATGTTCCTGAGGCTCCCACTCTGGGCCAGGCCTCCTCCAGGCCTTCTCCTTTCAGGGCTGATCTGCTCGTCCGACCCCCAGCAATCGGTGCATGAATGGACCCAGGTTTGAACCAGCCTCCAGCTCTCTCTCATGGCTGAATTCCCCGCCCCTCCCCCCAATCCTTGCTGCCTCCTCCAGGCAGCCCCAAGCTCACTTTTACCCTCTTAAACTGAAAGGATCTTCCTCCTGCTGGGGCTTCCCCTTCCAGGCTGCACCTCTCTGAGGTCCCCACGGCCCCTGCTTCTGGGCTTTCTATTCCCCATGGCTGCATCTCTCCCATTAGACGGAGATTCTCAACCGGGGGTGGGGCTTTGCCCATAGGGGGCATCTGGAGAGATTTGGAGACATTTTAGGTAGTTACGGCTGGGGGAGTGGTGTACTCCTGGCATCTAGTGGGTAGAGGGCAAGGATACTGCTCAGCACCCCAAAATGCGCACAGCAGGCCCCACAACAAAGAATTACCCTGCTCAGAATGTCAGTCATGCTGACAGAGAGAGACCCTGCCTTCCATGGAGACTTGGAAAGAAAGCCGCCACTGAGGGGGGTGGGATGGGGTGGGGGGGTCCTCTCCACAGCTCCGGAGCACTCCCTGGTCCCCTCCCTGGCCCATTCCTTCCTTTCCTCTGAGCACACAGCCCCAAGCCCAGTTCCTGAACAGACCTGGCCACACTGCCAACAATGCATCAGTTTAACTGGGTTAAGTGGCCATTAGCAGCGAAAGCAGGGCGGCTGTGTGCGGAAGGGTTTTTAATCTTACTCTTAAATGATGCTTGCTCTCCAGAGAGGCAATGGAGGGTGGGAACACTGCCTGCTGGAGCCCCCAGATCCAAGGCTGCAGCTGCACTGCCCCCTTGTCCCATCTATCCTGGCCTCCCAGGGCTGGGCCGGGCGGGGTGCTCAGGGTCTCTCTCCACTGTGCAAGGACAAACCTGCGGGGGCAGGGACCTCCCCAAGGTCACTAGGTCATCTCAGAGCAAGCCCCTGTCAGAGGAGGCCAGAGCCCCATCCCTTCTTCCCTCAGCCCTGCCCTCCCCTTGTAGTCAGTCAATGCCATGTGGCCACCAGTGGTAGCACTGGGCGGCACTGGGGGGCTGTATGTGGGGTCTGAAGCCTGACTGCCCAGACCTAAAGCCTAAATTTGGTGTGAGACCTGGGGCCAGTGGCTTAACCTCTTGGGGGCTCAAGTTCCTCAAATATAAAATGGGGATAAGATACCCTTGGCTTGTAGAGAGGATTTGGAGAGGTCTGGAATGTCCTGGCTTATCTTAGGCGAGGCACTTGGCAGGCCCTAAGAAAGAGGCCAATAACCATGGGAGAGAATTATTTCTGCCCATTTTCGGGGAAACGTTCTGACCTCTGAAGTTACACAGAATCATCTGAGGAGCACTGAAAACTACTGAAGCCCGGGTCCATCCCTGGAGAATCTGAGGTATTTGGCTTGGGTCGGGGCCCAGGCGTCACAATTTAAAAGCTCCTCGAGCAACTCCAGTGTTCAAGCAGGTTTAAAAACACTGCATGAAGACAAAGGCGCAAAAGCACAGCGTGTGGAGAGGTCTCGGCCCTGGGGACAATGGGACGTACCCGAGGTGGAGTGTGGGGCAGAGCTGAAGGGCCAAGGTCTCTAGATCCTGGGTTTCTAAAGCCAGACCTCTCCACGGCTTCTGGCTGGTTTGAAATTGGAGGTAAGAGGATCTCCCCAAGATGCCTGGGTGGCTCAGTTGGTTGGACGGCTGCCTTCGGCTCAGGTCATGATCCCGGCGTCCTGGGATGGAGTCCCGCATCGGGCTCCTTGCTCGTCAGGGAGCCTGCTTCTCCCTCTGCCTCTGCCTGCCACTCTGTCTGCCTGTGCTTTCTCTCTCTCTCTGACAAATAAGTAAATAAAAATCTTAAAAAAAAAAAATTTAAAAAATTAAAAAAAGAGGGTCTCCCCAAGAGCAGGCTTCTAGCCACATTCATGTCCCTTGGTGCACTGGCCTTGGGCTTCCCATTCTCTGGGACACCCCGGAGAGGAGGCTGGAGGCCCCTGCACTGAGGTCACTCCTCACCTTATCAAGGCTGCGTCTCGGGGCGCCTGGGTGGCTCAATGGGTTAAGCCTCTGCCTTTGGCTCAGGTCATGATCCCACGGTCCTGGGATCAAGCCCTGCATCGGGCTGTCTGCTCAGAGGGGAGCCTGAGCTTCCCCTCTCTCTGCCTCGTTGTGATCTCTCTCTCTGTGTCAAATAAATAAATAAAATCTTTAAAAAAAAAAAAAAAAAGGCTGCATCTCCTCCTGCAGCTTCTCCTCTAAGCCATAGAGCAGAGATGCCAGGGATGGTGCTGAGGATGGCCCAAGCTCTGCGGACACTGGCTTTTCTTTGTGACCTTTATAAACCATGGCTCCTGGAGCTGTGAGCCCAGAAGTACCAGGCAGGGATGGTTTTATGTCCCTATTTCACAGAGGAGGATACTAAGGCGTGGGACAGGACTAGACCGAGTGCTCAATGAGGGCAGGCACAGGGCCTGTCCTCCCCCTGTCCCCCCAGAACTGCCTGGCACGCAGTGGGCCGTGAGTGAACTCATGGAGGAAGAAATACAACCAGGAAGAAATGACCTTTCTGAGAGAGGGGCTGTGTGTCAAGGTCCGAGCAGGGAGTATAGCAGAGTCCTGGTTTGGGTCCATCTCTGCCTCCACCGTGCTGTAAGAACTCGGCACCTCCCCTCCCCCACTCCTGGGACTCAGGACCCTTAGAAAGTGGGCCCTGGCTCAGAGGACCCTTCTCCCTGGGCAGTATAATTCACAAGACAGCTCCCCTCTGTGTGTCCAAAGCTGAGGCCCAGAGGGTTTCCTGGACTTGGGAGTGCTGGTTGCCTGTGCTGCAGGGCCCCTGACCTGGCCTGCTCCTGCCTGCCTCTTGGCTCCATGAATCACCCTGTGCAGCTCGGAGAAACTCACAACAAACCTCTGATTGTCCCTGATTAGATGAGACCGTGAACTTCCACCGTGTGTTGCTCAGATTCCTCTTTGCAAGCCCCGAATTAAAATTCCAGACCAGAGCAAGAGGCTTTAAATTGGATTACTGGATGGGGTCCAGGGAGAGAGGAACAATGCAGTGGGGGGTGAGGGGTCCAGCCCCCGACATCCCTGCCTCCATAAGCACTCAGGCTGCAAACAAATGTGGGAAAGGAGGAGAGAAGGGCCAGAACTTGATTAAAAGCAAATTTAAAACATAATTAAGACCAAAGCTCATCCTGAACAATTAGGACCAAGGCAGGGGAAGGATGGTTGTCCTTTGCTTCCTCTGGGGATATGGACAGAACCATCTTGTGGGCCAAGAGCCAGGGGCACTGCAGGGCGGGGGGAACTCGTGGCCAGCAGGATGCTGGGCAGTAAGGGTTGTGGGCTCTGTGCATACCTCAGGAATCATGTGGGGAGTCAAGGGGCTGGCTTTGCATCAGAGTGACCTGGGTTCACATCCTAGCTTGATGCACAGCATGTCCGGATCCCAGTGTCCCTCCCCTCTGTGAAGTAAGCCTCCCTCACAGGGCTGCTGTGAGAGGGGCCTGTGTCAGACATACACATGGTGAGTACCCCATCAGTGAGGGCCCTATTCCATCATTTGTCTGTTGAGAGTAATTTGCATTTGGCACCAATGGTGGACCAGGCCATGGGCTAGGCTGCAGATGCGGGGCGGAAGGAGAGAGCCATCTGCCCTGCCTCATGAGGTGGGGTACAGCATGTGCAGTACAGAAAGAGTTGGGATCAGAACCCAGGCCTTGAGTTCTCCCTCCCTGCCAGGCTGTCAGGGATGATTGTTTGTCTAGGAGTTGGGGGAGGAGCTTGGGAAGGGACCCCAATGCCGTAGTGCCTGGAGAGGATGGGCAGGGGGCTGGGCCCTGGGCTCCACGAGTGGGGCGTCTGTCCTAAAGCTGGGGTGGGCAGCAGGCCTGAAGGCCCAAAGGATGCCTTTTCCCGAATTTATCAGAAGATTTCAACTCAAGTTCAGGGCTGGGGGCCTGCACTTTGTAAACAGGAGCAAAGCAAGGAAGTAGTAGTCGAATAAGGAGTCTGGAATGAATGGGACAAAGAGAGGAGAGAGACAAGAGAGGATAGCATCCAGGTCAGGCCCAGTCCTAGGAAAAGCAAGGAAGGGACATGATGTGCTGGGTGGATGGGCAGCAAAGTGTTTCTCACAATCAGGAGAGACACTCTTGGACACCCCCCCTCCCCCAGCTCCAAGGAACTGCTGTCCCAGCTAATGGCTGGACTTCACTTCCACCCCATGGCAGTTCCTTTCTCCAAGTGTCTCCCCACCTGTGACCAGGAAATCCCGAACCCGAAAGTCAGGCTGGGCTGGGCTGAGCCCAGCTCCGTGTTGTCTGGATCCACACTGGGTGGGAAGCCGTCAGGGTCCACTTCCTCTGGGCCTCTGGTCCCAGAATGCCATCCTCTCGCTGTTCTATGATTGCAGGTCACACAGGATGGGCAGGCAGGGGACCTCAGGGGACTAGGGGTCCTAGTTCTCTCCTGGGGCCTGGATGTGGTGGGTGTTTGGGCTAGGTGATTACCCTGATCTGACCCAGCAAGGCCCCTGGCCTGAGCTTGGTCATGGCTTGTGTGGACTTCCTCATCCTTTTTTGTAACTAGTTTTACTGAGACACTATTCACATACTATAAAATTTACCCACATAAAGTATATAATTCAGTGTTGTTGTTTTTTTTGTTTGTTTGTTTGTTTGTTTTAGCACAGAGTTGTGCCACCATCACCACAATCTAATTTTAGAATATTTCATCACCCCCAAAAGGAACCTTTTACCCATTAACAGACACTCCTTATCCCCCTCCCTTCCCGCTTCCCTTCCAGCCCTAGGCAACCACTAATGTACTTTCCATTTCCATGGATTTGCTTATTGTGGACATTTCACACAAATGGGATCACACAATAGGTGGTCTTTTGTGGCTAGCTTCTTTCACTTAGTGGAATGTTTTCAAGTTCATCCATGTCATGTGTATCACTACTCCTTTCTTTTTGATTGTGCTCCTTTTGGCACAGGCTGGGGCTGGGGCAGTGGCGCTGTGCCTCTGATGGCGGGGGCAATCGCTTCTGGGCCTTTTGGCTAAGAGCAAGTGTGATGGTGGGGGCAGCTTGGGCACTCTTCCTCACTTGCTGCACAACCCCCCAGGGCAACCTTGCAGCTCCAGAAGTCCCCCCACCCTGGGGTGAGTGGAAGCCACGGGGGGTCTGCTGGCTTCATACAAGTCGTTAACACAGCCTAGGAGGGTTTGCCAACTCACAGAATGGCAGCACCCTCGAGCTGATAGGCACAACCTCTCCAAGACTAGACAGGGAGACTGGACTCAGAGGGAGGCAGAGAAACATTCAAGGTCATGGGCAGAGCAGGGGCTTCAATCCCTAGCATCACAGGGCTCCAGCATTAGCCGTGGGCCATTCAGGGCCACTCCACACTCCCTCCCCCAGAGCTGCAGCCCACCCTCCCAGCTACCAGCAGGTGCTTCCCCAGGGCACACTTAGAGCAGAGGAATCAGAGGACTCTAAGACTGCCTGGGCCCCATCTTCATGCCCACATAAGGTCCCCAAGACCCCAGATCACCTTCATGGATCCTCTTCCTGATAAAACCATCTGCTCCTGCCCTAGCTGCCCACATCCAGGCGGGCACTGCCCTGCCTGTGACGGCCCAGCCTGAATTCCAAGGGCCAGGAGGGCCATGTGGTTACGTCGGGCTGGGACATTGCCTGGGCTGTGCAGGGCCCCTCCCCTTGGCCCACCCTCAACCCCACACCAGCACCTACCTTCAGCGCCTGCACCTTCCTGTCCAGCAGGCTCTCGATGTCTCCTGCCACCTTTTCCACCAGCTTCTGGGGCTCGTTCTCCTGTACCTCAAACAGATTCCGGTTGTCCTTGTAGATCTAGAAGGAAGCAGGAGTCAGGGGTGAGGCTAGGGCAATCCCCCATTCCCATGCCACAGCACCCTGCATACGGTCAGGCCAATAAGGTCCAGCCCTTGGCCCCACCCCAACTCTGGCCCTGGCCACTTAGAGAACATGGATGTCTGTGGGCTGGGCCTAGTGCCCTCCTGAACTTGAAGGAGCAGATTCCACAGCTAGCCCTGATTGTGGTTGGTTGGACAGGGTTGCCACTGCCTTCTCTGGACTTGGGATTCCTCCCCCAAGAGGCAGGAGCAACACCCTTCTGGCGAGTTCGGAGCGGAGAGCAGCAGAGGCGGAAGGGTGGGCTGGAGAGGAGGCAGGGTACGTGCGTGGAGGGAGAAGGAGCCAATAAGCACACACTGCCTACCACAGGCCTGCTGACACGAAGGCACTGCCACACTCACTACACACCCACACATGCATCAGAAACACCTAGCCACTGCTCCCCAAGGACTCAGGCATCCATACCGTTTTTTGCTGGTGCTGCCACCGGGCACTTACAGAATTGTAGTGGAACCCAGGGCACGCCCAGGGGCTCCTCTGTTATTCAGGGCACAGAATATGGGGGTGGAGACAAGGGGGAAAAGGCCTGTGGGGAAGACAAATCGGCCCCTCTCTCCTCCTTGGGGACTGGGTCTGTGCACACATGCACGTTAGGGTGTAAAGCTGACAGTTTGCTTCTGCATGTGTGATTGTGTGTGTTATGGCTCAATACACACCCATCTGCGTGCACGGGCCTGGGTGTTGGGGGTGGTGTGGGGTAGGGCCTCTAGATGCCGCCTAGGGCTTCTGCGGGAGTCAAGGAAGTGAATTCAGTGGGCCTCTTTGTTCCAGGCTAGGGTCTTGGGTGTGTGCATGTGTGTGAGTGTGCGCATCGTACACCCCTGCCCGTGTCCGTCCAGATGACCCCAGGAGGTCTGTTCCCCAAGCTGACTCCTTCACTGAGGTCACATGCCACCACTGAATGGCCGCCACTGGGCCGTGCCATTGGGCTGTGTACGGAGGGATGCAGAGAGACAGAGAGAAGAGGTGATGAGGAGATAAGGAGGTGGGAGAGGCAGCCGATGAGAGACAGACAGGCAGGCGAGATAAGGTCAGGAGAGTGACAGCAAGACGTGGAGGAGATAAGGCCTCCAGCAGCGGATGGGGGGGGCAAGGTGGTGGATGAGGCGTGCCCAAGCCCAGCCCTGCCACCCAGCCAGCGCCCAGCAGTCCAAGGGTTAAAGTACCACACAAAGCCGGCTCAGGCAGTCTCCTCCTCCTGCCGCCCCCCAACCCTCCCAGCTTCTTTTCTTTTTGTCCTTCTCTTAGAACAAAATAATTTGTGGTGAATTCGCTCCTTCCCACAGAGCAGTGGCGATTAGAGGGCGAGGCGTGAGGCCTGGACGCAGGGCAGCGAGGATGGGGACCCCACGTGGGCACCAGGGCCAGGCTGCTCCTTGGGCTCCCTAGGTCATGCCTCAAGGCAGAAGCCCCCAGATGGGAGGCAGTGATGGAGACAGAGGTCAAGGAGGGGCCTGAGCCTGGGGTGGGGGGGTGTCACTGAGAAATGTGGGGAGGAGGCTGGAGACCAATGCCCTCTGCTGGGGAAAACTGAGACTCAGAAACAAGAAAGGACAGGTCAAGGCCATTTGACCCCGAGTGGCAAAGCCAGGTCCTTCATCCTCCCAGACTTCTCTTTCCCAGATTTTAGGACTTTAAAGATTGACTGATTGACTGATTTACAGAGCGTGAATGGGAGGGACAGAGGGAAAAAGAATGTCAAGATGATGCCACGCACTGAGTGCAGAGCCCTGCATGGGGCTTGATCTCACGACCCTGAGATCAGGGCCCGAGATCACAACCTGAGCCAAAACCAAGAGTCGATCGCTTAACTGTCTGCGCCTCCTCAGATTTCAGGACTTTAAAAATATACCCTTTCCCAAGCATGGGCTGCCGCACGGGGGACGTGGGACGTGTGGAGGCCCTGTCTCAGCCACACTGGTGGAAGCCTCGGCCGAGTGCTCCCTTGGCCCACTTGCACCAGCAGGGGGCGCAGCTGCCTGGCTTCTCAGGGCAGGGGATGAAGTTCCCACACCTGACTCCCCTGTCAAGGTCATTCCCAGGTGTCCCAAACAGGGCTGTCCATAGCAGCGGCAGCCCCTGATCAGAGCGGCCTTCTGACAGCTCTCCTCTGGGGACCCAGGAGTTCCTCCCCACTGGGTCCAGGGTGCCCCTGCAAATTGGCATGGTGCCTGGGCCAGGGCTCAGGGGCCGCAGAGGGAGTGGGTCTCCAGGTATCAGGGTCATACCTCAGGGCTCTGAAAGGCAGCATCAGGGCTTGAAAGCAGGCACCCTGCCAAGAGTCACCTCATCTCTGAAGCTCAGTGTCTGATTTATTAAATGAGAGACCAGCAGTCCCTGCTTTGCAGGCTGATGGAGGACTGCAAGGATCCTATGCTATTGTCGCTACTGCTATTGTTGGAGATCACCAGAATTCTGCAGAAGGAATCGCAGTCCCTCCCTGCCTCCACTCGCCCTGCTGGATCTGCACACTAAGGACC
This sequence comes from Mellivora capensis, assembly GCA_004024625.1. Taxonomy (NCBI): domain Eukaryota; kingdom Metazoa; phylum Chordata; class Mammalia; order Carnivora; family Mustelidae; genus Mellivora; species Mellivora capensis. The sequence goes on along the minus strand of PISX010001381.1, from coordinate 189,827 downwards.
TGAAGCCATTGGCTCCCACTCCTGGGCAGACAACTTCTGTCTCCTGGGGTTGGCCCACCTCCAGCCTTACCCTCCTCCCAGGCCTCCCTGGGCAGCCCCTCTCCAGCCACCCTGTCCTTGTCTCCAGCACCTCAGCCTGAGCCCTAGAAGTGACAATAGAGGGGCCTAGACACAAGGACGCCACTGATAACAATAGAGCCAGCTCTCTTCCAACTTTCCCCAAGTTCGGGGCCTGTGTGTAACGGACCCTTGGAAAATGCATATGCCCAATTCCATGTTCAAGAGCAGAGCTCTGGGACCAGCGAGGCCTGGTCTGACACTTGTATTCCTGCTTGCAGCTGCGCTACCTCTTGGAGCCTGGGGCTCTATCTGCGACACTTATTCCCTGTCACAGGGGCCCTCTAGGATCGCCCTCTGCTTGGCTCTGGTGCCAGCATTTGAGGCCTCTCCCGCCATTGACCTGGCATGTCCCTGCAGGCTTCTGGGTCCCCAGCCCATCCTGACGCCCACTACCACACTTTTGCTCATGCTGTCCGTGCTTCCCTTCCACCCTTCCCTGCCTTTCTAAATCCTTCCTAGAGCAAAGGTGGTAAAATGGGCTAGGAGGCGTTTCTGGGGAGATGAGGGCTAAATCCTAGAGCTGCAGGGGCCGGTCAAGCTACCAGCCAACCCTGTCCCCCAATCCCTTCGATTCACCTCTGAGACGAAACAGCCCTCGTTCCTTCTATCCCAACTGCCTCATCCTTCATAACATTCCCCTGGACTTGTTCTAATTGCCCCCATCCCCTGGGGTGGGCCATGAGCTGAGCCCCATGTCCCAATGAGACCCGAGGGATCGAGCTCAGCAGATGGCCCAGCGCTGGGAGATAGGTCATTTCTCCACTGATGCTCACTGAGGAGGTGCTTTCTCCCTGGAGGCCCCACAGGAAGCCTGGGAGAGCCCAGGGCAGACAGCATGGCCAGGGCTGATGCCCCTATACCCCAGACTCTAGCTCTGGTCCCTGGTCCCAGCTCGGATTCGACAGGCCGGGGTGCACTGGGAACGGGGCCTCGGCCACCACAGCAGGACTGCATGCCCGCTGGTGTCCTTGGCCCAGCGAGCTAACTGGAAAAACCCAACAGCTCTCACGGCAGCAAGGCCTCCGGGGCCCCCACCTCCGCAGAAGCAGCTGGCCTACAGGTTTTGGTTTGACACCAGCCGTGATGGGGGAGGGGCGGCAGGGGCTCCATCCCACAGACAGGGTGAGTAGTAGTGGGCCAGGGCAGCAGACGAGCAGACAAGCTGGCTGGAGCCAGGTGAGCATGTAGAACAGGGAGAACGGGGGTAGCTGAGACCCCAAGGGACAATAATTCAGGAGGCAGCTTGCAGCCCCTTGTTCCCAGGGGTCCCTGGCTCCCCTCCCTTGTGCCAGATACCAATGGCCTCCTCCCCTTGAGGGCACCTCCCCCCATCAGTTATGGAGAACTGTCCCCCCTTCCCTCCCCTCATCCTCTCACCTCTCTCCCTGCCGCCCCTGCCCCCGCACCCCCCTCCTCTCCTCCCTTGGTGCTGGCCTCAACCCCAGCCTTCTCTCAGCTCTGATTCTTTAGTCAAGCAGTATTTCTGGCCAGCCTTTCGGCCTAGGGATGTCCAGGGCTTGTGGAGGCCCCAGAACCTCTGCCCAGCCCCCTGCGTCCCTGGGTGGTTGCACATAAAGAGAGGAGGTGAACCCAGAGGGCACGAGGAAGAATGGCGACCTTGGACGGGAAGCACAGGGATCCACACGGGGGCGGATGGAGCCAGCCTCGTCCCCACAGCTCCCAAGCGTCCTGACTAGGAGTGGGGTTGAATTCTGAGGTACCTGGGAACAGAGACAGCCACCATAGGAGACAACGGGCCCCGGAAAGCTGGCGGCAGCTGGGCCTAGCCCTGAGCCAGCACCCAACCTGCCCAGGGAGAGGAGTAAGGTGTGGAGAAAGGGGAGGAAAAGGAAGGCGAGGAGAAGCGGAGCAGGGGAAAGTCAGAAGAGGGAGGATGGTGTGTTGGCTCTGGCCACCCTGGGGCAGATGTTTTCATACTTGACCTCACTGATCCTGGACAACCCGAAGAGGGACTCTTCTGATCATGTCCATTTAGTGGACAGGCCACTGAAGGCCAGGGAGCTTAAGTTCTATAGGAGAGCTCAGATTCGAATTGGATCTGTCTGCCCCAAAGCCCTTGCTTCAGGTCTCACTCTGTGCAGTCTGGTTTTCCGCACTTAGTCCCATACTTGAAGGTGAAGGGAGCACAGGGCATCAGCGGGGGCCCTGGGGGGCGGGTCAGGGTCACACGGAAGACCTGAGGACTATGGGAAGCAGGAGATCCATTCTGGAGGGGCGGAGGGGCGGACCAGCAAAATCAGCCTGATCAACTAACCAACCACCCAGCCCTAGGAGTAAAAACAGGCGCACATGAGCCTCCTCTCTGCAGCGAAGGTGAACGGGCCCTAATCTCTGGAAAATTAAATCAGAAAGAAAATGGAACGAGAAAGATTTGACACAGGCTGGGCCCTGCTTCTGGCTGTCTCCTCAAACGCTCAGGCTGAGCTCAGTGTTCAGCTAGCTGGCTGCCCCAGCACCCTTGCCCCCTCCCACCGCCCAGGTTCCTGGGCAGGGCACAGGCAGGATTACTCCTTCCCCTGGCTTTGTGGGGGAAACCGAGGGTACTGACATAGCTGCTAATCACCCCTGAAGGCCGCAGGGTCGAGGGAGTAGCCGGGCCCCCTGTGGTCCCTTCCCCTTGAGAGCACTTGGGATAGATGCAGGACAGGCTGTGGCTCCTGGGCTTTTCCTGAGCTCCACAGCCCAGCTCCTGATGGACAAGGGGAACTGTCCCCCAGTGGGTGCACAGAAACCCTGATCCAGCTGCTCTGGTGACATGCCAGGCCCTGGTCTCTGTGTGTGACCGACAGCTCCCTGGGGGGCTGGGGAGTAGCCCCCTCTGTCACCCTAGAGCACAGCAAAGGCCCCTCAGAGGACATGGTCAGTGCTCGGGCAGGGGTCGTGGGCCACGTGCTGACATGTCCCCCAGCTGCTGACGTTCCCCAACTGTCACCGCAGCCCTCAGGTGGCCATGCCACCCTGCCACTGTCCTGCGGTGGGGGGGGGCTCCCCAGTTAGCCATCTATGGTGTCATGTCACAAGCGGGGTCAGGACATTGCGGTGCTGGCTGCCACATGATTAACATTCATATTGAACAGGTATTTCCTGGAATGAACCCCTGTTTACAGGAAGTCACAGACACCACCCAGGCCATGCCAATGCGACCCTGTGTGGGCTCCAGTGGAGAACACAAAGGCGGTGTGGGGGCAGGGAGGAGGGCTCCTGGTCTGGCTTCCAGGAGCAGGTCAGGATGTGGCCCCCCGGATCGGTGGCCCATTAATTGCTCCACTTCCTCCCCACCCCTGGCCCCACATCCTCACATTTCCGCACGCCACATTCACGCCACAGGCTCTGCAGCCCTCTTAAGCCTGGGGCAGCAGAAATGGACCAGATCTTGTCCCGGCCCTCCTGGGACTTGCCCAGTCATCTAACAGCAGAGGGGTAGTGGCAGGGAGAGGCAGGCAGGAGACACCGGGGATGGAGCTGGCCTGCTTGTGATGGGGGCGTCTGGGAAAAGATTGGGAAGGTCTTACAGGGGAGAGGCTGAAAGGCTGGGTGGGTGTCTGCTAGACTTGGGGCTGGTGGGGGGATAAGGGGGGTGGGCAGGAGGAGTGGCAGGTGTAGAGGCTGGGAGGAGGGGAAGTCAGTAGGTCCCTTGGCAGCAGGAGTACAGGGGTGTGTGGAGGGCAAAAGGGAGTCTGGCAGTCGGATTCTGAGCAGAAAGGGAGGTAGCCGCCCAGGAGGCTCAGGTGAGGGAGAGTGTGGCCTAGACCATCAGGTGAGAAGGTTCTGGTGGCTCAGTGGCCCCTCAGTCCCCCAGAGGCAGCTGCTAGAAGCTCTCACCGGCAGATTTCCCTTAGAAAAACTCACAGGGGCACAAAGCCCCGCCGCCACCCCCAGCAACGCCTCCCTGTTTTTAAAGTTAAAGTTTAGTTGACTGTCATCCATTACCGCAATTAGTACATTATGTCTAATTATGCAATTAGTGTAAAAAGTGCACTTGCTGCTGAGAATGGGAAATTACGCTGCCTCGTTACGTTGTAAAATCCATGTCATAAAAAGGCTCAGTCTCTTGTTTTTCAAAAGACACAAAACCCAACACAAAACAATAAACCCAATCCTCCCAATTGAGCTAGGGCCAGTCTGCGAGGCCCTCCCTGCACTTGCCCCCCACGCAGACCCCCACCTTTGTGACCTTGCGCACCATAGGGCAAGGCCTGAGCCTCCAAGACAGAACGTGTGCAGGACCCATTCCTGGGTGTGGCCCGTCTTCAGCCTCTGAAACAGATGTGAATTTCTAAGCTGACTTTAAAACCATAGTAATCCTGATTATCCATCCATTATTCCAGACTTGACTTGGAGCAAGGCCTCTGTGTGTTAAGGCCTGTGTATTTCAGGTGAGAGCAGTCCTGGGGGCAGGCATGGCTCCACCCAGTTCCAAGCACAAATCCTTTCTCCAAGGTTCCTGAGGGCCCAGGTCTGAGGTTCCTGATGGTGTCTGTGATGTCGGGGCATTTTCCAGCTTAGGGGAAACTGGAGGAACTTTCCCACACTCCAGACTCCCAAGCCGTGGGAACATTGTCTGGATAGAGAGGGAGCTCCCCGTCACAGGAAGCATGCAAGCCCAGCTGTCAGGGGTGCTGAGCAGGAATTCACTCATGGTCATGTGCAGCTGCTGGTCTCTAGGCTGCTGTCATTAGAGAGCAGCTTTCCCACGCCTGTGCGCCTATGCGAAGCTTATAGTCTGTGACTTTCTTCCCTAGATTCTGGTTCCCTTGGTGGCCAAGCAAATTGTCTGGAGTGGGTGGGAGGTGAGAAAGGAATCTGATAGGGTAGGGGCTTGTCTCGCTATCACAGAGGTGACAGTGCCAGAAGGTCAAGTCCATGGGGCTGGGAGGGCACACTCCAGTGTCCCTGACTGCCTGTGTCAGCACTGGGCACCTGTGTATCTCAAAAGGGTGATGCAGGGCCATGGAGACTCCTTCCCAGCCAAGAATCTGCCCCGACCTCACGGAGGTGATGCATGATCCTCCCATGGCTGCCACTGCCCAGCTCAGACAAGGTGCTCCCAGAGCCAAGAAGCGGAAACATGGAGCCCCAGCATCCTAGGGCTCACGGGGCACCAGGGCCCTTGCAACCCCACCCACCTGCACTGGGCACCCATTAGTTCTGGGTGTTCCCAGGTGTCTGGGTGCTGTCCACACCCCAGTGGAAAGCAGCCGGGTTGTGGGGATGGAGGGTGCCTGGACCTTACTAGAGGGACACCTGTTGCCCAAACACAAGGCATGGGTCGCTGACAGTTCTGGCCCCCAGGCCTTTGTGTACTCACGTGCTCCTGCAGAGCAGGGGAGCGTGTCATGGCCCAGCTGCGTGGACACCAGAGGAGAATCTCAGGGGCCCTGTCCCCCAGACTTGGTCCCGGAGAGCCTCAGGAGCAGGGGACGGGAGCCCGAGGTGAATGCAACTGCAGGCAGATCCAGAGCCCCTGCTGGCTGCCAGCCCTGAGCCGGGAGCCACCGGCTGCTGAGGCAGCTGGGAGGGAAGCTGTGCCCAGCACACCAGCCGGCACGGGGGAGTGCGAGTAAACACACCCGCGCTTCCCAACTCGTGTGGCTGGTGTGGGCGCCTGTGTTTATGGGAAACAGGTTGTTTGTGCCAGCGTCTAGGCCCCCTTGCCACCCACCCTGGCTCAGCTCTCTCCCTGTCTCCCCACTGGGTAGGCCCCACCTTCCTTCCCCCAGGACGCCTCAGCCTCTCAGCTATGGAGAGACAGTTGGGGGGATGACAAGCCCTCCCCTCCAGGTGGTGAGCCAGGACTCGGCATTTCACCCATTGAGTCGGAACGCTCCTCAAAAGCAGGTATGGTGATCATCCCTATTTTACAGCTGAAGAAACCAAGGGTCTGGCAGCTGGAGAAAGGCTGGAGACTAGCCTGGGGGTGGAGGAGTCCATGACACTCGGCCTCTCAGGCTCCAGTCAGCAGTTCCAGGTCCTAGGGTCCCAGAAGCCCCTGCCCACACCCCTGCCCACAAGCCTGGTCACCACCTTGAGGAGCCCTGGCCCAGCATGGCCTTAGATGTGGACCCTGCCCTTAGAGCTGGGGACACAGCTTCTTTCTTCCACACACGGCCTGGTCACTTGGTCTGCCATCTGGCTTCTTCAGTCCCTTTACCCCTGCACCTGTCTAGGCCCTGTGAGGCCCTACCTTCTGCCTCTCGGGGGCGAGAGTCCTGGCAGGCCAGGGTGTAGGGCTCTGGGAGTCGGGGGGCAGGGGCACCAGCAGACCCTTGGTGGCCCAGGGAGGACTCCTGATCATTTCATGGCTCTAGCTGTTATGGAGATCTTATCTAAGTGACTGTCCCTCAGTCCAGAGTACAGAAACTTACCCCCATAAACACCCTCATGAGATGGGTTTGAGACTGGGCCTAAGGCATAGAGCAAAGGACAAAGCCCGCTTCCTCTGCCCACATCACCTCCATTCCACCCTCCCAGCAAGGTCTGGGACAGGCCTCTCAGGGACCCCAGTATGGCCAGAGACCAACCTTGTCCTGCGAGTCCTCAGGCAGGCTTCCTGGGAAGGGGGGCGTGGGCCCACCTGATTTTTCTTTATCCATCCCCCTCCCCGACCTATGACAAGGGCACCAGGAGGTGCTCAGCAGCTGGGCGGCTTCTTATCTCACAGACGAGGAAATTGAAGTGGCAAAGAGTCAGAATCTGTCCCAAGGGGAGCCCCCTCCACTTGCAGCAGATAATGGCTAAAAAGCTGTGGCCCGAATCCTGGCCCTGCTTTTTACCAGGCGCATGGCCTGGCATGAGCCTTTGCCCTCGGCATCCACACAGCCTTGAGCTGCCTCAGCCAGGCCTTGGGGGTGTTCCCTCAGTGATGAAAGGTCAAATGCAAGGTGCTGCTGGCTTCTCATGGGGCCTCCTTCCAGGGCTGCTCCCAAGGCCCTCATAGATTTCCCTGCCCCACACTGTCCTGCAGGGCCAGACTTTCCAGGCCTTGCAGGCTGGAAGTCTTCCCTTTGCTCCTGAGACTGGCTGCTGAAGGCATCCCAAATAATGACAGTACCAATCACAAGGAGAGGCCCTCAGGCCAGCTGTTTTTGTGAAAACATGAGAGTCATGTATAAGGGAAAAGACGGAGACAGAACTAAGGCTGGGAGGTAGCTGTGGCCTCCTGTGGTATCAAGAGACCGTTTGGGGGCGCCTGGGTGGCGCAGTGGGTTAGAGCCTCTGCCTTCGGCTCAGGTCATGATCCCAGGGTCCTGGGATCGAGCCCCACATCGGCTCTCTGCTCGGTGGGAAGCCTGCTTCCCTTCTTCTCTCTCTGCCTGCCTCTCTGCCTGCTTGTGAGCTCTGTCTGTCAAATAAATAAATAAAATCTTAAAAAAAAAAAGGGACTGTGTGGGGGCAAGGTCACTGCAGGGTCCTGCCTCATCCCTGTGCACACACTGTAGCTCCAGGTACACAACGCCAGACCTCGCAGTTGAGCTCACACACACACCGACCTCACCACATTCGGGCCCAGTGCCTCAGAAGCTGCTCGGGACCTTGCCAGGCCTCACACTTAGGCTCATAGAGAAAGCACCACAGCCTGGATGGACCCACTGGCTGTCACGGGCTGTCACCTGGGTGAAGCTCTGTGGGTTTCCATCCATACCTCAAAAGGTGGTCTGCAGCCATCTGATACGTTCTAAGCAGTGAAGCCTCCCTGGCCCCAGATGGTTGGGGCTACCTGAAGGTCGTGGTCCTAAATCCTGCTGATGGACACGGCCTTGGAGAGGTTCCTAACAGCAAGGGTGCTGGGCCTTGTGGTGACAACAACATGGCTGACGGAGAGTGGCTTCTAGATCTGATACCTAGGAGGGTCACAGTGCTCAAGTGTCAGGTGCTGCTGACAAGGCAGAGGGGGCCAGAGCCGAGCGGGACCCTGCCCGCTGTGAGTGTGCAAGCGAGGGTACGAGGAAGCACAGCCGTGCTGGGCTATCTTACCCACATCCTGCATCAGTGCCTCCCAACCCCATCTCTGTCCTTCCCCTTGTTTTTCTTTTATTTTTCTCCTACTTCCAATTTATAGGCTCTTCTCGAATTTTATGTATCTCTGTAAGTGCCCTAAAATCTTCTGTCGTGCATGTCGGAAGCATACATAAACAAACGGTATTTGGACAACGGAGGCCGTGCACACGCTAAAGACACACCGAGGACAGGCACATACTGGGGACGTGTGTGCACCAAGGACACGCACAAGCTGGGGACACACACCAGAGGGGACCCCTTCTCTCTCATCATTTGGACAGGGAAATTGCAGATTTTCACTACACGAGGGTTTCCCAGCGCGCAAGGGCTGGTGATCTCCACACCGCTCTGAGCTGGGCGCTCCTGAGCCAGCCTGGCCCCTCTCTGCCCCTCCCCGCACTGCACTGTGGGTTGGGAGGGCCCAGCTCCAGGCTCTCTCTCCGTGAGTGCGAGAACCCAGCGGCCACCAGGCCCAGCGCCTGTCTTCACTGTGTCTGCACGCAGTGTTTGCCGTGCAAACGAACTGTGCAAACAGGACCGGGTGCCCGGCTACACTGGCGAGCACCATGAGGGCCCTTGATCTGAACAGCCATGAACTTGGAAGTGAGAGTGCTGTGCTCGGGGGAGGCAGATGCTGTGTCTGGACTCCCACTCCAGGTGGGCCACCTCCTCGGTACCTTTGGGGGCTACTTGATGGGTTGAGGACCGCCATCATTTATGGGGGCAGAAAACACTGCCCACACCAGTGGGGCCTGTGCGAGCATCCACGCTGGCCATCCATTGTGTCGAACCCTCACAAGCCCTAGTTGTCCCCATTTCACAGACAAGGCCACTGAGGCACAGAGTAATTTGTGGGGCTGGGATTCAATGACTGCTACACAGACTAAGCACAGGCTGGGGCAGCTTCCAGACCCCTGTTCCAGACTCCTGCCCCCTCCTCCCCCCAGCTGGTCTCCACTCCATGGGAAGCTGTGACCCTCTGCAGCTCCAACCCTGCCTCCCAGGCCTCTTCCTCCAAGAAGCCCTTCTGGATGCCCCTTCAGCTATGTCGGGCCTCTTGCCTGGGGGCTATGGACATCAGTGGGGGTCAGCTAACCCAGGTGTTTGCAAACCTTGCCCTGTTCTAAATGTTCCGGGAGAGCTCATCATTCAGAGGCACCTGGGTGAACCCTCACAGGAAATGCAACCCCTTCAGGACAACAAGCCCCTAATTCATCTGCCCAGGATCATCACTCAGATTGAGGCCTGGTGCCCACTGAATCCTCAGTGGGCCCACTGGCACCCAAAGAACACATCAGGCCCTGAGGCCTAGCTGTCATTTGTCCAGCCAGTCTGCCCAGTGGGATTGTGGGGAGGACAAGGAAGATCTGCACTGGACCCAGGGGTGGGCATGCCCCAGAGAGGTGTGTCTACCTGCAGGAAACCATCCCGCCCTCGCCAATCTGGAAGTCTAGCATCTCAGGATCCAGGTGGGTAAACTGAGTCCAAAAGGGAGGGGTCAGCAGCAGGGCAGGGCCAGGAAGACCCAGGCTCCAGCCGCTGGCCCCTTCTTCTGTGCTAGGGAGGGTGGGGAAGACTTTCCAGAAGAGGAGTGGAAATGGATGGGCAAGAAAGAGTGTCCCCCTGGCCGGGGATGGCAGACAAAGGCAGAGCGAATGAGTAGCTAGGCACAAGGCCTGTGAAGAGAGCTGCTGGGGAGGGGTGTCTAGCGACAGGACAGAGGCAGCTTTGTTCTCCTCCCCTCCTTGGAGCCTTGGGTGGGAACTCTCTGATAACTGTGGGGTCACCTGGCAGACTGGGAGTGTGAGGACTGGGCTTCTGTCCCCTCTGCCCTCCCTCCCCCACATTCCCCGGGCCTAGATGCCCGCCAGGTCTCAGCGGTGTCGATGCTCTGGGCTCCCGCGTCCTCTGCTCGGCGACCTCCAGCAGGAGGGAGGGACGCTTGAGCTTCTAGCTCTGTCAAGGGCTCCCTGAGCAAGGAGGTGACGAGGGCAATGATACCAGCAGGATGAGAGCGGAACAAATTGCCCCAATTATGTAAGGTGGCCCTATTTCCTCCTTAGCAGGGAGAGGAGACTGGGGAAGCAATGTTCTTGATAACCCCTCCCCCACCCACGCCACTGGGCCTGCTGGGAGACCCCTCACAGAGGCCCACTCACAGGTCCCCCCCCCCGCCAACAAGGTCTGTAGGCCCAGGTCACCAGGGGTGCTGGGGAAGGATCTTGGGGAAGGACTCCACGGCCCCTTTCCTGGGGCATGCAGGACGGGATCGGGGCAAGAGGCCAGGGGCTGTCCTGTTCAATGTCTCTGAGTGTACCCTAACCCCTCTGCTTTTCTTGCCTCTACACTGGGGTGGGCAACCCATGCCCCAGGCTTCACTCCTCTGGAGCCCTAGGGAAATCTGAGCCAGAATCCAACTACAGTCCCTACCCTGCCATACCTCCACCAGAACGTGCTCAGGTCTAAGCCAGAAGCCCGTTCCTCCAGGCTCCAGAACCAGGCTAAGATGCCAGACAGCCACGTCCACAGCAGGGCCTCTGGACTGCCTTTGCCCTGTCCACTCCACCCCCCAGGGCCTGGACACCTCCATCTTGGGAGAGTACTCTGGGGAGCCCTGCAGAGGCCCCAGGCCAAGGCCCTAAGGTAGTACCCTGCTTCTCAGCCCCACCTTGGCACAGGTAGTCTCTGCATGGGCCCCTCTTCCAGCCAGGAACTGGGTGTGCTCTGCCCGGGAAGGCCAGCTGGCCAAGCTGGCCGGGGAAGCCCTCCTACACAGCCCCACGCTTTGCTGGACTGCCAACGTGCCACGAGGCCCCGGCTCGCAGGCTCTTTGAGTTTACCATGCTAGCTGGTTAGGGCTGCTGAACTGTAAATTTATCTCCTGCCATAAATGCAGGCAACGCAGGAGCCCGTGTATGTGCCTGAGTGTGCGACTGTGCATGTATGCTGGGAGGCATCGTGTGTCGTGTACAGCAGAGGATGGGGTACACCAAAGGGGGGTGGTATTCCTGGGAGTGTGCAATGTACGCCTAAGCACGTGTTCCAGGGTGTGTGTGGGTTCCTGGGTACGTGTGTGTCCAGGAGCACATATCCTGGCCTGCACTCCTCCAGGCTCACCACAAATGAAGCAGGTGCATCCTTCCCTGAGGGCGGCCCAGAGTCCCCTGTCCCTCTGCTCAAGCACAGCACACAGTAGGCCTCGGGGAACATCTGTGTGTATACTGTGCATATGATGGACCCGGGGAGTCCTTGAGCAGTCCTTCGTCTCCCTGCCTGTCATCTCAGAGGGACTAGAGTCCAGCCCCGGTTACATATGCACACTGGGCTGGTGCCTCCTTCCAGCCACTGACCCCATAGACACGGAAGCACCCCCTGCACGGCCCACCAGAGGCTGCAGCAGAACCGCAGGATGAGGTGATCCTTCCTGCCCACCCCCACTCACAGACAAGAGGATCTAGAAACACCACGAAAACAATTGATCTCCTTGCTGATAGCGGGTAAGAAAAAATTACCTTTCTCTAAACGCTAAAAATAAAGCCCAGTTTCCTAAAAGCAGGGCTCTCCCCAGACTGTGGCTTTAGCGAGGTTTCGTTGTTAATTCCAAACGTGGATTTATTGGAGAAGCCGGGTGCTAACCCTTGGCTGCCTCACTGAGGGGCTCAGCCATGGGGCAAGATGGTGCCCCCCCGCCCCCCCGCCCCCCCTCCCCCCACCAAGGAGCTAAGCTGGATCTTGCCATGTAGTGAGCCCAGATGTTGCTATCCCAGGCAGGCGGGAAGAGGGCAGCAGAAACGGGGTCCATATGCTGCCTGTGCCCGGCTAATGGGCTGACAAATTAGGAGGTTTCCCCTCTAAGAGGTGATGAATGAGCAGCCGCCCAGGAGAGCTGGGGGATGGGCCACCTCAGCTCAGCCCTGACTTGGCATCTAGGGGGTGCCCAGGCCAGGACTAAGACTCTTGAGGGGTGAGGCTTGGTGGGTGAGGAAGGGGGGGGTGACTGTGGGTATGAGTGGGGGAAGGTAGAGAGGGCATAAGAAGGTAACCCCAGCCTTGGAGAATGTCCCCAAATGGGCCCACACCAGGGAGGCCCCAATTCCTCAGGCTGCTGTCAGGCCCGTGAAGGGCACCATTGAAGGGGGTTAAAGTGCCGCTAACCCTTTTCAGCCTCCTTAAGACCATCGTCACTGCATACAATGGCCCTAGCGCCTTGACAAGAAGGAGGCGAGAGAGGCGGCTGGTCCACGGGCAGGACTGCCATGTGCGAGCCTGTGCCCTGAGGACCCATCGGGATACGGAGGGATCTGAGGCACCACGGAGCAGGGCTGCGTCTCCCACAGAACTGCAGGAGGGCAGGGTCCTGGGCCATAGAGACGTGCAGGCAGAGGTGAGGAGCCCTGTAGGGAGGGATCCAGGGCACCCGTGTCAAAAGCCAAGTGCGGCTTCCAGAGTTAGCGCACCCCACCACGGAGGGCGTCAGTCTCAGCCAGTCCTCTCTGGGGTTGGGGGTAGAGGATCAAATGATCTTATTTGTCCTTTCTGACCTGGGAGCCCAATAGCCTTGATTCGCTCCCCAAATCATTATATGCTCCCCTCCTCCATGTGCTCGGGACATCTAAAACGGGCCAGGATTTCCTCATTCTTTTGACAAAGGCGGGCCTGGCTCCCTTGGAAAGCTGTCCAGCCAGGCAAGGCAGCCCCTGACCCAGGTCTTCTGTAGGCTCCCTGTCCAACCCACCCCCCAGCCCCAGCCCGCCCCCACCCCGTGTAAACAGAACCCGCCCGCTCTCTTCCAGGGGCTGCTAATTCCTCACCAGAACTGCTCGGACGTGAAATTGGAGTGAGACAATGTGTGTTTAAGGAAATGAATCTCGCATCTTAAGAGGCTCGGGGAGCCCGCCCTGCACCCCCAGCACCCTGCCCGCCCACCCAGAGCCAGGCAAGGAGCACTTGGCATCAGGGAAGAGAAAGGCGGAGGTGACATTCAGTGCCAAATTAGCAGCCGCCACAGCCAAATATTGTACTTGCCTCCAGTCTTCTTTTATTTTTCAAAAGAAAAGGCTTTTACAAAGTGAAAGAGGCTGTTGGAACACCAAGGCTGACGATAGTTTTAAAAGGCATGCCCGCCACACGCATGCCCATTGTAGAGCCTCCCCTCCTCCCTGCTCGCTGTCTCCGCCCTGCCCGCAGCCGCACCCCCAGGGCCCCTGCCCCCACGGTCAGGCCCCCAGAGGCCTGCCTCCCAGGCTGACATCATAGGTGTTCTTGGCCAACATGATCCAGAGGCTCTGACCCTGTGCCGCTCCTGGACATGGGACCGCCTCTGAGCCGCCTCCCCGTGCATGGAGCCCTTGCCACTGAGGGGTCATTTGTGGCATGTCGAGAACCACCTGGACTACAGAAGCCTCCACAGAAGTGACCAGCCCACGGCCTCTGCAAGGACTCCCTGTCCACTTCCTGACGGTCCTCAGTGCCTGTGCTCGCCCCCATCATTACTAGCCCCTTCCACTAAGAGCTAGATGCTGCACAGCCACCACTCATCCTGGTGTCCAGCCCTTGTAACCCAGCCTGCCACCATGGGCCACTAATTTATTAATCCACGGAGCTGAGGAGACACCCTCTGCTTGCTCCTCTAGAGGAAACACTGTTTTCACCCCTGACCCCTTGACCAAGTGCTGGGTCATCTCACTCATCACCAGGAGCCAAAAGGGACAAGGTTTTATTAACCATGCAGACTTAGCCCACATTTCCCATTTCTTTAAACTGGGGCTGCCCCACACCTTGACTTCCTTGTAGAAGAGAGGATGGGGAGGCTGTTAGCTCTAGTGGTTGGAGGTCCCTAAGTCTGGAGCCCCCACCTGGCTCTGCCCCACACATGTGTAGCCTCCGGCTCTTCCCAGTCTGAGTGCCCGCAGGTCCCACCTAGTAGTCCTGGAAGGTGGGCGCTTGGCCACGCCCCATTTTACAGTTGGGACCCTGGGCTTAGGGAGCTCTTGGGACTTGCCCAAGGTCTAGCTGGTGAAAGGCACAAGGAGAACCTGGATCTGAGTTGGGTGGCACCACACCACAGGTGCTGTGGTATGCTGCCCAGACCCCCCCCCCCGCCCCCGCCCCTTCAGGACAAGCCCTCGTTCCCCCAGCTGCAAGCTGCTGCCTGCTCTCCACAGAGTCCCAGCCTGGGCTGTGGCCTGAGAGCAGGGAGCCACCTCAGCCGTGCTCGGTGGACACACAGGTCAGGCAGAGCAGCACGAAGGGCCGGCCCCAGCTGGGGACAACTCCGAGGGGTGAGGCCAGCTCCAGTGCTCTCTGCAGAACTGGCGGAGGCTTTGGTTACGACTGCATCACAGCCACACTTCCAATGCCCAATCTGGCTTCCTTTCCCCCTCCCAGGTGTGGTCCCCAAGAGTACGCCCCCAGGAAACACCTGCACTCCAGCCTCTGCTTCCAAGTCTGATTCCAGGGAACTGACCCCACCACAGCTAGTGCAGGGAGTGGTGCCTGAAAGTCAACTTTATTATTTTTTTAAAAGATTTTATTTATTCATTTGACAGTGAGAGAGAGAGCACAAGCAAGGAGAGCTGGAGGCAGAGGGAGAGGGAGAGGGAGAAGCAGGCTCTCCGCTGAACAGGGAGCCCGATGTGGGGATCGATCCCAGGACCCTGGCATCATGACTCCACCTGAAGGCAGACATTGAACTGACTGAGCCACCCAGGCGCCCCCCTGAAAGCCAGCTTTAAAGAGGGCACTGTCTTTGGCTGGGGGCCTCACAGTAGGTGGACCCCATGATACAGTGCAATTGATCAAATGTTCACCCATCGTGAACTGACATGGGATAACTGGGGATGGGTGCAATATTTCAGGTGTCTGCAAGTTTCAGGAAAATGTAATTATAAGGACTATGGAATGGGATGGCTGTTGCTGAAGGCTATCAATGCTTTGGACAGAGACAATGAAAGGCTGAGCGTGATTAATCATGAATTTAAGGTGAAGTGTGAAAGTCAGAAGCCCCCTTGGCAGGATATAAAAAGACTCTCATCTCCCGAAGCCAGAGGCAGAAAAAGCTGAGGGCCAGGCACAGGACTTAATTAGAAGAGTGGCAAAGATCCAGAGGGGGTTACAGTCTCAATCTGAGCAGGTTGGTTACCCAAGGTCAGGACCCTGATTGGGAAGAAGTGGGTCCCTGAGTTGTGGGATGGGGACATCTGGGTCACTGCATTCAAGATCTTTAAACCCCAGACTCCCCTAAACTATCTGAGCCAAGAGCAGTGGCAATTCTTCCTTGTGAAATGCTAGGACCCCCCTGCCCCCTGCTCCCGGACTTGCTTGAAGATGATTAAGAGGTCTCTGTGTTATAAAGCAACACATTGCCCTCAGGATCGGTACTCCTCCTTCCCAGGCACCAGCCCAAACACCAGAGTCAAGTCACAACATAACTGATCCAGGAAGTGCTGGGCCTGCTATGGGAGAAGAAAGGACTGTATGTGAAGGTGTCTAGAACCTAGCTGACAGTTGGGACTGGATCCTGAGGTTGCCAGGTCAAGGATGGCAGAAGACAGGTTGGGTGTGGGAGAGGACATTGACGTGGGAGCTCTCTCCCATGACACTAGCAAGGACCCCAGGAGATGTGGGAAGCCTGGCCAAGGAAATGGCCTATACCAAGAGAAGTAGAAATGCCAGAATTCCCATCAAAAACACTTGACAAAGGGATCCAGGGCTCAGACAAGTGGACATACCACAGTGGTTCTACCACAAAAGGCCAGAAACCATGTTCCATGTTCCATGGGAAAGCTGTTCGCCAACTGAGAAGGACACAGTCAGAGAGAGGAACTCAGGGGGGCTGTCCTCTTCTCCATCTTATATACTGGGTGATGTGGAAGGATCTCAGCTCCAAGGGAAGCCCAGAGTGAGAAAGGGCTCTGCGGTAGGTTTAGTGTGAGGTGAACATGGCCCTGCAGCTTAGGCCATGTGACCTGGTGGTCTGATGATACTAGAAGTATCTGTTTGGGGAAAATATGCTGTGTGGGGTTCATGGCAGATTTTATTTTTTTAAAGATTTTATTTATTTGAGAGAGAGAGATCAAAAGAGCGAGTGAGAAAGAGCAAGACAGCACGAGCAGGAGGAGAGGCAGAGGGAGAGGGAGAAGGCAGACTCCCTGCTGAGCAGGGAGCCGCACTCGGGACTCAGTCCCAGGACCCTGGGATCATGACCTGAGCCAAAGGCAGACGCTTAACCGACTGAGCCATGCAGGCGCTCCATATGGCAGATTCTAATAGGAGAATCACAATAGAGTTGTAGGGTCCTGACCATTTTCAACCAAACAATGTACCATTCTGATAGCAGCTCCTGGATTGTTACTGGGTCCTGGTAGAGACTGCACATGGTACCTGATTAAATGACCAAAGCATATTAAATCATCTGGCTTCTATCACACCCATGAAGTCGTGAGGTCTTGTAAGCCCAAGAGCAACCCACCTAAGAAGGAAGAGATGCACCTTTGGTCAAGTATGAGACCGGTCAGAGGGCACAAGAAAGCTGCACAAGCATGTGGTCTGGATCCCGTTCATTCACTACAGTAGTGTGAATGCACCTGTCTCAACTGAGACAGCATGGAGGCTGGGGCGGTGGTGTGCCTCATGATCAATTGGACGGGGGGAGGAAGAAGATTAAGGTTATTCTCAGATGGGTCAGGTTGGTATGCTGTTATGAGCTAAAAATAGACAGCAGCTATATTATGCCCCACTCAGGGATGGCCCAAAAGATGGTGTGAAGGAGAAATCCTCCCATAGAGCAAAAATGGCAGGATACCTGGTCATCCACCTTGTATAAAAGGTAAAGAATAGTAAGAATATGTAAGATAGTAAGATTCACAGAAAGTGACAATCATCTTGACTGAGTATCAAGACGAAGGAAGTCTGGAAGATCAGGGACGAGAAAGCCTGGTCAAAAGGCACGAGGATGGACCTATGGGCACGGACCCGAGATCTGAAGATCTGTGCGTGTCGGTGACCACCTGTGATGGGCATCTCACTTAGCACACTGTTCTCAAGGTCTGTCCACATTGTAGGATGTATCAGAACTGCATTCCATTTTACTGCTCAGTAACATTCCATTATATGGTGATATACCACACATTTTGTTTATTCGTACATCTGGGTTGTTCCCATTTTTAAACAATCTTCCAAATCATGTTGCTATGAACATTGGCGTACAGGTTCTGTATGGACATGTCTACAAGTTCTCTTGCATGGAATGTCCTTTGAGGCACAGCAAAGCCACCGGGTTGGAGATGATGTCTAGCCAGAACGAGGAGGCGGTACTCACCCTCAGCCTAAGAGCATTCTAAGTGCCACGTCCCTAATAGGCAAGAACACACAGGTTCAGGGACCAAGAGGTTGAAGTTGGAGTGGTTTTACTCCCCTCACTCACTCACTTGGGGGAATTTTGGCTTCCAATCACTTTGATTTTTAAGCTCTGTGAGTCTACAAATCCTGGTTCCTGGAGAGGGAACGTTATCACCAGTGAGAGTCTCGCTGTAAGTTTCAGCTGCTCGCTGGTCACTTCAGACTCCTGAAGCCAGGAGAGCAGTAGCCACAGAAAAGAAATTGATTCTCATTATCAGGAGATCTGGGGCTAGGAAAATACATGTCGGACACCCAGGCGATCCACTGGGATGTCTCTTTGTACTTCTAGATGTCTAAGTGTTAACAAAGGATGAACAAGGGCACCAGCCATGGCCTGCGAGGGGCAGAGTGGGCAGGGCTCAGAGCCGTCTGGGTCAGGGTAAGGGGAATCTAGGGTGGGTGGGGAGGGAGGGAGGGACAGCATGTGTACCCACTCTGGCTTTTATGCTGGAGGGAATAGCTCATCTCACTGTCCCTTGTCTTGCAAGTTTCCCAGGTAAAGGGACCAGCCAGAATTCTGGAGCAACTGAGTTCCCACGTGGGGAAAACTTACTCTCCGAAGCAAGGGGTCCAAGTGACTCAAGAGGCAGGCTCTTCTAGATACTGCTTCGGATTCCCTCTCAGAATCAGCTCTCATTCCCCACTGGCCAGGGTCTGAGGACCCGCAGTGGAGTCTATGTGGGACTCTCCCCTGCTGGAAGGGAGCCACCTCACCCGTGGTCACGCCCCCTCTCCAGCAGCAGCCTGCATCCAGTGATGGGGCTGTGCAAAATACAAAGGCTAGGACCCCAGCCTCGATTTAGGACATCTCCAAAGAGCCATCCCAGACCCAGAGCTCCCCCATGGGGCAGGCTGAGACCACCATTCAATCGCCTGTAGTCGGCTTCTCTCCCTGCCCAGTCCTGTTCCATACATCCCCTTACAAGTGTGGTTTTTCAGAGCATCCCCTCCCCTCAAATTAATCTTCTGTTTGCAAATCGTAGTTTCTCAGAGCCTGTTTCTGAGCATGTTTAGGAACATGACCTAAGACACAGGACCCAGGCTATCTGTCCCCGTCAGTGTCAAGCCCCAGGCCAGCCTGCAGAGGCTCAAGAAAGGCCTGTCATAGCAGCTGCTGGACTCCAGCCCCCCAGGCCTGCCTTCACACCTGCAACCCCATGTTCAGGCTCCACCCCCTCCAGGAGGTATAATTATGAGGCCCTTTTATAGGTGGAGAAACCAAAGCCCTAGAGGTGGACTAGCTTGTCCAAGGTCCTAGAGCTAGAAAGGGGCAAATCAGAGTTCGAGCAGCAGTCTGTCTGAATCTCCTTGCCCACCAGCCCCATGACCTCCATTACTCCTGCCGTAGCAAGAGACAGGGGCAGGCAACAGGCTCGGGGAACTTGAAGGAGATAGCTCATCTTGGCCTGGAGTGGTGGAAAGGTGCTCCAAGGAGGAGATCTGGGGTTCAGGCCAATAGATCTGCAAGGAAAGGTGCTTCAGGAAGAGGGAACAGCGAGGGCAAAGGCTGGGCAATGGGCCTAATGGGGGGTGTGGAGTTTTGGTTTGGGGTGATGAGTCAGGGAAGGGAGGTGTGATCTGTGTGAAGGTCGAGGTGGACACAGATCAGGCTCAGGTCCTGCATCTGTTTTACCCTGCCTCCGCTCCCTGGGTCCCATCTCCCCCCAGGTTCCGGTGCCTGCTCTGAATGGCCAATGAGGCCATCTGATTGGCTCATCAAGGGCAAATAATAGCTTTTGCTGAATTCAGCTGCAGCCAATCAGAGGCAATCAAGCACACAAGAGGCCTGATGGGCCACACAGGCGGGTGCACCCACAGGCACCAGAGCTGGCCCCTCAGTCAGGTTCCGGAAGTCTCCCTCCCTCCCCCACGTTGTGTGGGAGAACTGGAGCGGAGGTTGGGGGAACCAGGGGTTCTCAGGAGGAAAAGGGGAAGGGACCCAGCTGGGCTCCACGGCATTTACTTGGCACCTGCTGTGTACCCCTAGCTCTGGAGAAACTGTGCCCTGATAAGGAGGACTCAGGCAGAGGACACACTCACCCCAGCACGCGCTCTGGAGAGCAGGCCCAGCTCACAGGCCCCAGGAGGGGGCCTCCTTGGGAGAAGCTTTTCTGAACCCCACAACAGCCTCCCGGCATCTGTCCCTCGGCCGCCCCCAGCCTGCCCTCCCGGGTGTCTCTTGGCTGAGTTCTTGCCTCTTCCCTGAGGAGAGTGGAGCCTCCAATCAGACCCCAGGAAAGCAATTTTTCAATCTCCAACTGCAAACACTAATACTGCCGAAGCTAATTTTACAGATTTCCACTTTGAGGCCTCGCCTTTGTCCCAGAATCCCTCAGCCCGGGAGATTAGTAGTTTAGAGACTGGAAAAAATAAGGTATTTTAAAATTCAGCATAAAACCCTCTCTTAGATTCACTGAGCTTTAAAAAAAAAAATTTTTTTTTTGACTGGAAAAGAGCCTGTTAGTGAAGGAGGAGCCGGGTCTGGGCCCGGCCCCACTGGGCTGCTGTTCCAGCCCCGGATGCTTACCGCCTCGGCAACACAGCTGGGACCCGCAGCCCAGGGTGGGGCAGAGCCGGCGGAAGAGTTGAGCCCCATCCTGTGTGCTGGGAAGCCATTGGCCCTGTGCTCAACCCTCTGGGATGTTTGTATCCCTTTGAAGCTACCCAGGATATCCCTGATCCCAACCTCAAAGCCTGACGAGCTACAGAGAAGGTTTCTGCCCCTGGGATCGAACAGGCCACAGGCGTAATGCCCACTTTGCTGGTGAGGTGATTCCACTCCACAGCAGACTCTCTGGGTCTCGGTTTCTCTATCGAACTGACGGCCAAAGTCCCTGGCCGTGGGCCCCACCCCCCAGAGCCATGCAGCCCGGCACCACAAACCCACTGTACACGTGCAACCCGGCCACACGCTCGCTCAGACCCTTGCCCAGGACCCCGGCGATCGAGCGCGGGACGTGTTTGGCGGAGCTCAGTCCAAGAGCACCTCTCTGTTGCCTCTCTCGCAGATGAACAGCATAATCACTCTGGCTCTCTGGGGGCCACAGGCTCAGAAACATCCTAATGAAAAATAAATGTATTTACAGGGAGACGTCAAAGCCTCCAGGACGAGTCAAAGTAATATGCCTGGACCAGCACACGGACTTTTATTTCTTCCCCCTCCACGCTCCAGGGCTGCTCCTGCGGCGTGGAGAGATAAATATTTTAAATAGCGACACTTTGGCGATGCACGGTTATGCAAGACAAGGAATAATTAGAAAATAAATTACTTTTTTTAAACACAGCGTTACAAACATCAGGCACATCAGATTACTCCCTCCCCGCAGTCCAGGACCGCACAGCTCCAACGACTAGCCCAGCAAGGACCTCGGGGAGCAACCGCACGCCCGCCTGTCCCCACCATCCCCAGACGGTGACGTCCCCTCCCGCCTGCTTGGGGAGGCTCCCAGAATCAAATTGAAGACCACACTTGGCAGCTTCTAGAAAATCTCAGCGATGGAAAGGCTTCCTCCGGCGTCTCACCAGCAGTGGCGCAGACTAAAAATAGTTTAATCTCCTTGAAAGCAAAAGGAGCAATCAGCAAAACAGACACTCGGGCCTGCATGCTCCCCCCCGCCGATCCTCACAACGCTCTGCCCCCATCCATCCGGGCCTGTCCCCACTGCCAAGCAGCAGCCACTTCTGACTGACCCCTGGGTCATCTCTGGCCCATTGTTCAAGGCTCCTAGTGCCTGCAGCCCCAGACCAAGTTACACGTATGGTATGTGTCCTTTAAACCTTGTGACGACACCCCAGGAGGCAGGATGGGGAATGTTATCTCTGCTTTACAGATGAGGAAACTGAGGCACAGAGAGGTGGAGTTTTCTTGCCCAAGGCTAGAAATGATGGAGAAGAACAGCCAGCTCTTGCTACTAAGCCGGGGCCGGACACTAGCAGAGGAGGGGTTTGGCCTCTGCAGAAAGGAGGCTGGTGGCTTTTAATTAGCACCAAACCTGAGTCTCCAGAGAGAGTTCCTGAGAAACAAAAGCTGTCCAGGGCAAGAAGGGACAAGGGCCGGTGGGGTGAGGAAGGGGAGAGTCTCGCACATTCAGGGGGCACAGGTCTGTCCGAATTGGTCTGCCACACAGATGTGTCTTGCCTACTGTGGCTGGAATGACATTGTAATTTCCCCATTTTTATCCACTGGGCTAGGATGGGGTCTGCACACCCATGTTCTGGCCCCAGCTCTGCCACCAGCTTTGCTGTGTGGCTGGGAGCCTGTCCCTGTCCTCTCTGGACCCTCGATTTCCTCAGGGATGGGCCAAGAGGATCTGAGGGGACTGAGGACCTGCCAGGAACTCGGCTGCCCTCCAGGTCTGCCCAGCACAGTCTCAGCCCCTCCTTACTCGGCCCTACCTCTCCACCTTTGTCCACTTGTCCTTCCTCCTTACCCACCTGCCCCAAACCAGGAGCATGGACTGTCCTGTCCCCCAACCTGAGAAAACTCAAAAACAGGGAAAAGAGGGAGGGGAAGGTCAAGTGCCCAGGCCCACCCTGCAGAGGTCAGAAGAGGCACAGCCAAGGCCAGGACCTGGTCCCTGATCCAGTCCCATGCCCTTCACAATGCTCTCCATGAGCTCCCCAAGAATGCTGCAGCCTCCTCAGAGTCCAGAAGTGCCTTCTGTCCCCTCCTTACTCCTTTGGAGAATGAAGCAGGACACAAAGCAGTACGGTCAGGCTCTGGCAGGTGGTCCAGCTTGCCCAGTCTCCCGAAATGCCTTCAGGGAAGTTGGAACTGAGACCTCCTTTCATAAGAATATCTTTCCTGGTAACCAGCAGCTGCAAAAAATTACTCCATAACCTTGCTCTCAGCTTTTCAAAAATAGCCTGTGGGCCTGCATCTAGAAGGCGCTGGCTGTGCTGCCCAGCCCTATCTGTAGGGCTGAGGAAGGTGGTAGCTTCATCTCCCCTCTGCCCCTGGGACCCTCTGCGATAGCTCTTCAGTCCATCCCTCGGCCCCCTGCTCACAGCCAGTTCTTGCCTCCTGCTCCAGCTGTTGGCCTGGGTCTAGTCTCTCTCTTGCCTCCATCCCAGTCCGGCCTTTGCCTCTCCCTCTCCCTCTCTAGCTTTGGTCCCTAGTCCAGCTCTTGCCACTGCAGCTCCACATCCCTCTGCTGCTGCCTCAGCATCCAGGGGGCTTGGGTCTGTCACCTGTAGCAACTCCACATCTTTCATTACTTCTGCATGACTCTGAGGGCAGAGGCAATCCTCTCTCTTTTAGAGATGAGGAAACTGAAGCTCAGGTCACCTGATCGTGAGGGGCTTCATTGCATCTAATCACCCTCGAGGGGCAGGGCCCCACTCAGCCAGCCTCAGGAGAAGCTCAATTTTAACAGGTACAAGTTGAAGAAGACACTACAGGCAGATGGAGCAAGTAGGGCAAGGGGATGGCCCCGGGGAGCCCTGGAGGCATGAGGCTGAGCTCAAGAGAGGACTCACTCACTCAGAACAGCCGGAGTCTTTGGGAGCTGAGCCCTCAGTCACCAGCCAGGCTCGGGGAAATGCCCTGCTGGTCACAGGAGCCATCAGTCACCCTACCTGAGCCCAAAGACAGTGCTGGAGATGGGGGGCACCCCCCAGGGAACAGCAGCCATGCTGTCCATCAAGGCAGAACTTCATCCACAAAGCTCTTCCTCGCCGCTGGCTGTGTAAGCCAGGCCGGCTGGGGCATCCAACTGCTCCGAGGGGGCACCTGATCATAGGGAGAGAACTGGGCTGCTCAGGTTCTGTGTTGAGCCCCCGCCTTTCTGTCTTCTTAAATCCCCTCCTCTATTCCCCGATGCTAATTCCTAGCCTGGACGTTCTCCCAGGCACAAGGCAGCAGTTCTCAAACTGTGAGCCAAACAGTTCTCAAACTTCTCTGGAGCCCTGAGTGGGAAGCAGGGCTCATGTGGAGGGTCAGGGGTAGTGAGACAGAGGTCAGGAGGCCCTGCCTGCCTGCCACCTCCCTCAGCCAGAGAACCTCCTGCTTATCCATTCATTGGCCAGGGCCTGGCATGAATTTCACTGAGTAAACGGAAAGGGTTCAGCTGCTACAGGAGCATGGCGGGGGTGGTGCCTAGTGGACTGACCTTCTCATCTTTCTCAAAGCTCCCCGAAACCATAGGAAAGGGTTCTTCAAAATGGCAAAAACCCATAAGTCAAAGAAAACATGGAGGAGGTGCCAAAAACAACATCTGAAGCTGGAGGCAGCGGACCATGGTGACGGACTCAGCCAGCCCCGCGAGGCTCACTTGTGCCCACAGCAGGTTCATGTGGTAAGAGTAAGCCCTGAAACCACAAATGGAAGGCTGAAAGAAACTTTCCTGGGAACCTGCAGCCCAGAAGGGCCATTAGGCCAGATTACCCACAATGAAACCAAAGCCCATGAACCCCATCCCCCCACCGCAGCCCCCTGTGCCTGGAGCTCTCATGTCCACACTCAGAGCCCCACTCTCTGGTGCTCTGATGAGAGTTAGAGGGTGTGAACCCCACTTCTCGGTTCCTATCACAGAACCTCCAGTCTGCTTGAATAGGAGTTGATCACTTGGAACCCCAAACGCAGAGGGGAGATAGGCACATAGGAGTCAGAGACCACACAAAAAGTACCTGGAGGAACCTGGGCTACATCAGGCCACGGAAGTGTAAAAAAAAAAAAAAATGCCATAAATTGTGCATGCTAGGGTTGAAGAACTAAGTAAATATAGATAATGAGAACCAGGTTTCTCACTGTTGGGAAAAGGAAGTCACCAAAGAGGAAAGGAGGAATGAAGCTTTTGCACAGCACTGGAGCCAGGGGTTTCAGTACAAAGCCACAGTTTCGAATATCCGTACAGACAGATAAAGTTGATCATATATACGTGTGTACACATGGGTAACAGACACACATGTATTTCCCATTTCCCAGTTCTGATCATGAGAGGTCCTCAGAGCAGCACCACCCCACGAGCACACTCAGCACACAGATCTTAATGTCTAAATACCATGTGCCAATAAGCGGAACCAGAACTCCTTGGGGAAGTGGTCGATTCTAGAGAAGATACAAGATGAGTGTGGAGTGTCTTGTTGCAACAGAAAGCAAGCAAGCGCTCGAATAAGGAGAGGAACACATCAAAAGGGCAGAGGAGCCAACTTGGAAGAGCTCCCGATGGCCAAAGCTGGAATAATCGGGCCAAGAAAATAAATAATGATAATAGTGAATCATAACCCACAGAGTAAGTATTCCTGAATCAACACAGATATAGATAACTGAATAAATAAGTAAAACAGGGAAGAAAGGACAGTTTTTTCCCCTACGGAAGAATTCTGATTAATAAATGGAGAAGGAATGGCAGAATAGGAAAACACCATTAGAATACCACAGTAATAAAGGCAAGACCCACCAAAGGATGCTAACATGAATGAACGAAAGTTTGAGAATCTAGATATTTGTATGACCTCAGAGCATCTCCCAAGAGATTTGTTAATTACAAAGGGAAAACAGCAACTTTGCAGTGGGGGAAGGAAGCACACCCCACCTTACCCAAATGATCAAAATTAGCATCACCAATCACGCTGACAACAAGTACTCCTGATACGATACACTGAGAAAGACACGTCATTCCTACAGTGGTCTTCCTTAAAATGCATAACCTCGGTCTACTCAGGAAAACATCACACACAAATGGAGGGATATTGAACAAAATAACTGACAAGTATTTTTTTAAAAGTGTCAAGATCATGAAAGAGACCCCGAAACTGTCACGGATTGGAGGAGCCTAAGGAGATGTGACAAGGAAAGGCAGTGTGGGATCCTGGTATAGAGAAAGGAACTAGTGCAAAAACTGGTAAAAGCCGAATACAGTCTTCCCTTTGCTTGGCAGTAGTGTACCAACGTCAGTTTCTCCTGAGCTTTGGTACTTGTACTATGGTTATGCAACATGATAATGTTAGAGGAAACTGGGTGAAGCGTTAGGGAATTTCTGTGCTATTTTGTCAACTTCTCCGTAAGTCTAAAATTATCTCAAAGTAAAGGAGTTTCTGTGTGTGTGTGTGTGTGTGTTTAAGTACGCTCCATGCCCAATATGGGGCTTGAACCCACCACCCCTAGATCAGGAGTCACATGCTCTATAGATTGAGTCAGCCAGGGGCCCCTAAAGGAAGTTTATGTTGTTGTTGTTTTTTTAAGCTATAATACTGTCATTCTCAGAGAGCTAACAGACACTGTGGCAACCATGAAACAAGAGCTAGATGATGTTTTTTAAAAGGACCAAAAAGAGATCCTAGAAATAAAAAACATGGTAACAAAATGTATAACTCGATAGAAAGGTGGGCACCTGGGTGGCTCAGCTGGTTAAGCCTCTGCCTTCAGCTCCAGTCAATGATCTCAGGGTCCTGGGACTGAGTCCCACATCGGGCTCACTGCTCACTGGGGAGTCTGCTTCTCCCCCTCACTCTCCTTTTGTGTTCTCTCTCTCTCTCTCTCAAATAAATAAATAAGACCTTGAAAAAAAACTTGATAGAAAGGTTGGAAGATAAAATTAAGAAATGTGCTGATTAAAAAAACCACAGAGATGGAAAATCAGAGAAAAAGGAGAAAAAAAGAAAAAGGTCTGAATTAAAGGTTTTAGAAAGCAGAGAACATATTAAGGAGGAAACAGTCAAAGAAATCTTTCAAGAAAACTTTCCAGAACTGAAGGACATAAGCATCCAGCTTGAAATGTTTACTGAGTGGTGAGCAGTGAAAATAAACCCCACTAAGGTATAGCAATGTGGAACTTCTAAACACTGGGCACAGGGAGGATGTTTCTAGAGATAAAACTCAGGTCATATACAATGGATTGGGAATCCACATGAACTCTGGATCTCTCCAGAGCAACTCAGAGAAGCTGGAAGGAATGGGACATTGCCTTGGGAATGCTGAGGCAAATGGTTTCCATGCTGGACTTGCACACCTAACTTCAACCTCCACCAAACATATGGAAGAGGGCAAGCTTTCTGAGATGTGGAAGTCTCACAAGTCTGGCTCCCATGTACCGTCCCTCAAGAAGCCAACTGAAAATCCTCTCTACCCAAATGAGGGAGCGCATCAGAAACCAAGGAAGTGGAGCCCAGGGCATCCAGGACTAAGGGACTCCAACCCAGATGACAGGTGAGGGAGATCCCACGCACAGTCTGAGCCGCAGGCTGGGAGAGCAGGCGGTGTTCACAGGAGCAAGTCGGGAGGCTCCTGGTAAGACTTCCCTGGGCGATTTATGGGACAGAACCCCAGGAGCACCTGTACGTATGACAGGAGGTCAGAGAGAAGGGCAGGGAATTTGGGGCAGCATTAGCAAATGTTCACCGACAATGAAGCAGACGCCAGATGGTTATTAACCTGCAGGAAAAAAATGTAAAAATTGTACCCCAAAGTGTGTACTCTGAGTTACAGTTCTGAAGAGCATTTGCCCAAGGGAAGACAATATCAACCCAGAGTCCCAACCCACCCGCAGGACCCTGTGAGGGGGATGGGAGAGTGAGGGCCGGGGCTGTGCTAAGAGGGAGAGTGCTAAGAGCTAAGTGCTCCTCTCCCCCAGAGCATGTCCATGGATAATGCCTAAAATGGAACAATCATGAGGTAGTGACATAAGTATGTCATTTAGAGATACGGAGCTCTGAGATTAGAAAGTGACAGCCTCTGGGGAGATGGAAATGGAGAGGAGGGGCTGCTGCGCCACTAACAGCATGCCTGGTGAAACTATGGCATTACACCGTGTGTGTACAAGATGCCAATTTTATTATTTTTTTAATTTTATTTAAAGATTTTATATATTTATTTGACAGAGAGAGTCACGGTGAGAGAGGGAACACAGCAGGGAGAATGGGAGAGGGAGAAGCAGGCTTCCCGCTGAGCAGGGAGCTGGATGCGGGGCTCGATCCCAGGACCTTGGGATCATGGCCTGAACCGAAGGCAGACGCTTAACCACTGAGCCACCCAGGTGCCCCAAGACGCCAATTTTAAAACCCTGACTTTAAAAATCCACCTAGAGGGGCGCCTGGGTGGCTTAATGCGCTAGGCGTCTTTCTTTGAGTCAGGTATGATCCCACGGTCCTGGGATCGAGTCCCATATTGGGCTCCCTGCTCAGCGGGGAGTCAGCTTCTCCCTCTCCCTCTGTGATCTCTCTCTCTCTCAAATAAAATCTTTAAAAACAATTCATCTAGAAAGGTAAGAAAAAGAAAAAAAATATTAAGAAAGTGAGGAAGGAAGGGGATGTGGGAGAAGGAAGAAAGGAGAAAAGATAATGTAGGCAGAGGAGTTGGTGACAGGGGACTGACTGCGTGGACTCTAGTCTCTGGCCTGGAGCTGGAGGCCCCCAAAGGGCGAAGCGGATATGATGCTCTGTTGACATCACCACCACCTCTGTTTACTCTTCCGGCAAATGAAGACAGTTCGAGGCTTCAGTTCCCGGATCAGCTGAGGACACAGACCTGGCTCCTTAGGCCAAAACACCCATTTAGTATTGTTGACCCCAGTCTGGTTAACCCTCGCCCCCACTTCCAGATTTCCCCAAAGTTGGGGGTAATCAGAAAGCAAGGTGAGGGCCAGCAGCCCACAGTGGGGGATGAAGCCGGGTGGGGAGGAAGTTCCCCGTCTTCCACAACGTCTGTGCAGCGCTGTAGACTCACTACCTTTGCCTCTGTTTACACCGGCCCCGGGGTGGGTCACCCAGACTCACAAGCAGCCACGCTTGGGGAGGGCTGGGGAAGAAAGGGACAGCCTGAGAAGTGGGGCTGGGTGAGCTCCACACGTCTGTGCAAATTCTCATCCCCTCCCCGGAATCCCCAACTCATCATGTAATTTCTTGGCAAATGCGAAAACCTGCAATTTCTCAACCCAATGGCCTCCTTGCACAGGACAAATGTCCACCCCAGGGGGACCCCCAGTCCCAGTGAGGGCAAGGGTGAGACCTCCACGGAGGAGCTGCATACAAAGTACAAGCTTAGATGAGAGCTGGACTCAGCTGGAGGCAATCCAAAGCCCTCAGAGAATGGAGAACAGAGAACGAGACATTGGACCCAGACCTCCCGGTCTGTGACTCCAAAGGGTAGACTGATAGCCTGGCAAGAACCATGGGAGAGCCCCCTCCATCACCCAGGCCTTGTTCCACCGAGGAATCTTTGTGCCCCTTAAGTGCCTCATCGTGCCTCACTGCCAAAGGAGCTGCCAGGTCCCCAGGGCGCTGGTGGTGGGTCACCCAGCCCCAGGGATGGACGTGACCTTTTCCGGTTCTGCCAAGGGTTTCTCGGGAGGCTCTGTGGTCATAGGTGCTGCTGGTGAGACTTGGGCAGGTGGCAGAAGCATGCCTCCTTGGGCACCAAAGGGGCACGTGCCCTATCCCGGGAGCCACTTTGAGGTGAGAGGGAAAGGCCGAGTCCGATGGTCCTGTCCAGTGAAAGATTTCCCCAGCTTCCCAGGAGCCCCAGTCTGCTGGGTGGTGCCGCCAGCACCCTCACAAAGCTGCGGTCACAGAGGGAGACAGCGTGCAAGCCCTGGAGGTCCCAGTCTGAGCTGGGGGGCTGTCAGACCCTCCTTGATGTGGAGCAGTGAGTTTTCAGAACCAGTCTCCTGCCTCCCCAAAGCCCCCCCCCCCATCAGAAGGCTCCAGACCTCCGTTCCCCCTGAGCAGCTCCTCCACCACTTAGCAACGGAGACAATTTACATAATGCATCGAGTGTGAGAGCAATAATGGCTGGGGAAGCAGGGTGCCCGTTAGTGGCTCCTTGGGAGAGAAAATACCTGTTCCCACACCACCACCTCCCCCATCACGGACGGGCTGTGACACTGCTGAGAAGCAGGTGCCTCTAAGTGCTCGGTGCTGCCAAGAGGGGCCCTGGAAGTGCTGCACCAGCCCTGGAATTGGAGCAACCTTGGGACAGAGATGCATGCAGGAGGAAATTTCCAAAGCACCCGAGTTTTGAACATAAATCCACCCAGCCGTGCTCTGGAGCCTGGACCCCTGCTGGGCCCAGGCCCTGCCTACTTCGGGAGCCTTCCCGGAGGAGGAGGCACTCCAGCAGTCGGGGGAAGCTGTAGCCCGAGGCCAGGGAGCTAGGCTGCAGCTGCCCAGGAGGCGGTCACGTTCAAACACAAAGACAGCGGTGGAAGGGAGAGAATACATAAAAATTACCGGCATGGTAATTGCTTTTTATATAAATGTTCTTTTTTAAAAGTTTTCCCCAGTGTGAAAGTCCCTCTTTAAAAAGAATAAATTCACTGCACACCAATTTATTCTGTGCCTGTAGATGGAGCATAATGAAGGCTCCTCCGTCAACACCTGATCAAGAGGCAAGTGGCGGCCACTTGACCCAGCTTCCGGGTCTCCCTGCGTGCAAAGACAGCGCAGGCAGCAGAAGGGCCCGGGGTCTGCGGGGCAGCGGGAGAGTGGGGAGCTGGCATCCAGGAGACTCTCGGGCTCAGAGCCAAGCCCCACAAACCCCATTAGCGCCTCAGGAGCTGCACTTGAATGGAGGATTCAGAACAGAGGCGGCTGTGGGGCTGCAGGAGCCGGGGTGCATGGGAGGATGGCGGGGGGGAGGTGTTGAGCAGGCCGGGAGGGCGGCAGGGGGGTTGGAATCAGGCCCAGCTGGTGACAAAGCACCTGGTAGTTTTAAGCGGGGAGAGGTCTGTCAGGGGCTACAGAAAGCTCTAGCTCTCCTCTGAGCCCGCAGGCACCCAAACTGTCCGGCTGCCTCTAGAAAGTAACACTTCAGTCCCGGGCGGGCAGGAAGAGCTACACTCCCTCACCAGGATGCCCAAGACCTGGAAAGGAGGCTCCTGCCCACACCCCTTCACCACCACAGCACCCTCATCTGTAAAATGGGAACAATGTCTCTGTGGCCTCACCCCTCCAGCCTTTCCGTGCACCACACTGGGGACGAGGATGGCCTGCACCAGACCTGTGCTCTCCAAAGGAGGGCCACCTGATGGAGCAGCCATCCCGGGATGCAGACACACTGGGTGCCAGGACATCGAGCCACAGCGCACTGGCACCTTGTGCCCCTGCGGGGCTGCCTGCGCACGGTGGCAGGAGGAGTCACTGGGGACGTGTTTACGGTGCACCGGAACGTGGCGGGTGTGCGTGAAGGCGAGCTCCTCACCCACAACTGAGATTTCTCAGCTTCACTAATTAACCAGTTAAGTAGTTCTCGCCTGCTCAAGTGACACAGAACTCCCGGCATCTGCCTCTTCACCATCCCACCCCGCTCGCACCTCCACACAGGGCTCAGCCACATACACATGCATGTGTGGACACACTGGCCCGGTCACACCCCCCACGAAGCATGCACCCAGATTGGCAGGGGCTCTCCCAGGTGCCCACAGAGCCCCATTCCCTATCGAGCTCCTGTCCTCTCTTCCCTACATGTGCTCTCCCGGGCTCTACTTCCACGAGCCTCCGCAGGTCAGAGAGGCATCTTCCGGTGAGTCAAGGGACCAAGAATCCCAGTGGGGGAGTAGGGGCTGCTTGCCTTCTAGGTCTGACTGCTGTGTTCAGGTGGACCCTGGGGAGGCCTGGGAAGGCCTCCCCAGGGTCCACAATCTCCCTACCCCATAGAATGCCCACAAAAGACTCCTGGCAGCTCCTGCCTTCCGTGCATACCCAAAGGATGCAAAAGCTAAAGGGAGTGGGGTGCACTGGACACCGTGGGCCTCAGTGCTGAGGGCTTCCTGTGGAGGGCTTCCTGGGGGAGGGAGCTGTGGGCTGGGTTTAAAACAGGGTGAGGCCTGGAGGTGAGTGAGGAGAATGGCAAGTGGACTAGGAAGAGAAGCTGGGGTGTCTAGTGGGGACGGGGAGGGCACAGGGATGGCTGGGAGGCCCAAAGACTCCCTGTTCCCCCTGTGCAGGCCACATACCTTGGCCAGGCCTTCAAGTCACTCTGGGAACAGCCCAGTCTCCCCCACCCCAGCCTGACATCTGGGTGCCAACACACCTTGCAGCGGGCTCTTCTCTTGGGCCCTTCTTCAAGGTCCCTGTACCCTCCATCCCTCACAAAGAGTAATCAGAGACCCTCTATGTGGGGCCAAGCCTGGCAGATCCCAAGCGAGCCTACCTCTCCTAGGGCTTCTGGCACCGAAGGTCTACCTTGATGCACTGGCTCTGTTTCCCCATGGGGGCCGGGTGCTTCCCATGGTCCTACGGGGCAATCAGAGCCCTGGTTTCCCCCTTCTTGGTCCTCAGATGCCTGCCACTTTGCTTATCTGTCCACTGAGCAGTCACTAGCTAAGCACCCACTCCTGGCCAGCCTCGGGGTACAGGGAAGTATGTACGTGTGCCCCCACCCCTGTGTGTATGCAGCCTGCTTCTCCACCTGGACTGTACAACCTCTTCGAGGGGGCCCAGCCCCAAACCCCACACCCTTAGGCCAGGACGCTCAAGCCGTGGGGCTTCCTGATTGATGAGAACCCAAGGATGGACAAAGAGTGGGCTGAGGAGTCTGTCCAGGATCCCCCAGCCTCAGCCCACACACTCGTAAGGAGCCAGCCAGCTGCCCCGCAGAGCCACCAGGTCCCAGGGCTGGGAGAAAAGTACAGGAAAGATGGGAGGTTCAGGCTTCTGTAACGTTCTCCAAACTCTCCATCTCTGCTCATGAGGACAGGAGAGCCATGCTCAGAGAAGGTGGAGGGAGGCCGGGCTGAGCCTCTGTCTCCTGCCTGGTCATGGTCAATGCTGCTCCTGCTGCCCCTGGGGCCAACTGTGGTTTGTCAGAACCAATTACTTCTCTGCCTCTGCCAACTGCTTGGGGCTTCACAAATCTCAGGCAAGTGTCCCCATGGCTGCCACCGATCCAGCAATGGATGGGGTGGAGGAGCAGCTCGAGTCAGCCATACCCGGGGGCCCAGCATGGAAACCCCTTCTGCACTCTACCCCCATCCTGTCTGCCACCCTTGATCATGCACACCGGCCCCGGATCAGGACATGTAGCCGCAGTGCCCTCCAGGGATGGATGCAGAGGCCAGCAGGGAGGGGAGCGGACCCTGTTCTGTTCTCAGTAATCTTCAATACTGGGTCCTCATCGGAGCTGACCCCCAGCTGTCCTGCTATCAGGCCAGCCTCTCTGGGGACCCCAGAGAGTTCATCAGGACAGTCTTGCTGTGTGAGGGGGAAGAGGGGGTGTCTTGCGTTAGTAAAATCTGACAAACAAATTAGACTCCCAAAATAGAAGGATCGAGAGCCATTCACTTCGGGGAAGGAGTGTGCAGCAAAGCCACGGGTTCTCAACCCAAACTTCCAGAGAGGCACTCGGTCGTCCTGGTGAGGCATGACCAAGCCTCCGAAATGGTCTCTTCTTTAAACTGACGCCATACTTGGCCGGCTCAATTAGAGCAGCCTGGGGTCATGGATTCAAGACCCATGTGGGGTGTGGAGATTACTTACACAAACAAACTTAAAAAACAAAAATTAAAAAAAAAAAAAATAAACGGAGGGACCCCAGTCACGAACTTTCCAGAGATCCCTGGAGTTGCCACCCTCAAGAACCCGTGATCCTCAGCCTTGGCCTCAGCCACACCATTTTCTGACCCACTAACCTATTCTCAGTGCCCACACCTGGGGCCAGCCCACAGATCAGTGGTTTCCTACCACTTCTGCTGCACTGCCAGCCAAGGCCCATGCCCAATCCACCAAGCCTGGAGACAAGCTGCCAGCTGGTTGACTGATTTGAGAGATTCACAGGCCTCTTCTAGAGTATCGGGTACCTTTCTTTTTTTTTTTTCCCCTTAAAGATTATTTATTTATTTATTTGTCAGAGAGAGAGAGAGAGAGAGAGCGCGCGAGCACAGGCAGGCAGAGTGGCAGGCAGAGGCAGAGGGAGAAGCAGGCTCCCCGCCGAGCAAGGAGCCCGATGTGGGACTCGATCCCACGACGCTGGGACCATGACCCGAGCCGAAGGCAGCCGCTTAACCGACTGAGCTACCCAAGCGTCCCGATATCAGGTACCTTTCCTTCCCCGCTGCCCGCCTCCTCCCTAGGGGCATCTCTGCAGCTGGCTCCCCAGGTTCCTGGCTCCAGGAGTCACCCCCACTTCTGTGGCCCATGGACCCTGTTTCTTCAAGCCCTACTTTTCCCTCTAAGGTTCCCAAAAGATGCCATGGTCAGCCAGTGCTAGAGACAGAATTATCTGTGTTGCCCCCAAATTCATATTTTGAAGCCTAATCCCAGGATTTGGAGTTCGTATTTGGAGGTGAGCTCTGTGGGATGTGATTAGGTCACGCGGACAGAGCCCCTTGTGAAGGGGATCGGGGTTCTGATTAAGGACCCTGGAGAGATCCTTCCCCCTTCTAACATGTGAGGAAAGGAAGAAACAGCTGTCTATGAACCATGAAGTGGGACTTCGCCAGACACTAAATCTGGTGACACCTTGATGTTGGACTTCCCAGCTTCCAGAAACATTAGAAAGAAACTGTGTTGATTATAAGCCACCTAGTCTATGGTATTCTGTTCTAGCAGCTGGAACGGACTCAGACGGCAGGGACGAGAAAACTAATCTCCAGATTACTCGGCTGAGCCAAGCAAAGGAACACCACGGGCATCTGAGTTTTCTCAAACTGTGACCAATTCCTGAAAGGGCAAGCAGCTGATAGTGGGGAGGGGAGCACAAAGGCACCCCCACATTTATAGGGCTCTGTCCACAGCCTTTCCTTGCCCCTGGTCCCTTGAGATCCTCTCATGTCCCATGAGGACAGAAGTCACGACATGTCAGGACATGTCAGGACATGTCACGAATGGGGGAAGCAAGACTCAGAGCGCCAGGACCCCACGCTCCAGGTCCCTTAGTGTGGGAAGGCCCAGTTCTGCCCACTCCACTCTTATCACCCATCATGGAGTTGCTGCCTGTGGCACAGGTTCCAGGTTCAAGTTCCAGTTCTGCCACTTACCAGCTGTAGGACCTCCAGTAGGTCTCACCTTTGGAATGTACAACTCTTTCCTCCTGCTCTGAGCCAGTCCCTATCCTCTGAAACGGACCTCGGCCATGGCCCTGCGGTGGTCCCTCTCCCGTGCCTGTACCACCAGCCATGGGCCTGCTGATCCCACCCAGAGAGGCCTCGCCCACAGACCTGTGGCCTCCACACCTACAACCTCCACAGGCGGCTGGGTAGCAGCTACTCACTGAGGCTGTGCCAGAATTCCAGAAGCCTCCTCGCAGGGCTCCCTGCTCCAGCCTCCCGCTGCAAGACTCCAAAGTGAGGGGCTCCTGCACTGGCCAGGGAGGCAACCACCCACTCATGCTCGTCTGGGGACTTTCCCGTCACTGCGCCCTTGCCCTGCTGTGAGGCTGCTCTGACCTAACACCCTCCCTCTCTGGGGAGTAGGAAGAGTAGAGGCCTGGGAGGGGACAGGGGCTGAGGAGGGCACAGGTCTTGGCCTGGTGCTCAGGAGCCGGAGACTCCAGGAGCGGGTGCCCCTGGAAGGCATGGCCAACATAAGCCAGGGTACCCAGGCAACGTGTCTTGGGGCAGCCATCCCCGCACACCATCCTTCTCTGGTGGGAGGGTGCGTAGAAGGGGTGTTGGAGACCCAAGCCAGTCAGCTGGCCCGCAGGCAGGAGCTCCTGCCACTGATGAAATGGCTTTTGAAAAGTTTCAAAATGGAATTTTCTCCTGGAGGCAACAACAGAGTGTGTGGGGAGGGGGCGAGCAGGACATAGTCTCCCCGCACAGTGCTCAGGAGCGAGCACTCCCTGACTTCGTGTGGGAGAGGGGAAGAAGAGCCCCCCACCCACTCCAGGTGGGCCTGGGAAGGAAAGAGGCTGGGGAGCAGGTTGGGCTGGGGGCACAGAGAGGGTGTCCAGGCGGGCGAGCTTCGGCCAGGCTTCCATGCATCTGCTTCTGTGTATGTAATTACGTTCAAGTGGCGGCCTCACCACGTTTCAGACGCCCTCCCAGGAGCCCCTCCTCGGCCCCATGCATCCCCGCTGGGTGCCGAGCAAGAGGACCATATGGAGGGAATAATAAGACAATTAACTTTCCATTAAAGAATAATATATGTGGGTTTTTAGGGAGGCGAGCGGCAGCAATCCCTACCCAGCGGCATATTTCACACCCGCGCCCCCCACCACCTCCACCCCGACGCGCCCCACATCCTGATCATCTTCACCGGGAGAAAGGAGGGTGCTGCTGGGTCTCACTGGGGGCTGGCTGGAGGAAGGGTGGGGGCTTTGGGAAGAGCAAAAGCAGAGCCCCTACAGCTAAGGTTCTGAGGCTTCCAGGAACTGTGGGGAGGGGCTTTGATGGGCCTGGCTGGGGCTCCCTCAGCACCCCTCACCTGGCTATGAGCTTGTCAGC
Source organism: Mellivora capensis (assembly GCA_004024625.1). NCBI lineage: Eukaryota > Metazoa > Chordata > Mammalia > Carnivora > Mustelidae > Mellivora > Mellivora capensis. The sequence goes on along the minus strand of PISX010001381.1, from coordinate 153,972 downwards.
TGGGACAGCTGTGCTGGTCTCCAAGGGCCGGCAGGGTGGGGGGGTCCGCCTGGCCAGGGAGCTGCAAGCCTGCCTCTCGGGGCACATGTGAACCACAGAGCTCTGAGTGAAGGACCAACTGTGGGTTCTGGGGGTCATCACTGTTTGAATTCCCCTTTCCTGGCCCTCTAGGGGCTGTAGGGTTTCTGGGGACCTTCCCCTACCGTGGCTTCCTTCCTTCTCTTTTGCCCCAGCCCCTCTAGGGTTCTGAGCTTCCCGGGCACTCTTGGCACCACTAATCCCACCTGAATATCCAGATTCCCAGAGAGGACCCTCCTCAGATGGGGGCCAAGTGCAGCCTTGGCCACCACCCCTAAGCCAGTGTGTGGTACGCATGAGTTTTGGGAATTAGTGGTACCAGCCAGGGGAGGGCTGGAGGGATAGTGGGAGGCCTGCTTCCCTATCCCTTCTTCCCTGCACCTTAGGAAAGGGGCCCTTGATGTGGCCAGACTTTGGTCCTTGCCAGGAGCCAGCTCCAGATGTGGCACTCCACAAATATTAATTACACATTCCCAGGGAGCACTAAGCAGGCGGGGTACAGGGATGGCCAGAGGCAGACAAGATGGGCTGGGACTGAGGCACCATCACCGGTTCAGAAATGCCATTCCTGGCTACCCAGAGCAGTGAGGACACCATCATGGACGCCATCAGTCTGAATCACCAGCCTGTCCAGAGAAGCACAGCAGTGCAGTGGGTGGGAGGAGGGGTAGGAGATTTGGGCATAGGGATCTCTGAGTCCTAGGGTCCTATTCTCTGTGGACACAGCTTAGCCACTGAGGGGAGGGGCTGCCTCAGGATAGTTCTTCCAGGCAGGTCCCAGACCTGCACCTCTGGCTTTGGTACTCCCCAACCCCCCTACTTCCTAACACTGGCCTGTTGGGGCTCCAGGATGGGACTGGCCCATGCAGACAGTGGCTCAGGACCTTGGTTTCCCATTTGTATGTTAGCAACACAGGAGTAACCAGCAGCTGGCAGCCGGGCTAAGGCTGTCATGGAACTGAGGCAGCGAGGGACGCTGATAGGGCTCTAAGCCGTTTCTGCCCCAATCAGAAGGTGAGGGAGGAGAGTTTAATGTGGACTGAGAAAGGCTCCCATAGGCCCAGGCTTGGCTTGACCCTTTCCAGAGAGTGGCTTGTGGCCCCAGATCTCTGTTCCCAGCCCAGCTTTGGCCAGGAAGCCTTCCTTCACCCGAGAGAGAGGATCTTCTTACTCTCTTCCTTAGAGACCCTCCAAGGAAGGCGTCTCACCCAGGTCAGGAACCCGTCTCAGGATGGTGCCACTAATAAGCCATGGGTTCTTCCTCATGTCCGACTCTAATCTCTCCCACTTTGCTTTCCCGCAAAGTTCCCAGAGTTGTTCCCCTTCTACACTGGACACCCAGTCAGGCGTGAGTAGATTCCTGGCTGTCCCCATCAGAGTGACCTGGGTTTCAGAGCGGGGAGACTGGCCATGGCCACATCCTCCCCCACACACCCCCAGGCACCTGATGAATTATTCATCCTGATCAGTCTCATTATGCAAATGAGCTCAGGGCCCAAGCATATGCTCTCTGCTCTTCCCCCACCCCACTGTGGATGGGGACAATATGGTGCTGATGGGGGAGGGCAGACAAGGAGCTTAGGAGACCTTGATCAGCTTCCAGGGGTTCTGGAGAGGGCAGGCCACAGTAGAGTCCACAATTTTGTGCCCTGTTCACATCAGGAGTAGGCCAGGGCTTGGGGAGAGGTGGGACTAGGGTATGGGTGGGGGGTAGGGCATGGTTCAGGAATGTCTGGCTAAGCATGGGGGTGGGGATGGCCCTTGAGCACCAGGCCACAGTGGGAGCACCCACTATATGCTGGCCCTGGGCTCAGATGGGGAAAAGTGATGGGGTCTTTGCAGACCGTCCCCACACCCCACCTTGGTGTGCTTTGCAGATTGCCCCCACATCCCACTAACCTGTAAGTGGGCCCTGGTCTGCACGCAGCCATGTCCCCATGGCATTGTGCTTGGGAGGAGGAAAGCACCAAGGCAAGGAAAATGCTCCCAAATGCCACTGTCTGCAGTTTCTGGACTCCTGCAGCTGCCAGCTCTTTTGGTGCCCAGCTTCTGGGAGTGGGGCGGCCTCCAGGACTGGGAGAGGGGCAGAGGGCAGCCACACAGGGGAAGAAGGCCAAGGGGACCCTGATCAGGACACCCCAACTTCAGGGTGTTTGGGAGTAGCACAGAATCAGCTCAGGGAGGCCTGGGGAGGACCCTGGGGGCTGAGGCTGTCAGCTCAGCAGAGCTGAGGCCAGGATCCCCAGGAGCACCTGCAGTCGGGTCAGGGCTCTGCTGCAAGCATCCCCCCGACCCATCAGAGCTGGGCAGGCACTGGCCCCACAGGCCCTCCCATACACGTGTGAAGGAGAACCATGGTGACTCTATCAGGTCTGAGGTGGCGTGTAGGGGGCGGGGAGGTTGGCTCCCTCCTGCTTCCAGGGGATTGTCCTTTGCCTCTACGATACTTCACCTGCTTTCTTGCCACCCACTTCACCAGAGTGCCCAGCACCAAGAAGCCGTCGCAGAGCTGTCAGCATGAAGTAAGAGGCTGAGGAAGCAGGTGAGAAGAAACTGGAGCAGGACAGAGAGCCGCTGGAGAGCTGGCAGCCATTGCCAGGCGGAGGGGTGCCAGGAGGAGTCAGCCGGGAACGCCGGATCAGCACTTTTCCGCCTGAGACCAGGCTGGCCACCACCGTGCCAAGCACAGCCCCTGCTCCAGCCCAGCTCCCCACGTCCTCAGGCTTGACCTGCTCACCCTTCCAAGAGGTGCAGCCAGAGGAGAAGCAGTGCCCCGAACAGGAGTCGGGAGCCCTGGTCAAAGCAGCCAGCTGCGTGACCCTGGTGAGTGGCTGGGTGTGTGTGGGGGAAGGTGTGCTCACTGATGAAAGCACCTGCAATCACTCACTTCCCATCAGAAAGGAAGGGGCCAACAGGTCCTCGGAGTGAAAACCGAGGTGAGGGAAAGTCAAACTTCTAAAAAAGGGGGTGTACCTGTGTCAGCCCACCCAGTTATTCTCACCATGTCATCCTCCAGCTAGACCTTCCAGCCACACCACAGACCAAGAGCGAGGATCAGAGAGGATCAGGGACTCGCCCAGGAGCACACCAGTGGGGCTGCCGAGCTGGGCTTCCATCACTGGTTCTCACCAGCCAGGGAGCTCAATGGTTCAGACAGAACCAAATCTCATGCATGAAATGTGGGCATTATCTTCTCATTGGCAAACTTCCAGGGTCTGATTTGCCTGTGATTATAAAACAAATAGTGTCCTTAAGCGGAGATGTCAAGGCATGGAAGATTCTCAACAGGAGGTACAAAGTTAACAACTGATGTGGGGTACACCTCACGTTCCAATACAAAAGCTGGAAAGGCACACGATGCACATTCCAGGGTACTATCATTTTTTCATTAACCTGCATGGCTACACTTGGCAGCGCCACTTAGAACCTAGTCAGTGCTGGGTGCAATTCCTGAGCATAAACTGACTTGTGTTCTGGAACAGCTTTTCCTACAGAGCCTTCTCTGGAAAGCTCTGCTGGCCTCCAAGTACGGCTGAGTCATCGAGAGTTCGCGGGAAGAGTGGGATGGGGGTTATTGCAATTCAAGCCCAGCAGTTAGGACAGGGAGGTTCAGAGAGACTGGGCCACTAGGGGGAGGATACCCAGCAAGCTGGGGGCTGAGACCTCCAGACCAGGACTTCCTCTCCCTGTCACATTACCACCTTGTTAGCCAGCCCTGATCAGCCCCGTCTGTGACTGGGGACAGCCCCATCCACAGCCAGTTGCAACACACTTTCCACCAGCCCCATTTCCTGGGTAGCTACCCTAAGCTAAGCAGGTGGAAGGGACCAAGGTTAAAACCCCATGGAAGCTTCCTCATAGAGATTACACCTGCTGATCTCAGTCCTGACCCAGGCATGTCACAAACAGTGTCCAGATCTGGCCTCATGGCTGAACCACCTACATAAACTCTTGTTTACCCTGCTGGTCCTGGGACAACCATCCGCAGGAGAACCGTTACTCCTCTGCTCAGTTCCAGGGGGCATGCTGGCCCAAGCCTCTGGTGAGAGCTCTGGCGAGTCCCTGGGAGTCCCACCCAAGCAGGCCAAGAGCTCAGCTCTCAGAGCCTCTGCCTTTCCATATCAAGAGCGACAGCTCAGGAACCTGACAGCGACACACTTTGCAGCCTTCTGGGGGTGACGGATGGCCTGCTCTTCACATCACTATTTCAAACATTAACATAATCTCCGAGGATGAATGTGGCCGTTTGCGCCTAATCAATCACCCCTCCTGCCCTGATCCCTCAACTTGCCAAGCACCGCTATCAACCCGGTCTTCTGCTACCGCAGCAACTTGAGCGGCCCGCCATGGCTGTCCCCTCATCGTGTGGACGGTCCCTCAGCCTCTGGGCACAACTGCACCCACAACACCCTCCTGGGCCTGGCCTCCTGCCTTAGGCGCTACTGCAACACAGACCTCCCCCACTTAAAACCCTGAAAGCCTGGGGCGCCCGAGTGGCTCAGTCAGTTAGGCATCCGATGCTTGATTTCAGCTCAGCCATAACCCACCCCACCCCCGACGCTTGATTTCAGCTCAGCTTTAGAAACTCTAGAAGTTTCCCCACCTGCCCCATGGGCCCAGCAGTGGCCCCCCACGCCTAACCTCACTTCTTATTTCTGGAGCCCTTCTCCCATTTGCACTCAGAAGAGGGCCCCTGAGCAGAAAGCACAGGGCACCGGGCTTACCTCACGGAGCTGCTGGACGCCCCCAAAAATCCGCATCACGCCATCGATCTCCTGCTCCAGGCGCCGGGCCCAGTGCTGCATCCTGTGTGCAGAGAGGAGACAGGTATCAGGAAGGCCCCCCTCCCGTGTGACCGGGGGCACGACCAGCAGCAGCCGCTTCTTCAGAACCTGATTTTCACTGGAGGGGAAACAGAGGCTAGCAACTGGAGTAAGCCTGTGATTCCCTTTGAAGCCCAGACCTGGTGGCCCAGGCTCTCCTCACGTACTGTCGGACAGCCAGGGAGGAGAGCGGATTGTCGTTGAAATGCGCTGAGGGAGTCCAGCAGCTCCAAGAAGCCTGCAGGGAGACTATTTTTCACCGTGAAGAGCCAGCCCTTGATGTTGCTGCTCTGAACATGGGGACTTTGGACACCAGGGAAGAGGGGGACATGAGTGAGCCACGTGGGGGCTGCTGGATGGCAGAGGCTGGGTGAGACCTGAGGAAGGGGAAGGAATGTGAGTCACTGCTGTCCCCACCAAGCCCCTGTGTAGCTGGGGGCAGGTTCCTGCCCCTGCAGGCCTCATCTGAGAAGCGGACCTGGAAAGCTTCCGGTGGAGGTGAAGGCCCTTGCCTTCCCAGCAGTCTGACACACAGAAGCTATCGGAAGCTCACTGGGGCCTGGAGGTCCAGCTCAGACCATCCTGCCCCTTTCTGGGGCACTGGCAAGCCCCAAGAGTCCTTCACCTGAGCAACCAGCCTAAGCAGATCTCCTTCGCACTGCCGTTACTCTGGGCTCGTTCTGACCCACCAGTGTCTCAGTTTCCTCCCCCAGAAAGTGGGGATAATCTGGGGTCACGTTGTAGGGTATGAGGAGGACACATGAGAACAGGTAGTCCAGGATGCTGCACCGGGGTATTTGTGAGTGGACAGGAGGGGCCAGTGGTCTCAAGGCCCAGTATTCCCAGCCCACACCCACGAACAGGAATGGCCTCTGGGGAGAGGCTCGACCCATGTTCTAACCTGTGACTTTCCTTCAGGAAGTGCCAGATCCAGTGAGCAAAACCATAATAGTCCTTGCTAAGAGCCTGACAGGGAGATGTTCTTCACACTTTCCAAGGTGTTCTCTGCTGTGACCAAGGGCCACTGCCCTAATGCATCTGAAAATCTGAAAAGGCACCTCAACTTCCTCACCCCAGCATACAGGGAGCAAGGCCATTCCAAGGAGGGCTCCCAGGAGAGTTACCACAAAGATTTAAATACATCACGGGGTAAGCACAGCCCATAGGGCAAGGTAGGGGTAGGGTGATACCAGCCGCCTAGTCTCCGGTGGAGTACCCCAGAAACCACAGGATCCAGAAGATCGAATCCGGCCCTAATACGTGCCCTGGGCCGGCTACCTCCCCCACCTTCCCCAGCGCCACTCAGGACCAGGACGCTGCTAGCTCCCTGGCTCACAAGAGCTCAAGCCTCCATCCCAGCCCCCTGCCCCACATCCATCCTCAGGCCCATGGCTGGGGGCTGGGCCTGTGCCATTGTGTGTGCCCCGGTCGGTTGGCATGGGAACTTGGAGCAGGAGGCGGGCAGATCACTAATTGCAATTTGCCAAGCTGAATGTCAGGACCGTGATGGAAAAAAAAAAATCAACATCAAAAGCAATAGGTATTAGCTTCAGCTTGTTGCTGGCTGAGCCACAACCTGATGCCCACCTCCACTCCCCACCACAAGGAGAAAGCTAACCCTAAGCCCAGGAGGGGGCCAGGCTGCAGACCAGGCTACAAAGGGCAATCAGGCCTCTGCTGCTAGCCAGGGGAGGGCAAAGCCCAGCAGAGAACTGAGAGCCTGCTTGGCCCCTGCTCCTATGTGCCAGATGCTGATGGCTTGACTGTGGCTGTGGGTAGACAGCGGGGCAGGTGGCTGTTTTGTGCTGCTGAGGTGGAGCCCGGGGTCGGGGGTGGGGCTAATGTTGAAGTGGGTTGCTGTGTCCAGCTAGGTACAAAAATGGTTGAGGTCAAGGAGCTGGTCTCTGAAGGGAGCCATTAACTCTGCCCTGGCCCTGACCCTGACCTCGGCCACTCACTCACTGGTCTAGGATGAATGCCAGTCATAATCGTCTCTGGGACTAGTATGTACAAGGACACCCATGCTGTCCATGGAGTGGTGCCAGCATGCCACCTGCTCTCTTGCTTCAAGCGTCACGAAGCAGCAAGCATTATCATCCCCATTTTACAGATGAGGAAACTGAGTCACAGGGGCTTTATGTGACCGGCCCAAGGCCAACCACCCAAGAAGCAACAGAAACAGAGCCTGATCCACGAAGGTGCTAGAGTCAGCCAAGCAAGCATGTGCACCCCCTCCCAGCTCTGCAAAGGATCGTTGCTTTGAGAACCTGAAATGGGCCATAGTGGGAATATTTATACCACAGAAATCGGCAAATGCTACAAATCACAGTCCTCTCCCCACCCCCAGAGCGAATTGTAAACATTTACTAGCACACCACTGATTCGGCCCCAGGCTGTTGATTCTTTTCTAGTGTATCTCCAGGTCTCTGGTTCTAGGATTTCACAGATAAGTAAAAGAAAATTAATTGGAAGAACAGACACGGATGCCAAGTTTTTATTTTGTTCAGACAACACATTATTATTATTATAATCACCATCATTTCATCTAAAAAGGCTGTATTTCAACACTAAAAGAATTTTAGAAGAGCCAAATCTCAGGATAAATCCAATTCTTTCCAAGACACACACACTCTTTCCTCCCTCCCACTGTCTGTCCATCTCTCTCTCTCTCTCTCTCTCTCACACACACACACACACACACTCACATGTACATACACACGGCCTCCCCACTTCCACCCCAAGGCTGAGCAGCTCTAGACTGCTCTAGGCCGCAGAGACCGGTCTGCCCATGATACGGCAGGACACACATCCTCCTGGGGGCTGGGGCCGGGGGAAGGTGGCTCCAGCCCTCTGTCTGGTGCCCTGGGCCTGACGAACAGACAGACCCCAGGCCCCTGCGGCACTGCACATCAGAACAGTGCCAGGGAAAACAAGTGACTCTGATTATTCACCTAAACCAAACCCAATTAGGAAGGCAATATGTGTGTCCCAGTATTAAAAAGAACATCATAGATAAATCATTTCACTGTCACCGAGATGAGATTCTGCGGGTTCCAGAGTTTGGCTGGATTTCGGTGCTGGCTCCCAGGCGTGACACCATGGGACCAAGGAGGCCGGGAGTCAACTCTACACCTCCAGAGCTCCTGTCTGAGGGTTGGAGAAAGCACCCACCAAGCCGAGGCTAACGTGGCCAGGCACAGTCACAGTCACACTCCTGGCAGAATGGCATCAGGGCTTTGCAAGAATGGGGGAACATATCAGGGTCCATGGCCCCACTGGGTCAAAGGCAAGCTAACCAAATCTTGCCTGGGCTCCCATCAGCCCTGGCTCTGCAGTGCCTCACTGGTCTGACAGTGCTGCCCATGGGTCACCCTCCCCACAGGATAGGCCCACCTGCTGGTTCCCTGCGTCCCTGTGATTTTCCATGCTCTTCACCGAGATGACACTGCTTATCTCCAAGTGTCTCTAAGTGCCAAATTAGTAAGATAGGGAGGAGAGAGAGTGTCTGGGAGGAGGCACGTGCAGTCAGGGGCTGCAGCCCTCAGGTTGACTGGTGTGGGCAGGAGAGGCCGAGGACAGAGCCTTGTATCTCTGTGTCCTCCATGTGCATGAACCCAGGGAGGTGCAGGCCCTGGGCCCCCATTCTGCAAATAAGAAAACAGAGGCCCCTGGCAAGGGTGGGTGCAGGGCATATACATAAAGGGAAGCCAGACCCGTCCTCCTGGCTCCATCAGTTCCCTGACCCCAACCTTGCAGGATGAGGCTTCTGGGAAGCCTCAGGCACAGGTGCCTCTGTGACCTTGACCTCGACCTTGGGGAGTTGAGGTCTCTTCAAATCTCAGTATTCCTGTCTGTAAATAAGGGGGATGACTGGCTGGAAAGCTTCGATGGCCAAATCCACATGGCAGCCTTGATGCCTAATTACCAGGCACTTCCGGGGGCTACAAGAGCACCCACAGCAGCGTCCCAGTGCTCAGGAAAGCTCCCTCCAATGACTAAATGACCACAATTAGGGAAAGGGGCGTGGAGGAAGGGAGTGTGGCTGAGAGAGGCAGGTAGTGGGCACAGGGCAGAGGGGCACTCATCCTGGGCCTGGCAGACTGAGGGCAGCCCAGCGGGAGGAAGGCCCAAGGATGCCAGGCCTCACTCTCCAGGGCAGACTTCAAAACCACAGGCAAGGGAGCGAGGTCATCTCCATGTGGGGTGAGGAACTGGGGCTGAGGACCCCCTTAAGCAGGCAGAACCACCTAGAGCCCAGCCCGAACCTGGGGAGGCCCTGGCCAGCCTACAAGGTGTCCTCTGGGGCCTCGAGCTCTGAGGCCAGCTGCACAGGCTCCCCCAGAGGGGAGGGGCAGGGCAGGAGGAGGGGGGAAGGGTGGGGGAGAGGGAGGAGGGGAAAAAGGGAAAAAGCCCATGTGCAGATGCACAGCACAGATTAAACTGTTGCCAGTTGTTAATTTTATACACGAAGTTGTTGATCAGAATGTGATTTAATTGTACAGTATAATCCAGGCTTTTGGAATAAATTATGCAGAAAACTCATCTATAATTAAACAAATCAAAAAACCAGAGACAGGTGACACGGCAGGTTTACCCTCCGAGGGCACGAGTGGGTGTGGGCGGCTGGACCCTGCGGAAGGGCGAGGAGGAAAGGAGGCAGGAATTGTTCCAGAGCAGACAGGGGCAGGTCCAGGGGGGCCAGGGTCTAGCAGCGACCTCAGGACTCCTGACCTCTGCCTCTGCAGGCCTCTTTACCACTATGGAGGCATTCCGCCATCAAAGCCTGGTTTCGGGCTGCCTCCACCAGGCTGACTCCTTGGATCAACCTGGTTCCCTGGGGGACCTATGAGCAATCTACAGTCCTCCCACTAGCTCAGCAGAGCAGCCATCACGAGGGGGCAGGTGCGGAACTGCAGGTGAAGCAGGAGGGGTGGACAGCAAAAACAGGACGAGGCTGGGGTGGGTGAGGGGTGTAGGGCCACCTGCGGCTCAGGGCACAGGAGCCAAGCCTGGCAGTGGCGGCAGACCACAGGTCTCCTGCTTCTCTCGTGACAGGCTGGCCAATTATTCTCCCGACTCTGGGGGAGGCAATGATTTAAAATAAATTGCTATTTAATTATTCTGATTACATTTCAGCTGGCCTGCCACCTCCCACCTTGGTGCCTTCGCAATCTTCTGAAGGGGAAAGAAGAAAAGATAGGGCAGGAGAAGAGTGGTAAGGGACAGACAGATGGAGACACACAGACCTGGAGAGAGCCCAAGAGGGCTAACCCCAGCCCAGGGGAAGAGGACGTGAGTGGGCCTGGAGAGGGTGTTCATCTCCCAGCAGCCACCCAAAGCGCAGATGGCAGCTGTGGCCCCTGCTGAAGCAGTACCCCGGCCGTGGCCGGCCCTCCCCCTGGACCACAGCCACATTGCAAATAGCAGTAAGCTCAAGGCTGTTGCACCCCAGGATTGTGGCATCTCCAGAGCCACCTCCACCAGGGAGTCCTCCCTAACTGCTCAGGTGGATGTCTCTCTCTACCCAGACCAAGTGCCAGGATCCAGTTCTGGCTCTTCTGAGGTCTTGAACTAGGCCTCAGTTTTCCCATCTGGAAAATGGCAGTAAAGCTCACCACTTGTCTACCTCTCAGGACCCAAAGAAGAGGCAGTTGAAAACCACGGCCCCACGGAGGGGTTGTCAGCAATGCTGACTGCCCTACACATTCATGTGCTCAGACCCACAGTCCAATCTTCTTCCTCAGACCTGCAGCTCGTTAAGCATGGGATGGCTGTGCCTATGCCTTAGACTGGCCTCCAGATGGGCTGTAACCCCTCCCTGAGTGGCCTCAGAGACCCTGACACAGGTCCAACCCTGTGGGAGAGCCCGGGCCTCTTGAGATCGGAGCATCCTTCCCCATCCTTCAGGAGAGAAGATGCTTGGGCCTTGGCATCTTTCAGGGCTCAAATCCCAGGGTATCACCCCCCATTCCTGATTTGATCACAGTCTGCAGAGGATGGCAGAGGGCAAAAGTCTAGCCAAGGTCATTGGCTCCTGAGAGGTCAGCTGGGTTCAGCCACTCCTGGGCAAGGACATGAAAGTGCCTACAGATGTGGAGGGCAGTCAGCACAGGGTGATGGGGAGCGTGCTGACTCAGCTGATGCGGGTGTAATGAGGCTCCCCTGCTAGCTGCATACCCCCTCAACAGGTAAACCGAGGCACAGGACTCAAAGGACTGGCCCATCTTCAACTGATTTGTGATTCAGCTAATGAAACCCCTATAGTGGAAGCAACATGGTACCTGCCCCCCCCATGTCATGCCCCCATCCCCCCACACCCCCCTCCCATGTACATAGGGACAAAGGCAGCCCACTTACCACAAGCAACTCTCAGAGACCCTGGAGAGCTGGGGAGGGGCTGATACTGCCGAAGCTCGAATTAGTCCAAATCCATCGGCCTCGACTATGTGTGTCTTGGGACCCTGCCCAAATACTGCTCCTTAATGAGGTTATTAATTACGGGCTGTCCCTTCCCTATCTTTCCCCGGGAAAAAGCTTTTCCTTCTAGTTGGCTCTCAGCTAGGAGGCAGCCGTGGCAGCGAGACTGTACCTCCCCTCTCAGACTAACTGAACAATCAGCCCGCTTTAATTAGGGCGCTGGGTCCAGCCCAGTATTTACTCCTAACAGCTTGACTGGGGGAGGGCAGGAGAGACCTGGAGCCAGCAAGTAGCATGGCCCAGGGCTGGGAGAGCCAGGCAGCCCGCGTGGCCCAGAGACGGATGGAGGGTGTCCGGACTCACATAGCAAATGGTCACAGACCTCGGCCTCATTCCCCACAATCAGTGCAGGATTAAAGGTCCACAGGGGCTCCGGTCGTCAGGAAGGACCCATAGATGAGGCAAGCCTCAATCAGGGACGTGCTGGCTGAGACGGGGGGCGGGGCTGGGGGGGAGTTTCCCCAGTAGCATGGAGGGCCACCTGAGCCTGACTTCTGTTTCTGCCATGGTCAGCTGTGTGACCTTGGTAACATCCTTTCGTCTGTCGGCGCCTCTGGTAACTCGTCTAGAAAGTGAGGTGGTCATTATACCCACAGCCACGGGGGTTCCAGAGCAGCCCCTCAGCGGGTCCCTCCTCACCTGCTACGGCCTGGTAAGGTTTTCCAGCAGTGGGGAGAAGCCCGTAAGGGGGACTGCTCCGGCTTCCACAGGAGCAGCCCTCGCACTACCAAGAGTGTGGCTGGAGAAGTCACCAAGGAGCAGGGGATCCAGGCCAGAGCGCCACTAGGAGGGTGGGGAGGGGCCCTGGGGCCACCTCGCCCCCAGCCCCTGTTGTGTACCACACCCTACTCTGCAGCGACATCCAGCGCAGTGCTTGGTCTCTCCAGACCTCTGTTTGTCTCTCTTTGTCCAAGAAGGGGCAGCATGAGGCCTCCACAGGCCATTTGGGCTCTAACTGGTCTCCCTGCCCGGGGCCTGCACCTGTAAGCCAGCATCACAGCAGTGACAGACCAGCGTTCTCACTGTGCTGCCTCAGTGCATCTTCACAGCAGTCCAACCCTCACCCCCACTCCTCAGAGGGGGAGACTGAAACACAAAGCAACTGAGTGTTGTGGCCAAGGTCACACAGCTAATGAATGCCCATCAGGACGACACACACCTCTCCTCAGGACCCCAGTCTCAAATGCCCAGGTGCTGGCATGCCCTGGCCTCTTGGCCATCTAACAGATCTCTCAAACTGAATGGATCCCAAACTGAGACCCTGAACTCCCTCTGGAGCCTCACTCTCCCTTCTCCTTCACTGGCCACCTCCCCTGGCAAGGCTGATGCCATCCTTCCCCTTGCTCCTCAGGCCACACTGGCCTCCTCATTGGGGCTTGAATACACTCCTATACTCTGTGCACAGGCCTTCGAACATTCTGTTCCCTCCACCTGGACTGTTCTTTCCTCAGAAGTCCAGGAGGCTCCCTTCTCACCCCCTTCAAGTCTCTGCCCACGCCTCACCTGCTTGGTGAAATCCACTTCCTCACCCCACTTTAAGTTGTGCTCCCCCCATCCCCTACCCCAGCAATAGGATCCCCACATGCCCCGGGGTTGCTGTTTTAGCTAGCATTCCACCAGACCTCCACTTTTTTGTCTCCTGCCCTCCTAGAGAGAGGAACCTCCTGCTCTTTGGCCTGGAAGAACAGGCTAGTTGCTGAGTGGCGGTGGCCTCCACAGTCGGAGTGACCTCCCAACCATCCTACCCTAGCTGGCGTGAGGCCCGCCCAGGAGCAGGCAGGTGGGCTGGGCAGCAGAAGCCTGCAGAGGGGCTGGATGCCCAGAGGCTGCCCCAGGGCTGGCCCAGGAGGCCCTCCCTTTCCCTGGCTCCTCTCCCTATGAATTATTAAAGCTCATTTATGATGGGCCTGCCCAGGACTGGGCCTGTGGCTTCTGTGCATAATTCATGGCTCTCCCAGAAGGGCTGGGTGCTGGAGCAGCCAATTTTTCCAGGAAGCAAGAAGAAAGTGCGGAGAAGGAGCAACCCAGACCTGGGTTGTCTTCTGTGTAGCTCCATCTCCCTGTGCCACCTGGGGGTGCCCAGCACCTCCACCCACCCCTGCCCCATGCTGCCTTCTCCTGCACACTTGAATTCTGGTTCCTGGGGTCTGAGTCCATGGCTTTGTGCAGGCTCACCCACTCCTGTCTCTGTGCCTCAGTTTCTCATCTATGGACAGATGGAGTTGTGTTCAGACTGCAGTGGCGGCAGGATCAACCACCTTGGTTTCCCTGGGGGGACAGCATCATGTGTCTCCAAAAGGTACCAACACCCAGATGTCATCATTTGTGCATTTCCCCACAGACTAGAGCTGGGACGAAGCAAGGAGCAAGAGGAGTTCACGAACCAGCTGAGGCCTCCCCAGAACAAAGCAAAGGGCCTAGGCCAAGGACATGGGGTATCTGCCAGCCACTCTGCCCAGGATCCGCCGTCTGCTCCCCAGGCCAGGAGCCACCTGCCCTAGTTACTGGTACAGATCATGGCCATTTCTGGGTTGTAGCACCTGCTTCTCATCGGTGCCAGGATAATTCCCAGGAAATCGGGCACAATGGGAAGGTAACCCCTACCCAGGCCCAGGTAACAAATGGGTAAACTGAGGTTTAGCGAAGCTTACCCTTAGGAGATGGGTATATTGACGCAGCCCCCGTGCCCAGCCCCGTGCTCTGGTGGGGGAGCCATGCCCAAGCCTGGTCTCGGGAAGTGCACGGTAGGGTTGAGGCACCTGTAGAGGTCACCAGGTGAGTCACGGAGGGATCCAGGAGCTCCAGCCACTGGTCCCCGCCCCACAGCAGTAGCTGCAGCCTGACTAGAGGCAGCAAAAGAGGCTCTCTCCATGTGTCACCGACTACTTCAGTCTGATTCTGTGATTCACATGTCCCTATCTCCCCTCCTGCACATCCTCCCCGCCCCCCAGCATGAGTCAAATCCTCGCTGAGCCACAAATAGCCGTCCTCTGTGCATCCTCGACATGGCCTCCTGCCTTGAGAAAAACAGAGAGCCCCCCCCACTCAGGGTCCTCAGTTCCTCCTCAAGGCAGAGATCCCCCTGTGGAAGCTGGCAGGCCCCCGGAGGACACCCAGGTACAGAGAAGAGGTGGAGCAAAGACCAGAAACCAACCTATCAGGGACAGCTTTGTTCTCTGGCCTTGACACACCTCTACCAAGTGACCTCCACCAGGAAGTCTTCCTGGATTTCCCCTACCTCCTTTCAAATCCATAGTCCTTACCCTACCTTATGGACCTTTGCCTTAATTTGGTACTATAGCCTGGCCCCATCACCAAGCTCCCTGCAGAACTTTAGCTTGCAGTCTGGCAAAGAAGAGTCTTCTGGAAGTGTCTACAGATAGATTTAACTAAATATCTCCCCCTCACCAGACTGGCCCCTACCCTGTTCACCTACCTTAGCAGTGGGAAAAAGGCTGCAGAGCAGGGCTGGGAAAGGGCCTCCAACTTCCACAGGTGGCAGAGCACCAAGGAAAGGACCAAGGACCAAGGATGCTGGGTGCTCCGTGTGCAATTCCCGCTGATGTCACACAGCACCCTTGGCTAGGTGAGGACCAATCCAGGCCCATTTCATGGATGAGGACTCTGAAGCTCAGTGGGTGAAGCAACACACCCAAAGCCACAAAGCCTGTCCGTGCTGAACCAGAATTTGAACCCAGCAAAGTATGGCTCCAGAGCTCAGGCCCTGTCTTAGTCTAGCGCCTCCCTAATCCCAAGGTGGATGCCAATGGCCAAGATCTAGAGTAGGAAATAGAGTGAGGATAAGGGCCAGCCCTCATTTATGACTGTTTACAGCTCTGAGAAGGGGTCCGTCCTTACATCCGGGCCCCTGCTGCCACCCCAAGCAAGCCAGAGCTGGGTGTAATTGGGAAGTTCTTCCCTATACCCCCCCAGAGCTACCCTACTACAGGCAGTTGTCTCGGCAGTGAGGAGCCCAAGCCCCTCCCCTTGCCAAATCCCACCTTGGGAAGCCTGGACTAAGTTGGGGGGAGGGGGAATGCCCACCTCCTCTGGGATTTGCTTCTCACTGGCGCCTGGCTTCTCAGAGCCTCAAAGCTTCATGTAAATTGAATGGAGTGCTCAACCCTCCTCGACACGCTTTGGGTTGGTTACTCTGGGCTGGTTACTCTCCGGTGCTCTGTGGTGAATCTTTTAGCAATGCAAATCCCCTCTGTGGGCTGTCTGTAGGGGATCCAAGGCTGACTCCCACAAGGAGGGGGAATCAGGGGCCAGCTCAGTAGCCACATTCCTTCCAAGGAGTCCTAGTGAGGCAGCCAGGTCAAGAGGAGCCACTCTGCCTGGTGAGCCTGAATCGTCATTGGGGCTGGCCTGGGGAGAACAAAGCCCTCAGGGCTTGTCCCGGATAACAACACTGGGCAGGTGTCTCCCACCTTCTGCAAATTCCTCACTGACTTTCTCACTATTCATTCATTCATTCATTCATTCATTCATTCACATGATTACTGGGCCAGACTGCAGGCGGGGCACCTGGAAGAGATACAATGGTGGTCAGGTGAGGCGCCGGCCTGCTCTCCCGAGCTTGGAATTCAGGCAGAACAGACGTCTGCTCTGATTCAGACCCGATGAGCAAAGAGAAGGGGGTCTAGTGAGCCTTGAGGGGTGGCATGCAGGCCAAGGGGCCTGACCCACCCTCAGGGGCTGGCCAGGTGAAGGGAGTGCTGCAGAGCTGGCGGGTGCTCCAGACAAAGGGGGCAGCACATGCCAGGCCCAGCAGCAAGGTGAGCCCAGCCCACGGTGATGGCTGTGAACACGCAGACCCACCGTGGGCATCACAGCAGGCTGCTCTCCCACACGGAGTTCCAAAGGACTCCAACCTCAAGTACACGGGGGAGCACCGCCATGTGCCAAAGGGGGCAGGGTGGTGGGCTCCTGACAGCGGGGAGGTGAGCAGAGCAGGCCCTTGTGTCCCCCTTGTGCTGACTTGCGGGCCACCCCTGCCAGGGTATCTGCCCTATGTTTCACAGGCACCCAGGGCCAGTCTATGAGAAAGGGGTGGGCTGCCTCTCCCCACTTCTCGGATGAGAAAAGTAGGGCTCAGAGTGGCTGCGGGTCAACTGTGTAAATTTTTTTTCACACAAGGTTACCTACTACTTGCCCTGCAGGGGGGGTTGCTGAACGCTCCACTCCCACCCTCTGTGAGCTCTCCCTCTGGGAAAGGTGGGCCCTGGGCTGCATGGGTGTGGAAGCACCCAGGGAAGGCCCTCTGGACAGGGGAGAAAGGGGGACAGACTGGTGGGCAAGTGCTCAGTCTCCCAGGAACAAATTCCATTCACTCAGGACTACCTGGTCGCCATTACAACCGGGACGTGATGCAGGGGCTCCTGCCCTGGGCCTCCCAACACTGTCCCATGCTTTGTACCTTGTGACCTGGACCCCCATCCCCCGATCCCCCCTGAGCCTCAGCCCATTGCACATCAGAGTTTGGGGGCAGTATTACTGTCTGCATGGGCCAGATGGGGCTCCAGCAGTAAAACCCTCCTGCTGTCACTCCAGCCAGAGGTGCCCGCAAGAGCAAAGCGCTCACAATTTTCCTGATATTTCTGACACAGATGTTGTTATTAAAACACCTTTTCTTGACTCTCTTGAGTCCAGGGCCAGGCACATAGCTGGTGCTCAAAATGTGTTGGCTACAAGACCAGAGGCTCCAACCTCACACTACAAAATATAGGAAATATAGTCCCATTTTAAAGATTAGGAAACTGAGGCACAATCTGACTCAAACAAGGCCATGTATGGGTCTCTCTTTATGACCCACAGCTCCTCCCCTCCTCAATCTCCATGCCCTGGACCAGGTTTTCTAGAAGGCAACAGGCAGGCACAGCAAGGCCAGCAGAGCCCATGGCTCTGGGTCCCTCTGGAAGCCCCAGAGAGGCCCCACCCTTCTCCATGTTTGAGTAATGGCCTCCATACGCCACCAATCTGGAAATCACCTGTGAATTTATTTCCCCCCGCGCGGGCTCGGGAACCATGTAAATCACCCCACTTAACGGCCTCTGGGATTGTTCCCTGCCACCCCTCACCAGCTGCTCTGTGCCAGGGTCCCGGTCATGAGCTGTGCATAGCCTACAGTGTCCTGGGTGTTATGTGGCACTGTCCAGGGGTGCAGCAGGAATGTGTCAGCAGGGCGGGGATGGAGCCCACCTGAAGCTTTGGACACTGGGTCGGAAGGGGCAAGCTCCCCCTCCCCCACCCACGCCCCTTGTCCTTGTCCCCCAACCGGTGGCCTTTTCTCAGAGGAAAGTGGGTCTGAGTGGTTTCCCCAGGCCTCTACAGCCCTGACTGAGGGAGGCCCAGGGCCATGGGAATGGCAGGGACCCCGAGAAGGCCTGTCAGGACTCCATCTAGAGGACAAGCCCTGCGCACTACCAGAGTCAAGCCAGTGTCTCTTGGAGCCTCTTGGAGCATCAGCCAGGCATAGTTATTATTTATTCAGCCTTGCTTCCATTTCTTCTTCCCTGGTAGTCTCCCCACAGACGGTGAGCTCCCAGAGAGCAGGCTCGCCACACAGCTGAGAAGGAAAGGGTGGTCAAGAGCCAGGAGGCGGGTCCTGGGACATGGGCAGGCTGTGGCAGGGTCAGCGGGGCGGATGGGGCGAGAGCAAGTGTCAGCAGAGGCGCAGTCAGGCTGGCTGAGGGGGCCTGGTGATCTCCCTAGGACAGGCCACAGACTCTGGCCACTGGCCACGTGCACAGGCATCTGGGAACAGCTGGCTTCTGCAGGGACCACAACCAGGAGACTCCCCAGAACCAGTATGTCAGCCCCCACCTCCCCTGCCTTGAAGCCTCAGCCCCTCTTGCTAGACGGGGGCAAAGGCGGGGGGGGGGGGTCGTCCTGTGTTTACTTTCCTAATTCCACGCTTCTCTTGGAATCAGGAGGGTGGCTTGGCTCAGCTGGGTGGCTCTGGAAGATATTGATCCCTAGACCCTGCCCCAACCCAATTAAATAACATAGTCCCATGGGTTCCTGGACCCCATGGCCCCCTCTCCCCTAAGGGAAGACCCTGGAGTCAGCCCCTGAGCTGGGGCAATTCCTTGTTCAAGCCACAGGAGAGTGTGTGGAATGGCCTTTGCCTTATGCCACCAGCAAAGCCAGGCCCATATGGCGGCCCCATCCCAGACCGTGTAAAAGTTACTCCTGCTTCCAAAGACAACCAGCTCGGCCTTCAGACACCTGTGCAGACTCTGTTCAGTGAACATTTACTGAGCACTTGGTATGTGTGAGCTTGGAGCTCCAACCAAGGACAGGTGGCCCCTGCTGTTGCCTCTCCCAGGCCCACAGCCTTGAAGGGCAGGCAGCAAGGTCTGCAGCGAGAAGAGAATGAGGGAGCCTTCGGGCAGCCCAAGAAGTTTCTGACCCACGTGGAGAATTCAGGGGAGGCTTCAGGAAACAGTGACTCCCAGTCGATCACTCCGGGACACGCAGAGGTCAGCAGGACCACAGGCAGATCCTGCCTGGAGCTGGCAAGGCCCTTTGCAACCACTCCCTGGCTTAGTCCAACCACTCCCTGGCTTAGTCTGCACTTAATGCTTAGTAGGTGCTTGTTAAGCCCCTGCGGGAAACGATGAGCACTGTCCTCATGGGTACTCAGTCCTGAGGGCAAAGATCCACTCCTGGGCTCATCAGAAGCAGCCCCTTGTCTGTGGGCCATAGCACCAGCTTACAGGGTAAGACAGAGATGAGAGCTACACAGATGGAGTAGCAGGAGAGCATCATCCTCAGCTGAAGAAGGATCCATCAATCTGGAGGGTCCTAGGAATGATGAGGATACTGAGGCTCAGAGGAGGAGGGCAGGTGGCTTACCCAGATTCCCACAGTGAGCTGGACACAGGCCAAGGCTAGGGTGGGGTAGGGCACTGGCAGAGGGAGGAAGGGCAAGGGGAGGCCCAGTCCCTACACCACAAGTCCCTGAGATTTCTGGGGACTGAAGCAGCCAAGGTCTG
The DNA here is from genome assembly GCA_004024625.1 of Mellivora capensis. Lineage (NCBI taxonomy): Eukaryota > Metazoa > Chordata > Mammalia > Carnivora > Mustelidae > Mellivora > Mellivora capensis. Next base: position 134,594 of record PISX010001381.1, on the reverse strand, counting down.
GTTTAAATACTTGACCTTGCTGCCTGTCTGCCCTCCCTCCTTCTGAGTCTCCCACGGGTAAATCTAGGCAGCCTAGGGGTGGGGGTGGGGGGTGGAGCTGGTTGGAAGATGGAGGGTTAGGGGTGGAGTGGTGGGAGAATGGGGAGTGAATCTTCCCTGCTCCCCCACTCCGTGTATGCACAGGAGGCCACAGTACCCTCAGCTTCCACCAGCTAATGGGAGGAGGCCTCAGAAGGAGACTCAGATCAGAGAAGGCCTGTCTTGGTCTGGAGGACTCATAGCTGTGCCAGTAAAGTCCAGCTCTAGAGAGCCCCCATCCCTCATGTGACAGGTGGGGAACAGCAGCCAGATGGGCACCCGACCTAGGGGCGAGACAGAGCTCAGGGCTTCTCCTAAGACCTGTGCCCTTGGCTGACTAACCACTGGACATTGTGGCCAGCCTGGACCCACGATCGATGCAGAGAACAGAGGTCAGAGAATAACAGGAAGGGCCAGGGGCAAGCAAGGTCATGAGAACATGAGAATGCGGCCTCGGCCTCGATGGAGCATGGATCTTGTCATATCTATCAGAGGAGCCAACCAATGACAGGCCCACGCTCTCTGTAGTAAGCAGACACACAAGTACACCCACCCTGAAGCTGCCCCCACCCAGGACTAGAACCAAGTCTCACAGGCAGCACCCAGCCAAGTTCAGGCCCTCCCCTTGGCCATGTCCATGGGTCACTTCCTCAGCTCTGCAGCAGTAGGACATGGCCTTTGTCTGCATCTTCTCAGTTCGCCCACCAGCTCCAAGGATGCAGGGGGCGCCCCAGGCCCAGTGGGACAGCCAGCACCCTGTGAAACCGTGCTCCAAGGAACTCAGCCTGATAAAAGAGGCAGTGCTTAAGGAGGAAGAGCTGTGATGGAAGGGCACAGGAGTGTGGGGGCACCTCGAGGGTCCTGTGGTCAGGGGACTTCCTGGAGGAGGTGGGCTGTAGAAGAGCCACCTGAGGCTGTGGCTGGGTGCTCAGACCTGAGTACTGGGGTGTGAATCCTGCTTCCACCACTATCTGGGTGATTTCAGCATCACTTAGCCCTGCTGAACCTCAATTCTTCTTGTCTGTGAAATGGGAATAAAAATGGACTGATCTCACTCTATAGGATACGTGAAATACATCACCCAGGGCCCAGCTCATAGTGATGTAGTTAAATGATGTATTTAAAATAACCAAGTCCCTCACAAATGCTTCCTTGAGCATGGATACCCTCCTCCTTCCCTTCCCCTCCCACCTTCTTCCTCACCCCTACCCCATGTCCAGCCTTCTGGCCTCACCCTGCAGCAAAAATTGCCTTCCTATTCTCTATTACTCTCTGCTTCTTGCTAACAAAACCCAAGTCTGTGAGAATCTCTCCTGCCTCCAGCCTCAAGGTGACCCTGTCCTTTGCTCAAGGGTAAATCCTGATTAGCCAGAGCCAATCACAATGCACTTTCCCTATCGCCAGTGATTGGTTGACAGTGGACATGTGACCCACTGCTAACCAATAAGGTACGAGGGGAAGTTGGCTAGGGGCTTCTGAGCCAGGTTTCCCAACCTCTTAAGAGGAACCCAGTATCCCCTTTACTCCTGTTGTCTGGTACCTGTGATGCCCGGAGCTATGGCAGCCATCATGTTGCCATGAGGGGAGTCAGCCAAGAACAGACAGCCCCACTGAAAGTGAGGCCAGACAGGCAGAGTGCAGGTGTGGACTTGGTCCTCAATGACAGCCTCCACTCACCCACCTCTGGGCTCCCTGTCAGAGGATAAAGGGACTAACCATGATGAAAAAATCTTCATGCTGTGGTTGCCACGGTATATGCAAAAACTGCCTCTTTTCCTTGCAGCCAAATATACTCTTCAGACTCGCCTTTTTGTAGGGGTAGTCGTCAGCTCAATGCCTACTCCTGGAAGCCCCTGTGCACTGGGGCATAGGATTGTCAGAAAGGCCCACGGGGGTAGGGAGCCAGAGGAGGGCATTGGTCAGAAGGGCTCTTTGCCTTGGAACTTGGGCTAAGCAGGCCAGCCTGACAGAGGGATAGGATGAGCGAAGGCCAAAAAGTACAAATACCAGTGCTCCTGCTAGGATCTGCAAGTGGCTGGGCCTGGCTGGAGCCTGGAGGGTCACAGGGCTAGTGGCCAGAGCCTGGAGCCAGCCCAGGCAGGGCCTCCAGTTCTAGCCTGGGAGGTGGGGCTGTGCCCACGGTAGGATTCCGGGGTGCAAGGTCATCACTACCCCTCAGCACGAGACACTGCAGCGTGCCTAGGGGGTCCAGGGAAAGTAGGGAAGACTTCAGGTTCTCTCCAAACCCACCCTCACCTCATCTCACAGGGGGAACCGAGCAATGTCCGTCTGTGACAACCTCAGCACCGAAGCCTGTTTCGTCAGCTTGTTTCTCTTTCCTAAAAAATGAAGCTCCGGGGGCGCCCGGGCGGCTCAGTGGGTTAAAGCCTCTGCTTTCGGCTCAGGTCATGATCCCAGAGTCCTGGGATGGAGCCCCACATCGGGCTCTCTGCTCCGCGGGGAGCCTGCTTCCTCCTCTCTCTCCCTGCCTGCCTCTCTGCCTACTTGTGATCTCTGTCTGTCAAATAAATAAATAAAATCTTAAAAAAAAAAAAAAAATGAAGCTCCGGGTGGGGCTGAGGTGGGTTGTTTTGTTGTTTGTTTGTTGGAACTGGTAGCGGCACCAGGCCTGACCTTTAAGGCTTCAAATGCAGCATTTTAGGCGGCGCCGGCGGGCAAAGAACACGGGGCTGCAGAGAGAAGTTATCACTGCTAAAATGCCACATCAGGCTGGAAGCTCAGAGTTGAGCAGCAGCCTCTACCCATCGCAGGAACACATCAGGCCGTTCTTGCCTGCCTAGGGACAAAGCGGTCCCTTCTGAGGGTACCCTGGAAGCCTTGCTGACTCTAAACCGGCAGGGAGGCCCCAATGTCTGTCCCAGAGGGAGACTGGGAACCAGGGCCTCCAGCCACCCAGGCACCTTGCTCTACAGGACTTGCCAAAGGAGGCCTCAAATTGCTCCTGCATCCCATGTCAGGGGTTTTATTTTCTTATTTTTTGGACAGAGAGAGAACCGGGGGTAAGAGGGCAGAGGAAGATAAAGAATTTTACACAGTCTCCACGTCCAGTGTGGAGCCTGACTCAGGGCTCCATCTCATGACCCTGAGACCATGACCTGAGCCAAAATCGAGAGCTGGATGCTTGGGGTGCCTGGGATCGAGCCCCGCATTGGGCTCCCTGATCAGCAGGAAGCCTGCTTCTCCCTCTCCCATTCCCTCTGCTTGTGTTGCCTCTCACTGTCTCTCTGTCAAAGAAATAAATAAAATCTTAAAAAAAAAAAAAAAGAGTTGGATGCTTAACTGACTAAGCCACCTGGGCACCCCTCCAGGGATGTTTTTATTACAAGAACCAGTTGCTTGTCATAGTGCAAGGACAGCTAAACTGGGATCATTCTTTGAACCACCTGTATTTAGCACTGGGGACGGGGCCCTATCCTCCAGAAGACGTGTGGGGCCTGAGGGCTCCTCTCTGCCACCACAGACATCAGTTTCCTTGTCTTACAATGGCAGTATCTGGGTCCCCAGGGGCTTCTGTGGTTGGGATACGTCCTTGCCAAGACAGGCAACCATGCAAGGCCCATACTGCCCAAGGAGATGGTCCTGCCCAGGCACCCTGCCCCCAGGAACGCTCACTGGTCTTGCAGCCTCCAGAGCCCTTCTCAGCCACCTCTGCTCTTTGCAGATGCCCCCTCCCAAAATGTGGAGGACACTAGGCCACCCCAGCACGGATAACCCACTGGCCCTGAGAATGCCAGGAGAACAAAACTTACAGTTCTCAGCTGCCACACCCCACCAGATCAGGGCCAGAGCTCAGCTGGGTGCACAACAGCCCTGGGGGCTGGCACCCAGACTGTGTGTTTATGAGACGCAGTAGACAAAAATTCATCCTTGAAAGGAAGAGACTTCGTGGGAGGTGCCCTAAAGAGGACTGTGTGGGGATCATCAAGCTATTGTACCCCAAATCGTGCCTGTAACTGACTGCACAAATATCTTCCTTGGGGGGGAGAAGCCCAAACCTACAGCACATGCTCCAAGGGATGCCAGTCTCCCTCCCTTGGTGTGCAAATGAGAAGCACCCACTCCAAGAGGGGGAAAAATGCCAGGTCACGCAGCAAGGGTTTCCACTCTCTCTGCACCCTGAACTCCATGCCCACCCCCTCAGATTCCCAAGGGACAGGCTGTTTGCAAAGATGCTTCACTTTATAAAAGGCTCACCAAACTTCTCTGAGTCCCAAGTCCTCCAGTGCATCTAAATACCATTCAATTTGCAAAAATCTGAATTACAAGGATGCAGCCTGTATGTTTCCTTCACAGACTGTCATCGAGCCAGTTGGTAGATGATCAAACTTTCCAGATCAGCCTTAACTCAGGCTGTTCCTGACATAAAAGTTTGCAAAACACTGGTCCTAACAACCCGGCTTCTTTAGTCCCCACTGCCAGCGTTTGTCCAGCCGAGCTCTGGCATTAACTTCAAAGGCAGGTGCAGGAGGTGGGCACCAAGAGCACATTCTGGGGACAGAGAGATAAACCCCGCATCTGCCTGCACACACAGATGTGCATGCACACACAAGGCCACACCCACATCCGCACTCATGTGCACATGCGCCTACACCTATGTGTATGTGTGAGCACATGCGCACACACACACCCACACGCATATGCACAAATAACGCACAAGCAGGAGCACACAGAGGCACACATGCACACCCACACAAGCTCATCTTCGTATGCACATGGACATCCACACAAGTGTGCATTCACATGAACACAGCTAACACATGAGCACACACAACACACACACACACACACACACACACACGAGCACACTCAGATACTTCCACACACAGGCCAAGGCAAGGGCCAAGCACAGGAGCAGAGATGCGGGAACCACAGCTGAGTCTTGGGTGCCAGTAGGGCCCAGCCACGCTGCGGCTATTGTGGGTGATGGGAGTGCAGACCTGGCTGGACTAAGACCCCTCACAGACTGAGTCAGGATCCACATGCCCTTATTGGGCAGGGGCCAGGCCCAACCCTCAAGACCTTTCATAGCCCAGCCCTGTGAAGCAGTATACTCGAGGGAACCCTATTTTACAGAGAAGGCCCCAAGATCCAGAGAGGCTAAGGATGTTCCCAAGGTCACACAGCTGGTGAGAGGTGTGGCAGAGCCTGGGTGTGCTCTAACCAGGGCCCTCATTCAGAAAGATGTGGCCAGCAGGAAGGAAGGCATCGAGGTAGGAGCCAGGGACCCGCTGTCTACAGAGGGCTGGGAAGAGAGGCAGAGGGGGCAACTCCTCCCTCTTCTCACCACTCTTTTCCCCTTCCTTTAACAGAGTCATTGCCAAGGTGGGAAGAGTTCGTTAATGATCAGCAGGAAAGACTTCCCCATGCCCCTCCCTCTCTGCTAAACAATTAGGTTGATTAGAGCTCAAAGTGGGTCAGTCTGAGAAATAGCTTCAAGACACCCAAAGTGTGGCCAGAGGCCAGTAGGGGAGGCACAGGCTCTTCACACTGGAGGAGGTAGGGTCTAGCTGGGCTGGGGGTCAGGCCTCACTCTGTGGCTAGAGTTCTGGGAAGAGGAACGGGATGACCCTGAACCCGTCTTCTCAGGATACTGGAATGTCAGAGTCAGAAGAGCCTGGAAGAGAGGAAACTGAGGCCAGGGGGAGGAGGGGCCTTGTCCAAGGTCACCACTCTGCCAGCTACCCAGCTGATAGGATTGGGCTGGAACTGCCTTTGACAGAGGGCCCCCAGGACCAGGCTAACCCAAGGCAAGGCCCCTCAGGTCCCCCATGGGAAGAGTCCCCTCACCTAAGCCCCGCTAGACAGGGTCTCCTGGTCTGTGGGGTCCCATCCCCCACAAGCTTAGGCACCAGCGCCAGTAGTGGCCAGAAGCCATTTCGGACAGGGCCAGCCCCAGAAGGAGGGGGCCCAGCTCAGATGGGAGAGGGACTAGGTGGCCCGTTAGCAGGACCAGGCCCAGGGACACCAAACCTATGGCAGGGCATTACTAGATGGAGCCAAGCCCCCAGGTTGTGCCTGCATAAAGTCGGGCTCAGACTATGTGGGCCTGAATGACAGCATCCTTGACTCCCGTAGGGTAGCTCTAAGAGATCCCCATTGGGAATGTGCAAGCCCCCCAGGGGTATCCCAATCCATTGGTGGTCACCTGCACTGCCAACTCCCCCCCCCCCAACCTTAGCCACAGGCAGCTCAGAAAGCTCTTCAGGTTACACAGGACAAGAGAGGAAGGGAAAAGAAAAAAAGCAAAAACCACACATATACCTCCCTCTGGGAATACGAATATTGATTCTGTAGCTTCTTGTTTAGACAGTAGGCACCAGAGGAAAAAAAACAAAAAAAAACCAAACCCACCCTGACATGAACAGAAGCTCCCCAGTTGGCTGGAGGGACTGCAAGCCAGCAGTGGAGAGACCCCCACCCTCGCCTTCACAGTACCCCAGACCCTGGTGCTCCACCCCACCCCCGCCTGAGGCCCTGAGCTCACTCACTTCAAGACACAGGTCACTAGCTCCTGAGGCAGATCTTGAGTCTAGAAGCCAGCAAGGACAGCAGCAGGGCAGGGGGTACGGGAAGGGGAAGGAGAAAGAGACCAGCCCCTCCCCTCCCCGCACCAACAACACTACCTGCCAGATAGGCCCATGCCACAGGCTTACCTACTTTGACTCCCAAACCTCCAGCTGGCCCTAGCATAGTACCCTAGCCCCCCAGGCCACACCTGTCCTTATAGCATGGACACCTTACTAAGGTCTCTGCGGTCTGAGTCCTCTGAAGTCCCCTTGGGGCCAATGAAACTGCCAAGGGACTGGAGGATCCAGCTTCAGGTTTCCATTAACCACCCCCATGCCCTTTCTCTCTGGAATCATACTGGAATCTGGAGGGGGAGATGGCACCTTGGTATCTTGAGACGGGAGTCCCTCCTGCCCACCCCTCCATGCCAGGCAGGCCTGGTCTATGACTCAAAGCCTTGGAGAAGAGGAAAACCTGAGTCGGGTGCCCCAGGATCACCTGTGTAGGTGTGGAAGGGTGTGGACGTGGGCTGGCAGGCAGCCGTGGCCCGAGGAAGAAGGCCCCCTCCAGGTTGCCTGAGACCCAGGAGAACAGAGGGACAGTGCAGGAAAGGTTACAGCTGGAAGACCTAGGCGTGCCTCACAGGTCTTAGGCCTCTTCATTTTGCTCCAAAGCCCCAGGTTTTGGGTCCCCACCCCCAACCTCCTGGATGTGCCCAGGCTCCTGGCAGGGATGTTAAGCATCGAACAGGTTAGTCCTCTTCCAGGCCTGCCTCTGGAAGTTGTGGGGCTTTGGGCAGGACCTTCATCTTTCCGAGTCTCAGTGTCCTCATTTGTGGGATGGGCATGAGCACAGGTTCTGAGGTCAAGGCAGTGATGTGGGTAAGGGCCTGGCCTGAGCTCACTGAGGGGAGCCCCACCATTAACCTGGTGATGTTTCCCCACCACAGTCAAGCTGGGCTTCAGGGAGTGAGGTGGCCCAGTGTCTGTCCTCTAGGAGCCGATATACCACGTGGTATACACGTGGTACTGTCTGAGCTAAGGACACAACCCAGAGGTCTCCAGAAGGTGTGGGTGTCAGACCTTGAAAGAGGTATTTAAACCCCTGAGGAAAGCATGCAGTGATGAGGGGACAGCAGCAGCAAAGTGGAGACAGGAAGGCGCTCAGCCCACAGGAGCAGGGTAGAAAGACTGGTGGATCGGGGCCTGCTGCTAATGTTTAGAGGCTACATTCCCTTCGCAGGAATTCTCACCCCCAGACTCTTAAGCAGATTCTATCATCTCAGTCGGGGAAACTGAAGCAAGGTCACCCCAACAAGAGGGTCAGCTCTGGAGGCCAGTGCTTGAGCCCTGCTGGGCCTACATGCCTGACACCCAGCATGTACTCAAGCTGCCTCCTCCCGGGAGCCGGCAGGGGCCACCCATACACATCTGAGGTGCCGTGTGCTGCCCACCTACACAATGGCAGGAGGGAAAAGGAGGCCCTGAGAGTAGAAGTGCTCACTCCACTTTCGAGTCAGTCTCTCCTTGGGGACACCAGTGTGACTGAGACTCTAGTGTGAGACTCACCCATAGATTATGAGGGGACTCATCTTAAAACAGCTCCCCCACCTTCTCAGGGGCTCTTCTGACATAGCTGGCCTGGAGGAGGTACCCAATATGGGTGGGGCCCAGGGGGGATGGCAGCCAAGGGTCTCCCCAGATGCTCCACACCGGGAGGGACGAGAGCACTTGGCAGCTCTACATGCCAGGGGTGGCGGCAGCAGGCTGTGAGGCCTCAGCCCCTCCCTCCTGCAAGAGCTGCGGCAGGTCATTGGGGAGATGGGGGACCCAGATGTGTGATGCTGCCTCCCTCTAATAGGGAGAGTCACAGGGAGGTGAAGGCACAGGCTCAGAGGCCCAGACAGACACACGTCACCCCCCATTAACCGTAGCTAGACTGACTCGTGCCCCGTCGTGGGCACTCAGGAAAAGGAGCACGTACTCCAGCTGTCATTAATCTGCTGGGTGGGTTCAGGCCCCTCAGGCCGCTCTCCGGTCCCCACTGGGCCTGCCAGAGGAAGGGAGGTGCTGGCCAGCGCCATCATGGGGCAGAGTGGGGCTAAGAGGGTGCAGCCAGGCGCGCAGCTCAGCCAGGGCCCCACAGAGCAGGGATCAGAGAAACCCAGGGACGCCAGAGAACAGGGGACAGAGGTCCCATAAAGGAGGCGGGCATGGTGGGCACAGAGCAATGAGAAGGTTGGGCAAGGAAGTGGAGAAGCAGTGGAGCTGGGGGATCCAAGAAGGGGGCTGGGGAGGGGCCAGAGGACAGATGGGAGAAAGACGCAGGGAGAGGCAAAGCAGTTGCCCTCAGCAGGCAGCGGTGACCATTCGCCATTCATGGCCAAGGCTGGAGGGAGCGGAATTGGAAACGGTGAGGCAGGTGAAAGGGACAGTGTGCTCTGACTCCTTCTCCCCCAACTTCACCCCCAAACACACGAGAGCACACGTGCACACACATGTCCTTGCTTCTGTGGCCTCCTCCTTGTTTGAAACCCTGATCTCAGTCCAAGTGGGGTGAGGGAGTTCTCCCCACCACCCTCTGCAGCCAAAACCAAAACCCTGTTCCCAATCCAGCGGAAACTCCTCTGTCCTCCTTGATCCAGCGGCTGCCTCAGTTCCTTCGCCTGATGGGTGGAGAGCCACGCTGCCACAGCAATTACAAAAATAATGGCCCCCGGACCCCAAACCCACGCTGGCTTAAAACCCAGTGGCTCGAAGAGCTGGGCCCTGTGGCCCTGCCAGACGTGGAGGAGGAAATGATTTTCCCGCCTAGGGCCCTCTCCACAGAGCGGTCATCACCCCAGTGCCGAGACGCTGAGGCTCAGAAAGCCACCTGTATCGTCTCGTCCTAGCCTGGCCGCTGACCCAGGAGAGTTCCGGGAGGCTGTCCACCCGCAAGGCAGCCCCACGGCAGCTGCCTCAGCCTTTCATGTGAGTTCAACAAAAGCCCCCGCTCCAGCCAGCCACGGTCATGTGGGGGCCCTCACTCGATTCCCTCCCCTTCCTCCTTCCAAGGATCAATGGGCATCCGCATCTGTGGGACCAGGGCAGCTGAAGGGCACTGACTGTCACGGTAAACCCAGTGTGTCGTCGTCACATTAGTCACTTCCCCCCGGACCCTCAGAGCGCACAACCCCCACCCCACCCCCGCTCTCATTCTCTAATTATGGTCTGCAAGACATGTCCCAACCCCTCAAATTAGCTCCAACTCTATCGACAAGAGAAGAGCGTCCAGCTGGAAATGTGCCGCTGCCATCACACCCGCCTCATCGTCTTCTTGCTGGGGACAGAGTGACAGGTGTCCACTCTGGTCAGGGTCTCACACTGTCCTTCCAATGGAGACCCATGCAGGCCCAACGGCCATCTGGCCCACTGCAGTTTGCAAGGAGAGGGGGGCGAGGCGGGAAGAGGTGAAAAGGCACATCTATTTAAACCTTTCATTTGAGTAGCTATGAAATGGCTAGGGAAAAAATATTGTGGCTTGGCTTTGAGGAAAAAAGAATAGCAAAAAAAATAATGCTTTTGCTTTTTTTAAACATTGTGGTTGAAGTCCATTTTCATCACAGCAAATGAAAGACAATAACGCACCCACGAGCCCTGAACTTCCATATGATTCTCCTCTCCCTGCGCACCCCCCAACACACACACACACACGCACACACACAAATCCAGACGGTTGAGAGGACACGTCCGTGCGGCACCTGTAATTTGCCAACTGATCACCCGCCTGAGCACAGCCAGGCTGTGTGAGGAAAGAAATGAGATGAAGAGACACTCAGAGCAGTGCCTTTCCCGAGTTTGTTTTTCCCTCATCTGGAAGAACCTAAAAGCTGGAGTTGGTTGGTTTTGAGGCAAAACCAGGGGCTCCTACCCTTGGGCAGAAATGGTCTAATGACGCAGAGTCAGCCTCCCCCTTCCCTGAGGCCAGAACCTTCCCCTTGGCCACTAGCAGCCCAGCTACTCATTTCCCAAACCCCAGGCCTGGCTACTGGTGAAGGGTTCCAGGGGCAGGTAGCTCCACAGACCTGGAGACAGACACAGACAGCAAGGCGGTCACCACAGCCCAAAGCCACGGGGCGAGGGAAGTCTGGGCACTGACAGAAGTCTGGGGTAGGGTGCCCACAGAAATAGCCGCTGTCCTAAAGGCAACATGCACTGAATACCCACTCCGAGCCCCAGACACATCTGGCTAAGCTCATCGGAGGAGGATGCCCAAGTCTGCGTGTTCTTGGGGAGGGAGAGGAGGCTCAAAAGGACCATGAAAACCAGCAGAAGCTGGCAGAGCCACAAGATGCCATTCCCTTGTTGGCAGCAGCAGCACGAAGACGCAGGGGTCCTCCCTGCTATTCACTTTCTGCCTCCATCCCAGCACCTTCACCTCCCAACTGGGCTCTCCAGGGGACCCTCCCCTCAGGCAGAGTGAGGGGGCAAGAACAAGGGACACTGATCACCTCTGTGGTACTGGTCACAAGAAGGTGCTTGCCTCCTCCGCATCCAGTCCCTCCCGTCAAAGGAAAAGGCCAATGAAGACAGGTGTGGAGGTGTCCCCCACCTCTGGCTCAAAAGCGCCGGGTTCCCCCACTGGGGACGAAACGTGGGCAGACGCGCGGCTCCAACTCTGCCGGGCAGGGGTCGCTGGCCGCCCCCTCACCCAACCTCAGGTCCCCCTCTCAGCTGGACAGCGGCAGGGGAATCAGCTGGCAAACTCGGAGCCCCCCACCCCATCCCGAGGCTTGCAGATCTAGCTCTGCCCCGTCAGGGGGTTGGGGGCGGGATAAGGGGCACCGCGGGGAAGTTTCGCGACGCAGCCAGAAGCCCCGGGACGCGGCTACCCGCCCCCTGGTCTTGGGGCCCCCGCCCCCGGGCGCAGCCGGCAGCCGAACCCTGCGCCCTCGCCCCGGCGCGGGGAGGGACCGGCGCGGGCCGGGCGGCGGAGGGAAGCGCAGGGCTCGGCCGAGGTCCCGCGGCCGGCCGGGGAGGCCACTTACGTGTGCTGCTGGGGGAAGCTGTAGGCAGAAGCGCCGGGGGCGGCGAGCAGCGGTAGCAGCAGCAGCGGCGGCAACAGCAGCAACAGCGGGCGCGGGGGCCGGGACGGCGGGCGGCGGGCGGCGGGGCCGGGCTGGGGGCCGCGGCCGGGCCAGGGGAGCGCAGTCGGCGCCGGGCCGGGCCGAGAGGCGCCGCAGGTCCGAGCCGGCACCGCCATGTTTCCATTCAAGATGCAGCGCCGCGGGGAGGGGGGGGGGCCGGCGGCGGCGGCGGCGGCGGCGGCGGGGTGTGGGGGCACGGGCGGCAATCCGGCCTCTCCGCCTCCTCCGCCTTCGCGCGGGGCCTCCGGGGCTGCACGGGCCGCAGCGCCTCTGCGGGTTGCGCGCCGCGATCTCTCCGCCGCGCTGACTCGAAGCGCTCTGAGCGGCCGGCCCGGGACCGCTGCTCAAATAGCGGCCGCCGCCAACCTGCCGGCGCCGCCCTCCCCCGCCCTCCTTCCCCGGCCGGCCCGCCCCCGCGCGCCCCCGCCGCGGCCACGCGCCCGCCCGTGCCCGCGCGCCCCTAGTCCCCGCGCCGCCCCGAGCCGGCCCTGCTGGCCCGCGCGGCTGAGCGGAGTCTGTGCGCGCGCCTCCTGCGCCCCAACGGTGGGCTGACCTCCCGGTGCGCGCCTCTATCCCCCAGCCTGGGACCCCTCTGCCCCTCTCCGCCGCACCCGGGATAGGAGTTTCTGGCCCCGCGGCCCATAGCAGGCTTCTGTGTGACCCTTCCGGGGGCTCGACCTTCAACAGGCTTAAGGCCTGGAGTCACAGGTTTAATGCTGGAACGGCAGACTTTAGCAGACCAGAGAAGAGGGCATGGGTACTGAACTCAAACCTCTAATGGCTCTCGCTACTTACAAGAGTCCTCTCTTAGGGGACTCAGGTCCCCACGCCCTGACAGAAAGAAAGGGCTTGGATCTCCTGGATCCCTGAGCCGGAACCTGGGTGTAGCTGCACAGTTCTGAGGGGCTGAGAATGTCGGGATGCAGCCCTTCGTAGCCACTCATTAACTTCACCGGTCTAAGCATGCACTGTGTGCAGACTGGCCCCTAGCCCCAGCCCCCAAGGCTTCCAGAGCCTCTATTTAGACTCCTCCAGTGACGGGAAGCTCATCCCCACACAATCCAATCCTTTCTGCCCTGAGGCCCCTGGCTCCTGCCTGCTGCAGGAAGCCTGGGGCTGGTGTGGCTTCTGATGCTGCAGCTGGTGGGCCTCTTAGAGCCTCAGTTTCCACTCCTGTGGGTGCTTGTGTGGGTGCTTAACCCCATTTCTAGGATGAAATTGCTTAGTAAATTGAAATGCTCTGGGTTGGGAGAGAGCCCCTGTGCAGATAGGATGGGAGAATGTTTCCCGCCAGCCTGGCTTGGGGCAAAATCCCTTCAGCAGTAGCTGACCACAGACTCTGTGCTTAACATGAGGAATGAGAACAGTACCCACCTGGGCAAGAGGCCCCACTTCATGATATCTGGGTGAGCCTCCCACCACGCATTCACAGGTCAGCACGAGGACAACTTAATGTTGAAGGGAGAATGGTGGTCCCTGGACTAAGGAGGGCAGAGGTCAGGGGCAGGAAATAAGGTGCAGGACAACACTTACTAGCTCCCCAGTCCTGCCTGGGCTGTCCCACACCCACCCCACCATCACAAACCAGGGCTTGACAAGGAGACAATTTTAAAGTTTCCCTCTCCCCAGAGCTGAGTGAGGTTTGCCAATAGGTCCCAAACTCTGAGGCTCCCAAAACATTGTCAGAGGAAGGCAGTGTCCTGGGTCCCAAACTCCTGAGAGGCTTGGGGCCTGTGACCAGGAGGGGGCTAGTGGGCTCTGGAGGCCAAGCTAGGCCACCTGTATGGGGACAAGAAGGGCTCTCACTAAACCAGATGCCTAATTGTGCCAGATGGCCCCACTCCCGAATCTGGATTGGGTAGTTCCTCCAGGCTAGACAGAAGGGGGTGGGAGGTAGGGGGGTTCTACACAGAAGAGTCAACAGGCCCTGAGCTAGTCAGACCCCTCTCAGATCCCCCTGCTGATACCTGTCTCCAGCATCTCTGTTTCTCCCATACCCAGGGCAGGATGGGCCCACAGTGTCCTCCCCCATCTATTTGCTGGATAAATGCCCATAACGCATGGCTCCAGGGACCCAGCACAAAGGGTGCTACCCTCTGGATTAGGTGCCCTAGGGGTTAGGTGGGAAACTTCCCAAGGCAGACACTGAGTAGCAGGGTAAGAAATGTCAAGGGATGTCTCTCTGCCCTTCGGCACCAGAGTGGCACGGATCTGAGGAGTGCCCAAGCCATCAGGCATCTGTATCCAGGCTGGGTGCGGTGAGCGGGCATTGGTAGCTGGGCATTTTGGTTCCAGCCGCCACAGATGTGCACCTAATTGAGGCTGCTGGCGCAGAGGGAAAGGTGGGAGATTTTGGTTGACAGGCTGTTAAAGGAAGACAAATAAGGAGGGGAGGTAATTAAGAGTACATGGGTAGTAAGAGTTTACATATTCCAACTTTGAGGCTCACAACACCCTCCATCTCCTGGCAGCTGGCTCCAGCCCCAGTTTAAAGTCATGGGAGGAAAAATCAAGTCTTCCCAGAAATGGCGGGACTTCCAATGCAGGCACATTGATATGCTTGGCAGCAAAGACCACTTACCTAGCCAGAGGTGCCTGTGCTGGAAGACACGGGGTGGCAGGGGCAGGGGAAGATGCAGCCTGTGGGGAGGGGGCAGCCCTGGCAGGGAACCTGGCCGTGGCCAGTTCTGCATGTGGGTTGAGGGGAGGTCAGCTCAGCAGAACAGAAAAAACTGAGAGGTCTTTCTGGAAACCCTCCTATGGGCAAAGCAAGTTGTACGCTTGGTTATGCTACACAAGGGAGGTGGAAGCCCATCAGGAATGTCCACCCAGGAAACCTGGGGTAGCAAGATCCCCACTCCAGCGTGCTCACCTCCAGCCTCCCTCTCATCACCCTTTGCCACTCCATTAGCCAGTGGGCTCGACAACTCCCAGTGCTCTTAGTGCTTTCCTCCTATGGTTCCCTCCTCCAAGAACATACTCCCTCACCCTACCACTTGAACCCAGGATATTCATAAATACTGCTTATGCCAGGAAGCCCTCCCAGGCCCCACCTCAACTAGACAGGCCTCCCCAGGCCAGTCCTCACTCTCCTGTCCCCACTTCCTGAGACACACACACACACACACACACACAGGGCGCATAGCCTCCATCTCCGATTCAGGAAAATGCTTGCACACTGGACTCTTGTTAAGCTGGGGCCTGAGTCTCCCTTGTCCCTGTCACTTCCTCAGGGCCCCACAAAGAACCTGGCCATTGGGAGAAGGCAGGAATTGTTGACGTAAGGACTTTTGAGTGGCATCTCCATGGGCCTGGGGGTATGCCCAGGAAGAGTGGTCTAGTCTGGGGACAAGAAGTGAAAGCTTTGGCATCAGATACCACAGATGGTTTAGGTAAGTCAGTTTGCCTCTCTGAGCTTCTGTTTCTTTGTCTGTATAATGGGAGATGTGGTACCCAGCTGGCAGGGGGAGTCTGAAGACCCAAAGCAGGTAACACCTCTAGGGCAAGACTTGGCACTCAGCAAAGGCTTAATGAAAGGAAACCACCCAGAGACTTAGGCCTCCCCAGGAAGAGCAGGGCCTACTTGCTGGCAGGCAGGGTAATTTTCCTAGAATAGGAGGAGGGAATTCCAGCTTGGCCTTGTAAGATGAGTAAGGTGGGGTGGGCATATTAGAGAAGGAAAGAAGGGAGACTCCCCAGAGCCGAGCGTGACCTGAGCTAGGACTCACCCTCCAGAACCCCATTAACCCAGGACTGCGTCTGTCCTGGGAAGTGTCCTTCTATGACAGGAGGCTGTCCCCACCTCATTTAGCCTCCTCTGATGTGCCTGTCCTGTGCCCCCTTTGGGCCAGAGTCAGTGGCCCCTAAGGGCCCCCAGAAAGAGCACACTCCCTGTATGGGCTGACCACCAGTGCCCACACCTGCCGGTGGCTACTTTGGGTCGCCCACCAGCTCCTTGGGGACCTCTAGCAATGTGATGTTCCCACAATGCCTCTGCCTGAGCATGGTACAGATGCAGGATGGCCTCTAAGTGCAATGAGACAGGCACCCTACTTCCAAAGGCATTAAGAATCCTCTGCACAGTAAATGACCCTCAGTCCTTGTAGTGCCACTTATTGTAATAAATGGAAGACACTGGAGTTTAACCCTTTCATTCAATGTAAGACCTCGCCGCTGGCACACCAAAATCATGGCCAAGTCCTAGGCTATATACCGTCCAAGACTGTAGGACCCCTTTGTTAGACAGAGGGGGAAACTGAGGCCCAGAGAGGGGAGGAGACTTGCCTGAGGCCATCCAGGGGTCAGTGCAGATCAGGCATGGAGCTTCAAGTCTGGAGACCTAGGTTGTCATCCCAGACCTGTTTCCCGTGACCAAGAGTGATGCTAGTCACCTGGGCCTTTGTGTCTCCATCATGGCTTCCAATATCAAGAACCCAGCACAGCGCTCCTGGGGGAGCCCAGGCCTCCTGGTACTATAGTGGAAGCTCCCCGGAAAGACCTCCATCATCGTGAGGGACACTGAACTCAGATTATTTGATTGAGAGAAGATGTTGGCTAATTGGGTAGATTCTGGCAAGTGTAGATCCTTGGCCCCTGTGAACTCTCCACTCAGTGGGGAAATATGACATAGGAAAAACATGATGGATACTTCCGACCATGAGTTACGTCTTGTGGGTGAAACAGAGCATGTGGTCACTCAGCAATGTGAGGCTTGGGTAGTCAGAGAAGGCTTTCTGGAGGAAGGGGCCTTGGAACAGACACAAGAACTGGGAGGGCTCGGATGGATGTGAGGTTGGAGGTAGGGAGAAGAGCGTCTGAGCAAAGGGCTGAGGCAGGATGGAGCCAGACGTATGCAGGTTGCCACAAGGAGACTGTTTGCCCAGGCCTCAGCTTCTTTCTCGCGGGACCTCTTCAGGAGGGGGAGGTGGGAACACAGCCTCCTGGGGTTGTTCCTGGCAGAGGCGGGCCAGTGGACGGCAGGATGGCATGGCTTCACGGGCAGCGTGGGGCAGGGCTCGGCTCCAAGGTGACGATGAGCCAGGGTGTCAGGACAGCCCGTGCCTCCTGCACTGAGATTCCAGCAGCCCAGGTGGCCGCATCCTCCGAGAAGGATCTTCGGTTGTGTGAGTCCAGGGAAGCCCAGTGTCACCTTCATTGTCCTTCACTTCCCAACTTAGGCAAGATGGCGATGGATGTGACCGTCCAGCCAGAGGGCCTGCTCCCACCAGAGCCCCTATCTTGGTGGTCCCCATTCCCACCTCTAGCTGCTCTGGACAGTCTGTAGTTTTCCTCCGAGAGGTCTGGTCCTATCTCTCCTTTTATAGATGAGGAAACTGAGTGCCAGGGAGCTTGTCTTGGGGTTGTGGTGGGCAAAGAGACTCAGGCGGCAGGCTCCGGTCTGGGTTCTGTCCTCTGTGCCCGTCGGAGCATTCTCAGAGCTCCTCTTGGAAGAACCCTGACCTGCACATCGGCCCCGGGGGCGCGGGAGGCCCCTGGCACTGTCCCTGGGTCTCACCTGCAGTGATGTGTGTGAGGCACATAAGCCTAGATCCTGGCTCTGTCGCCTCATCCTGGGGCCTCCATCCCACTGTGGCAAGAGAAAATGAGGACAAATAAAAGAGAGAAATTCTCCCCTCGGAAGAGCATTAGGTGTCTAAATGGCTTCCAAATAAATAAAAGTCTCCTTGGAGCCCCTGGCCAGCACTGACAGTGGCTCTAACTCTCCACGAGACGTGTTTTTCTGCCTCCAGGTGGAAGTGAAGAGTGTCAGCGGTAGGCTAAGTCAGGCTCTGACGGAGGCTGCCTTCCATCACCGCCTAACGCCCCATCAGCAGAATGGCCACGGCAAATTGCCTCCTCTGATAGCTGCCCCTCCAGGCCCTCGGAGAGTGGAGCCGAGCAGGTGCTGGCCTCCCCCACCAAGACCGGGAAAGAGAAACAGCCTGTCCCTAACTTGCTCATTTTGCAGATGAGGGAACTGAGGCACGGAGGGCTTTGGCGACTTGACGAATGAAACCAGCAGGCCAGGGATGTGTCTCCTGAATGAGTTAGCTCTGCTCAACGTGAGCACAGAGTGAGAAGTCCGTTTCCTAAGTGGGGCTGTCTGAGGCTAGGTCCACAGCTCACGTCATCCCCCTTCTCCTCCCCAACAGCAGAAGGCACTGGAATGAGGGCAGTAAGTACTGATGGTACATAAGATGGCAGGAGAGACTAAGGCCAGACTCCAGGGAGTAACTCTTTGAGCAATGGGCTAGGGAAACTCCCTCAGGAAGTTTCCTTTTGCTTCTTCTGCTGAAAACATCCCTATCCTTTGGCTTTTGCCCTTCCACCCTTTGGTGGATTATTCTCTGCTAGATAGTCAAGGGGAGGGCAGGACACCCCTCTGCCATCACTTAATTTAACTGATGGCTGCTGTTCCTGTGAGGGACAGTTAGCACTTCATTTGTTGAGCCTCGAAGACAGATGAGGCTAGACGTTCTTCAATTACTGCAAAACGCTGATGCTGTGGGAGGGGGCAGCAGGGCCAAGAAGAGCAGTGTGTTGTGAGAAGCTGGAAGGCCCCAGAGAGGCTGCCTGGTACCATTTCACGAGGCTGCTGCCACTTGGCCCTTGTGCTGGCACTCAGGACCCTCGCCCTGAGTTCCTTGGACACCAGCAGGGAGGAGAAGGGAAGCTTCCTGCCAAGAATCAGTCTAGCTTTCCCATTAGCACTGGGTATGGGTGTCTCCACTTTCAGAAGCACACTCTGTTGGCAGCCTCACCATCTCCCTGCGTGAGACCCTTTAAGACCTCTGCCTCTACCAGGGTTGAGGTGAAGTGGAACAGGGAGCAGGGAGGAAGGAGGTATGGACTCCTCCCCCTCTGGTTGGAGTGGCCTGGGGATGCCGATTGCAGAGAAGCCCCTCGAAGCCTGGACGCTGGCCTCAAGCGGCATGCAGGTGCACTTAGGATTCAGTGACTACCTAGGCCCTCAGAGGACCTGGAGATTTGTCCTACCCAGTCCCCTACGAAATCATCAGTGGCGCTGACTCAAGGGGGAGTGGGTGAGCCGTGGGGATCTGCTGAGGAAGGCTGTGTGGATTGGAGGCTGCTCTGCTGTCTGGGGGTGCAGGGGAGGCCAGGGGGCACTCAAGACAGATGGGTTCAGGCTGGGCAGGCAGCAGGGCTGGAAACTCCGGCTCCTCAGGCCACACAGAGGGGTGAGCAGGCAGGGCTGTCCCTCTCCCTAGCCTGGAGTGGAAGCATGCTCCTCTCTTTCCTCGGCCGGCATGAAGTAGTGCCAACTCAGGCAAATGAAGGGGGCACCTGGTCTTGATCCTGGAAGGCACAGCCTGTGCTGTGTGGTGGCAAACAGGAGCAGGGATGGGTGTTGATGGGACAGGCAGGGCAGAAGCTGGGAGAGGGGCGTCATAGTCCAGAAGGTGTGGGGTGAGGAAGGGAACTCGGTTCAGGCCACAAGTGCCACAGCTGACCGTGGCTTGCAAGGATTCTGGATCCCTTCCCAGCTGGGCCCAGGGGCTTGGCAGGTGGGAAACAACCTGGCTGTTCTGGAGATGACTGAGCCTCAGAATCTATTTCAAAGAACAGTAGGGAACCCCCAAGACAGAGACAAACCTTTTCTCTGCAGAGTCCGGACGTCAGAGAGCTTTCCTGGGCTCCCGGCAGGCAGAAGGGGGTGCTTGGGCAGTCACACCGGGTAGGCCAGTGAGAGTCAGGGTGAAGACAAGGAGACTTCTAGAAGCCTGCTTATATTCCCCTCCACTGCTGGAAGGGCTCCCCCCACCCCACACCTACAGCCATGGCCTCCCTGAGCCCGTCTGGAGCTCCAGAGCACCATCATGCTGAGGTCTTAATTTCTAAATGAGCGAGGAGGAGTTTTGGAGAGGCAGAGGCGGATGGAGAGACAGGAGAGACCTCGGGGAGGGTCGGATGTCGACTCAGCAGTTTGCAACAAGCCACTCAGGTCTTGTCTGAAAAGCCAAGCCAGCTGCCTTTGGGTAGCTGGGAGCAGGCCACGGACAGGAAAGGCTGCTGATGAGTCAGGCATAGGCAGGAGTGGGGGGTGGTCCTCGAACCCAGGGGCAGTAGGTGGGCTGGGCATGCTCAGGCCCCTCAAAGGGCAGGGAATTATCAAGTGCTAATGAATGACTAAATGGCTATGTAATAATAGATTGCCTCCATTGCGCCGGGGTCTGGAGGCAGGCTTGCCTTGGGACCCCTGCCAGCCCTGCAGGTCAGATCCCTGGGAGTGAGATGGACCCTGCTCTCAGAAGTCCGTAGAGCCTCCTCCTGGATCTCTGCCAGCGCTCTCCCAGCTCCATGGCTCTGATTGGACTGAGGGCTCCCCGGGAGCCCCTGCCACTCGGTGTCCCCCATCCTCATGTTGTAGCAATTCGGCTGGACATTCCAGGAACAGCTGTTGCCCACTCAGAACACTGGCCTAGCTGCTCTTATAGAAGAAAACTGGGAAAGTTTGGAATCTCCTCACCCTGGGCTCGAGGACCCCCCAGCCTTCCAGACCTACTCTTGGCAGAACCTGAGGACCATACTTTGACCTCATGAAGAGTCTTGCTGCATCTTCCTGGTAAAGAAGCATTGAGGGAACTTACCCCATAACTGGAGTACCCCTACTCCCACACTTCTCTGGGAACTGAGAACCTTATGTCCCCTGTACAGAGGAAAAAAGCTTGCCTGGGGTCCATCTGGCTTTCCTGTGAATTTCTTTTTTTCTTTTTTTTAAGATTTTATTTATTTACTTGACAGAGATCACAGTAGACAGAGAGGCAGGCAGAGAGAGAGAGGGAAGCAGGCTCCCTGCTGAGCAGAGAGCCCGATGCAGAGCTCGATCCCAGGACCCTGAGATCATGACCTGAGCCGAAGGCAGCGGCTTAACCCACTGAGCCACCCAGGCGCCCCTTTCCTGTGAATTTCAAGGGAGAATTCCCAACCTTTCCTCTTGAAAGGGAATGGGAATCATAAGCCACATCACCATTCCCCCTCCCCTCCCCTCCTTCTCCACACATACCAGGCACAGCTGGAAGGATGCCTAATTCCCACCATAACCTTCCAAGCACACAGCATTAGCCCCATTGAGTGGAGGAGGAAACTGAGGCCCCAGTGGTTCAGGGTGAATGGTTTCATCTGGCCTGGAAACAGCGGAGATAGGATTTGACTCCCAATCCAGCTCTTCCTGGGTTGAGTCATGAGGAACCCATTGTGATCTTTAGAAAAAAAAATGTTAATAAGCCCATCTTATCTCAATATGCAAAACTATGCACTTGGCATGCAAATTAGCACTTCCTGCCCGCTCCCGGGGTGGCAGTGCAGCCTCCAGGTTTGACCAACATCTAACCTGCCTTGTCTCTCTTGCTTGGACTGAACCTCTCTGCTCCGTTTGCCACCTGGCCCCCCACCCCCGCCACCTCCAAACAGGGCTTTGCAGGGAGCAGTTGGAGAATCTCTCCCCAGGTGGCCAGTGAGTGGGCCTCAGATCCCTCAGCAAGGGCCCCTCCCCCACCTCCTCCCCTTCCCATCCACGGAGCCCCCCAGCCCAGTGGAATTGGACATCCAGTACTTTGGGGTGCATGAGGACAGCGACTGCTTTCTTTTGGAGGGGATATGGGAGGGCTTTCTGGAGGTGGAGGAGAGGGCATTCCAGGTGAAGGGAGCATGGGAGAGAACTAGGAAAAGGTGTGAAGGTAGGATCTGCTCCAGGGAAAGCCAGTGAAGCATTTAAGGTCTGCTCCATTTCGAGAAGTGGTCTCCATGATGAAGGAGCCCATTGCACTGGAGCAGGCAAGCCAGGAGGCTGGGAGGCGGGTGGTGGGGCTGGATATCAACTGTGGCTGCAAATCATAGAAGAAATGTCCCATGAGCACAGGGTGGAAAGGACAGTCATCCCCACGCTTGGCCTGATTCATGGCTGGGGAGGCAGCGGACATTCAGTGGGCCCAGGTTGACCTTGAGTTCATTACCTAATGTCACTGTGCCTCAGTCCCCTTGAAGGTAATATGGGTTCAATAAACCCCCTCATCTTCCCCTCAGAGCTGCTAGGAAGCCACTGGAGGCTTGCTCTATTGCTGAATCATAAGCAATCATGGAAAGGCTGCCCCTGGGGAGGGGGAGAATGGAGGGAAGAGGGGTGCCAGACCTATGGAGGGAGGAGGGGTGAGAGTGCTGTCCCACGCCTACACACATCATCCAGTCAAGGCAGTGAGCTGGGCCCAACACACACAGAGACTGCTCTACATAGGTTGGAACTGAGCCCCAAGCCAGGGGCAGGACTGGGAGTGGAGCACATTCCAGAGTGACGTGTCAGTGAGGTTGGGACAACGTACAGATGCCTTCCTGCAGCCCCTGAGGTGTACAGGGAGAGTAGGGTGGCCTGTGGAGAAAGATGACAAGTAAGTGGGAGGTGGGTGGCCCAGGTCAGTCTGGAAGCTTATCTTTTGTGAGAGAGGGCCAGGGAAGGATCCCAGGGAATAAACAGATTTGTCCATTAAATGGGTCAGATGAGGGCAGCTGGCAAGCGGGAAGGGGTCCATGGAAATCTTGTCAGCCTCTTCCAGAACACTGGATTTCCAACTGTCTTTTTAAGCAACGTGGAATTCATTTTAAACTAAATTTGACACAGATCCCCCATATATGACAGATTAAAGTGGGGCTGCTTTGATGAAGGACAGCAGAGGGTGGGGGTCCAGAGGCTTCCAGAACAAAGCTGGGTGTACACCCCACTCCAAAGGTGGGTCCAGGGAGGGATGGGTGCTGGGCACAAGGCCATGGCTCCAAACAGGTCTGGACTTGTTTCAACCCTCTTTGGATGACCTTGGGAAAGGCCTTCTACAGCCATGGGCCTCATGCTCCCATCTGCAGAATGGGTACATCTCAGACCCTTTGCCCTCAGTTGCTGGAACAGGGGGAGAGACTTCTCCCTCCATCAGGGAGAGGTGGTATTTACTCATCTTCCTGAAGCCCTGAAGTCTTGGGGAACTCATCTGCCTCCTGGCTCAGCTAATTGGAATCACTTCCCCCTCTCCCCTGCCTCTCAGTAAATTATGCGAATTCCCCCAGTCAGAGGCCTGGGTGATGGACAGCCCTGTCACAGCAGCCTAAGTGTTTAGAGAGCAATTGTTCTGGGGAAGGCTGCCATCCCTCAAGCCGGTGCTGTGCAAGGCTCAGTGGGGAGAGCCAGCCTGGCCCTGCCCAGGCTCCAACCCCGGGCCCTGCCCCTGCCCGGCCGCCGGAGCCTGCACCGCCGAGCCCGCCAAGCAAGGGCTTCCGGTACGTTATCCTTGTCATAACAATCAGAACAGCCGAGAGGTATTGCTCTTAAACCCTCAACACACATTTTTATAACCTTTCTGTTTAATAAGAAAGAGACAGCTCCAATTAGCTGGGAATATTCTGCAGAAATGGGATTATTTTAAAAGCTCCAGCAATATTATAAAATAGCTTCAGTAAGTGAACAGCTGTTGCTGGGCCCCGCCCGCCACGCACAAAGCTCCTCCCGCATCCTCTCAGCGGGTGGGGGCCTCTCTCCCCTCTGCAGGCGCCTGAGGGTCCCCAAGAACTCTACTCTGGCTGGCGGTCAGGGACCCCTGTTCTGGCAGCAGAACGTGAGCCGTGGGGTATGGGGCGTGACGCCCCCTTGTCCTGGGCTGGAGGAGAGGGGCAGCCTGGACTTCCCCTCCGTGGTGAGACCGTGGCCTTACCGGAGCCCTGCCTTCTCCAGGAAAGCCTATGTGGGGACCCCAATGTCACCTCTAAAAAGGCCTCCAGCCCACCCTGTCATCCCATGACCTGGAAATATTCTCCTTTATGACATGACTGCCATCCACTGCTCAGGCCTTCCTGGCCTTTCCATCTCTCCAACCAAAGGGGTGGGGCGGAGTCACCCAGCAACTTCGTCATGGTTACTGTGCATATTCTGAGTCTGCTCTGTCTAGACCTGTCCCAGGGCCAGGGGAGCAGGGCGCCTCAGGGCCCCCTCCTCTTTCTTGGGACCAATTGCCCACCCTGCTTTGGAACTGCCTCTACTCCCACCCACAAGCCTGTGCATTCCTGTTCTCCGGAAGGAGTCTTCTCTCGGTTCCCTGCCCACCGTAGCTAGCAGCTTTATTTTAACCGTTTGTAAGGCCCCAGAGCCAAAGTCAAGGTTGAGGGGATCCTATCCTTTCTCCCTCTTCCCATGTCTGCTGGCAGAGCTCCGCAGAAAGGGGTTCTCAGCTCCCACCTCCCAACACTCTGGGACAGTATCTCACCCATAGCCCCTCCATCAGCAGCCAGCTTCCCCTGGGCCACTCAGCAGTAGCCCCATGCCTCCTTTCTGGAGCCAGCCCATCCTCTATGGGGAGGAGCTGGAGGTAGGGGCATTGGGAAGGCTGTAGGTCCTGTTTGGCATTCTGGGTAGAGAGGCAGAGGGATCTGCCTTCCCGCTCACCCTGTCCACTTGCTTCTCAGACCACAGCGGTGATACCCTATGCTGTTGGGTCCCCCCAAGACTCAGGCTGAACAGCAGACAATATTTGGACACCCTTCAAGGAAGGATAGACTTGGAATGGACCTCGGAATCTGGCTCATAGAACCTGCCACTATGGTTGGGGACATTGAGTCCAAGTGAGAGGAGGTTCCAAGGCTCTAAGACAGAATGGGAGGCAGGACCCAGGCTGTCTGCATCTGCTCCGGCATTTATCCCTTGCAGGTGCTGGCATCAGTGGGATTTGAAGCCTCAGCCCTGCTCTGGTGGGATGCATTGGGCTCTGCCTCAGTTGCCCAGGTGATCATAGGCAACTCCCTCCGCTCTCAGAGTCAGGAGCCCCATGAGGCTGAGGGCGGGACTCCTGGGGCGCAGGTGGGTGCTGAGACACTGGGGCAGCCTGCTTTTGTGGGTATTCTGTGTCAGAGCCAGGCTAAGGACTGGGCCAAAGGGGCCCCCTTGGGATAAGACCCCTCCAGGCCTGGCCAGAGAGTGTGGGGGCCTTAGGGTCCCCCTTGAGGCTACCTGGGCAGAACAGTTCCATGGCCCAGGGACCACCCGAATGGTCAGTCCCTCCCCACACTGTGGCCCTGGCCTTACCGGGACCAGGTCTCAGGGGATACAGCCTGGGGAATGGGAACAATTTCAGGGCATCCTCGGGAGGAGCCCGCAGCCCAGGAACTGCAGCGGGATGCAAATGCACCATGTGCTAAATGGGGAAAAATGAATTTTACACCCAGACAAAGTGACTTTTATCATGTTAACGACCATGGTTTGCTCATCATGTCTGCTGCAGTGAAATGGGGCCTGTGGATGTTTTTCTTTTAGTTCTGCTTTTAAATGGAGGCATTTTCCCCCCTCATAGCCGACAAGCCAAGCCCCTTAGATTGGGATGACAGAAGTGCCAATTCAGCAAAAACAAAATGGAGGAATTTTTTTTTTTAATCTTCATCTGTGCCTTCCAGCAAAAATAAGCTCAGAGTGAGGAGCTGGGGTGGGTGTAAGCCCTGACCTGGAGAAAGAAACGTGGCTCTGGCCCAGCTCACCCCTAAGTCCCTGGGTGACCTGGGACCCTCCTCACCCCCTCCTGACCTCAGTTTGGCCGTTGGTACCAGGAAGGAGATGGGCTGGAGCCGCAGGGCTTATGGCCCGAGACCCGCTCTGCCCTGGCTCTCACCCAGGTATCCAAGTCAAATCCATCACCCTGGGCGTGTCTGGGTCTAGAACGGCCTACTCCATGAGCTGGACTCCCAGAGGGCAAGCTAGGGCGGAGTGATCACTGAGTCGGTGGTGCCCCCAGTGGCCGATACGAGGCCCTGCATGGATGGGACACAGATGTTGGCTGCCAGAGCCAAGGCTACTTCCCAGACATCTGCAAGGAGCATCCAAGAGAAGACTCTGTTAGCCAAGTCCCTGAGAGTCCCTCCTAGCCCTATACCCTGCGCGTATCACTGACACATGGCAACTCCATATTGTGCTCATCTAGAGTCAGGAAAACACCATCTGATGCTTTGTACAGCTGCCCAGCCCGGCACCCAGCTTCCCGGGAGGAGTCTCTGCTGGGCCCAGTGGGGGAGTTCTCAGCTAAGGCAAATGAAGAGGTCTTTGGGGCTGGCATATCTGGGAAACCTCTGCCCTGACACCATGCAGTACTGCTCTGGAAGGCTCGAGCAGGTCAGGCAGGCAGGGCACTTGACGAGCAGAGATCAGCAGACAATTAGCCAGCCCCAGAGGAGGTAATTAATCAACGTCCGAGGCCTTCCGTCTGGGTCTGCTGTGATCACTGCCATGCTGGGGCCCTGGTGAAAGTCAGGCCAGCACCAAACCATCACCAACACCACCTCCAGCAGCTCGATGCTGCTGTCACCCTCACAGTCACCATCGTTGTCACTGTCATGGTAGCAGAAACACCCAGCCAGGGACTAGCTGTCCCCATCCCCAACCATATTCTCCTCCCAATTCAAGCTGCTTGTCCCCTCATGAATAGTCCCCTCATTCGCTTCTCCCCAGTCCAAAAGGCACATAGGTGTCTCTGGTGGGGAGACTGAAGCATAGAGAAGGGAAGGGCTAGGGCGGGGTTTGCTCCTGGTGTCCTTCACAGGTAACCAAGGCTCTGCCCTATGTCATTCTCATACTGAGACCAGTCTGACTGAACAGCCAAAGTCTGGGAAATTTGTGGAAGAGGGGACCAGGGCCCTGAAAGGTCTCACACCTGCAATTCACTGCTCTGGTCTGAAGTGTGGCTTCTGCTCAGCAATCATTGGCGGTTGAACCAGACACGCAGCCCCACTTGACCACCAGGGGGCAGGAAGGGGCAACTCTACCTTAGCTGGGAAGTTGGCAACTGCCAACAGGGGTCGTGGGATTCCCTCATTCTCCTTTCCTTCCCTTCGCCTCCCAGCCCCCTGCGCCCACATTCTCCAGCTGCTAGCCCAGCATGACTTCGAGGTTTAAGATGCAGCTCCCTCAGTACCCCTGGGATCACAAGTTGGGCTTCTTGCTTCAGGAAAAGAAGCCCCCCACCGACCCCTGCCCCAGAGGATGAGGCTGGGTGTGCCAAGAAATCCTGGGAGCCTGTCCTGTCTTGGTGGAGCCTTGTGGAAAGGGAGGGAGAGTCTGTGCTGGGCTTCAGGCCATGACTGGCCCCAGGTGTGGTGACAGTTGGGGTGGGAGAGATCAGCCAGTGGAGTCTTACGGGGATTCCACAAGGGAGAGGGTCGGGCAGCTGTAGGTGGGATCCTCAGTAGAGAGGCCATGACAGAGGAGAATGATGAATGAGGTGGCCAGCGAGGTGGCCAGCAGCTCTGGGTGACCAGCTGGCTGGCTAGTTCCAGGCTGTGAGCTCATAGTCTGTGCCGGGATTTATAAGGCACCATCAGGGACACCCCAGTTACATACCACTCCTCCAACCTCTAGAGAAATGTGAGACTAGAGATTGGAGGGGAAAAAGGCTGCCTGGGGGCTCTAGGATTCTGGGAATCAGCCCCAGGGCTCCAGATTCCCAATCTAGTGTTCATTTTGCTCCACCACCATAGGCCAGGGCTGGAGGTGGGTGATAAGGCGGCTAGACAGGAAAGGTCTGTTTCCAGGCGAGGCCACTTCTGGTTCTCCTGGTGCTAGGGTGCCTGTGCCAGGGCAAATGTGGCTCTTCCCACATCATCCATCACCGGGCCACAGAAGGCTGGTCATGATCAATAAAACAAACAATTATCCTGTCATTACTGATTGTGAGCCTGGGGCAGAAGCAGCAGCTGAGGGGGGAGCACTTGAGGTGTGGGGGAACTTCTGATGAGGACAGCCCACACCTGGGGTATTGGCCAAGGTTGGGGCCTGCAGAGGATGAGAACTGTGGAGGCTACCAGGCAAGGCTGCCCAGGAGTGGGGGGCAGGGCCCAGAACCCGCAGAGCTGGAGGACTAAGCTCTGTGTGAAGGAGGTTGGGGGCAGGCCAGTCTCCACTTGGCTGGTGGAAGGAGTTGGCTCTGAGGGGGCTGGCTGGCCCTACCCTCTTACCTATGCCCCTCTGCTGGTGTCTAAGCACAGGGAAGGGGACACATCAGGGAAGGTAGTAACTGTGAGCAATCCCAGCCACAAATTAAGAACTATCCTCTGTCCTCCTATCCTACCTCCCACATCTTGGGATCCCTAAATGCTCAGACAAAATAATCTTCCATCACCACTGCCCCTGAAGCCATGTGGTCTTGGCTTCCCAGACCTGGGAGTATCCAAGGCAGTGGATATGGGTCTGGCTGTGGGGAAATGGGGGGGGGGGCTGGGTGGGGGAAGCAAATGTCACTCAGGAACCTGGGTCCCACTTCTGGAGAGCTGCTCTGGCTTCCGGCCTGGGGAGTGGAGGGCCTGCTTTCCGAGCCCCTTGGAGGGTGGAAGAGGCCCAAGTCCTGCTATGTCAGCAGCAAAGAGCCTCCCCCAGTTCTGTTCCCTGTCCTATTCCAGCCCCACAGAGGGGAAATCTCTCTCCATCAGAGGGAAGGGACGAAAGGAGAAGTGATTTATTATTCTATTCCATTGTGCCTGTTTCCAGAGAAACTAATTATGGTGCATTGTTGTATTAGATACTTTCAGAAAGATTACATTTTCTTACTTTGGCCGATAAAAAAATTAAATCCATCAGTTTTCCTAAACACATTACAGTAAAGACAGACTTGCTCCTTGTAATTATTAATCAGTCGGATTTGAGGATGCAAAGCGTTTGACTTAAGCTCAATACAGTCACGAACAATGTCCCAGGATCGCATTTGGTATTGAAACAATTTTTCAATTTATTAAAAAGTCATTAAGGCACTTGGAGTGGGAGGTGCAGGGAGCTGGCTTAAGCCGCTGAGTCAGGGTTGTGTATCTGGGGGTGGCAGTAGGCAAGGGGACCTGTGCAAGCAGGAGGAGACCCCAGGTCTGTCTTGCTTCTAAGTCTGACTCCGTCCAAGGGGCCTGTTCAAGGTGAAATGAGACCTTAAAAGTCAGTGCCTGCCCCCACCCCCGTAACCCTGTCCTATGCATATCCAGCTGTCTAGAATCTGCCCCTCCAGACTGTGAGCTCCATAGGACAGAGTGGCAGTAAAGGGTCCCTCTGGGAACGATTCGGCATACTGAGCCCTGGCCACCTTGCAGAGGCCCTGCACAGAGAGCCGAAAGTCTGTCTGACTCCTACCTCTGGCAGGGAGACAGCCCCTCCTACCAGCTCAGGCTCTCAGAGCCCCCAGCTGAGGACATGTGGCTATTTGGAAGGACACCTGGTGTGGCCGGGTGCCTTGTTCCAGTCGCTGGCCTTGCTCACTCAATCATTTAATTACTCCTCTGACACTTCCTACTCCCATGAGGGATTTGCAGGGGTTTAGGATGCTGGCAAGCTACAAGCCCAGCTTAGCCTGTGTCCTGGCTGGGGTGGGAGCTGAGGGGCAGCAACAGGACCTGGGATCAAGTCACAGCTCAAGCACTTGCAAATTGTTGACCTTGGGAAAGTCAGTTAACCTTGCTGCACCTCAGGGAGCAGGGGTTGCTGCTCCACTCAGTTGGAAAAAGGGGTTGCTGCTGCCTATCTCCTCACACAGGACAAGGGAGGTCACAAGGTCTACCTGTCCTTCCTGGTCTGGAACTCTCAGGTAACCCCCTTGCCCCTCGGCCATAAGACAAAGTCCTGCCTACTTCCTTGGAGCTACTTCACCTGCGTTGTTCTCTCTGACTTGAATTCCTACCCTCTCCCATGGGCCTTCTAGAGAATTCTGCCTACACTTCCTTCAAGCCTCTGCTTTGAAGATCTTCCCTAAATCTGAATGGGGTCTCTGGGTATTTCCATGGCCCCTGGGCTGTTCCCTTTTATCACACAGTGCGTGACCAGGGCCTCATCTACCCCCATGAGGTATGGCCTCAAAAGAGTCAAGTCCTGTCCCTGACATCCACCAGCAGGGACAAGACCTCGTGCCCTCCCTCCACATGAGACTCGCTGTAACCTAGCCTGAGACCTTTCTGGACTGAGCTGGCCATTCTTTCTAGGGCTACGTTGGGAAGGCCTAGGACCCCAGAGCAAGAGGATCAGGCAGTGCTGGGCCTTCTGAGACTGTCTTTATCCAGTGCTGAGAGACCTTCCCTAGCAGCAAGACCTTACAGTTTCATCTCCTATCATATCCCAGGGCTCTTCTCTGGATGTGTTGCCAGGGAAGGAAGCCAACGCCACTCTCAGAATGTCCCATACCCTCCAAGAAACCGAGGTGGGATTCAGGATGAGGCAGGGGCTGGGACCAGGACTTGCACCATCACCAACTTCTGGGTTCCCTTGATTAGTTCTGTCTCTATGTGTCTCAGTTTTCCCCACGTGTATGTCCACCCACCCTGTTAGCTGCACAGGGATGGAACTGAGAATTAAATATCAGAATGGAGGGAAGAGTCCAGGATAGCAAGGATCTTGGAGCAGGGCTGGGGTTTGAGCGTCAGCATAATTGGGGCTGGCTGGTGAGGGTGAGGCCGGGTCTGAGGCACAGAGCTGGGTTCCAGGCCTGTCTGGCTCCCTATAGTTCTAGCCCACAGGGCCACAGAGAAGGCTTTCCATTGCTGGGCACCCTGCTCCCCTCCCCGCTCCTCTCACCTGTGGGCAGGTGGAATTGAGCGTGTTTCAGACACTCCATTTCCTGGGAATTTATGGAGGGTTTTATCTTCTCTCTTTGATCACCAGTGAGGGGAAGGAGAGGGCACGCTTGGCTCCCTCCTCTCCAGAGGGGCAAGAAACAGAAGCCTGGCCACCCTCAAGCTTGGAAAATACTGTCTGAATCCTACCTCAGCAACCCCCCCTTCCCCCATGGGGACTTGTCAGGGCCCAGCGAGTATGGGGAGGGGATGGCAGCCATTTAAGCTGTCACCAGCTCCATCAGAGGATTTAAATCACTGACACAGAGTAACAGCGCCATAGATTACAGCACGTGAGCCACGCGAGCACAGCACGGCAGCGGCGGAGGAGGGGTGAGAGGGGAGTAAGGAGACTCGGGCCAAGAGAGGCATAGCTCTGGCACCTTCATTGTGGGGACTCTCTGCAGCTGAGGCTGGCCCAGCAGGGAGCTCCTGAGCACCTTACCTGCCCTTCCACTCAGACTAGCCCCCACAGAAGCCCCCACACTTCTGGGTTGCTCCAAGGCCCCTCCCCAGCTGGAGGATCCATCCTTTGTGCCCTCCAGATAATGGCTTGAGGCCATGGCTCATGTTTCCCCCAGGTTCTCCATAGACCTTGCATCCAGAGGCCTCACAGCCATGGGCACCCCTGTGAGTGGGTGAGGGCAGGAGGGAGGCTGGGGGCACCTGGCAGGGAGCCTGCCTGCTCCTGCTCACAGGCGCCCAGCCATTGTCTCTGATTGCATGGTATTAGCCGTAAATTACAGCCTTTGGGAGGCCGCATGTAAAAATAAAATAAAATAAGTGTCAAAAGACAGAGAAAATATTGATTCTTCAGGGAGAAGAAAAGATGGCTTGGTTAAATTAAAACTTTGAGAGGAAGGAGAGTGTGGGAAGATGGTCCCCAGGATTAGAGAGCAGCCTGGGGCATGGTGTAAGTAGACTGGGAGACCGTGATTCCGTTAGTCAACAAACACACTGCTCCTGAAATCCTGGCCTGTTCAGGCCAACGTGGAGGAGACACAGGAAGGATGTGACACCACTCACCCAGGAGACAACAGACCCATTAGGCTCACTAGGAGGACCCCAGACACTGACACTCACGGGTAGGGGGTCTGTGTGAGTCATCAGAGCTCTCCGTGGTGCTGATCCCCATCTGCCCAGTGAAAGGGCTGCCATGCTGCTCTCCCAGCCCAGGGAGAATCCCCACATTCCCTCCTCTCTGCCTGGTCTGGGACCTGGGGCGGGGCCGGGGCAGGAGGGTTGGGGCACATGAGGGCCCAATTTGTCCCACCTATCCAGTTCCCCCTCCTCTTCTGGTTCCTCCTCACCTCTTCTCTCCCACCAAGAAAGATGGGATTTCCCAAAGCTGCCTCAGTAAGGGCAGAAACAATAGACTGAAGGATTGACAAAGGCCCTCACTGCCTGGGGCAGATGGACCATATCCAAAATGATGTTTCCATAGCAGGTGACATTTCCCATCGGGGTCTGATACAGATACTAGATGTACAGCACTTTGAAGCTAAAACCAGGTACTTAGCATCCCTGCATCCCTGGGCATGTGAAGTTAGGCTGAGGCAGGGAGGACACTCAGAGCATGGGATGGGGGGGTGTCAGGCCCAAAGAGATAGATAGGAACCCTAAAAGTGTCAGCTGATAAAGGCAGGAATGACAGTAAGTGTCCTTCTCCTGAGCCCTCCACAGATTTCCTGGACCTCTAGGGAGTTGCCTTGAAGGGACCAGGAGAATTCTGAGGTGGCAGCTATTTTTCTAGAGGCTCCTGGACCTCAGATTGGGGGACCCATTTGTTTCTTCAATAAGCAAAAAAGTAAAAACTAAGCCACTGTGTCCTTTACATACCCCCCACAACCATGGGAGGAGGAGGGCTCTAAGCTAGTCCTTCCAGGCTCCCTTTCCTATTCTGAAGGAAGTCACAGCAGGGACATCTATAAGGTGCTTTCCATGAAGGAACAATGAACTGGGCACAGCAAGGGCTGTGTAGCTGGACAAGGCCTGAGCTGTCTCCTGCCAGAGGTGGGGGAGGAGTTCCTGTTGCTAAGAAAACTTGTCACCAGAGGCACCTGCCTGAACCTCTCTCCTTTCCCTCACCTACTGCCTCTGGTGCCATCCACCTAGCTGCCCCCACTTCTCAAGCCTACCGCCCAGTCCTGCTTGACCTCAAAGTGTGGTAGGATGGGGCACCTGGGAGCAGGTCACCTGGATAGGTCCTGGCATGGCCTGCCTCCCCAGCAGTAAGTGTGCTCCTGCCTGGGAATGCCCCCTCTGGTGAAGGTGCCCACATGACACCAGATGAAAGATGTCTGCCTTCGTGAAGTGGGGAGGGGAGCAACCTCTGGTACCAGGAATATCTACTTACCTTTCTGCTCAGCAACGTTGAGGCTGGTCATGTTTAATTCTCCACTGGCACTCAAGGCCAAAGCCTGGCCTTGGCCTCCTCTTGCCACATGGGCTCCCTGACCCTGGAGCCCATGTACAGTTGCCCTGGATGCCCATATTGGTGACAACTGCAGAACTCATGGGGGAGCTGGGGGTGGGGATCTCTTTGAGGGCCCCATGGAGAACCAAGCTTAAAAGCCTCCTCCTCAGTGTCTACATCATGCTTGACTTGTCCATCCACCTCCGGTATCCTTCAGCCTGCTTTCCCTTCCCCTCTCCATAGTTTGGTCCCCAGAGCAGCCTTTCCCATCATCCCTCCTTCTGCAGGCTCTCTCACTCCAGAGCCTCTTTGAGTCCCCTTCTCTCAACCTCCTCCCCACTCTGAACTCCTCCCCTGCCCAGCCCAGGGGCCATGCTGGCTGATTTCACCTTGAAGCTCCCTTATCTCAGTCTCCATCTCTTGCGGCCTTAGCTGGAGCAAATTGTTTTCTTTGTGTTTGCCCTGAGCAGTGGGACCAGAGTGAGAGCAGGGATGAGACTGGGCCATGGTGGGTGGAAATTCAAGTCCTGAGATCCAAGGGTCTCCTCTGCCCACCTCTTCCTGCACCTGAACCCTGTCCCTACTCCCCCACCCCTGGGCCAGACACTGGCCTGGCTTACCACAATTTGCTATTCATGCCCACCACAATCATTCACTCCTTTCATCCTGGGCTGCATCCTGGATAAACCCTGGGGTTACCCCCTCTCCTGTGTGAACCTGCTTCCCCCACCCCATGGGCTAGAATGCACACAAGCACATGCTCACATTCCTTTGGGTCCTCATCTTGCACTTGTGCTCCCCACTAGGTAGGCACACGCTCCCCCCAAAACAGGTACCCACATGCTTGTGCATATACCTAAGACAAAGATCCAGAAGATCAGAGCCTAGAGAAGCTCAGAAGTCTTTCACTTCCTTAACCCAGTTCAGATACCCTGTTGTACTGATGGGAAGAGAGAGGCCCGGAAGGGTGACGGGAGCAGGCATCCTGGCTGGGAGGTAGGGCAACAAAATCCCAAGGAGAGGTTAGGATTAGGAGTCCCCCTGCTTTCCCCTACTCCCTTCAAATAGGCCTCTCTGCTGGGCTATTCGCCTGGGCATGTTCTCTCTCATCTTTATTCCTGCCCAGACCAATTGAGATCTCAGTGCTCCGCCCTGGGGTGCTCTAGTTCCCCACGTTCCTCAACCCCTGCCCTCCACTGTCTCCTCTCTATCCCTGGCTTTCTCTCAGGGCCACCTCCCCATCAGGAAAATAATCTCAGACCCCAGCCACACTGTGGAGTTCCAGCTCCAGGATCCTGCGATGTGACCTCTGGCAGGTCACCTCCCCCTCTCTGAGTCTCCATTACTTCAGCAAATGCGAATGATAACAGAGCTGATCTCACAAACTCACATGATCTTATGAAGTGGAAAGACTTGCCTGGAAAGGACTTAGTGTGGGGAGCAGGGTCTTGTACTGATATACTAGTAAGAGCGATGTTAATAGGGGCACCTGGGTGGCTCAGTGGGTTAAGCCTCTGCCTTCAGCTCAGGTCATGATCTCAGGGTCCTGAGATCCAGCCCTGCATCTGGCTCTCTGCTTGGCAGGGAGCCTGCTTCCCTCTCTCTTTCTCTGCCTGCCTCTCTGCCTACTTGTGATCTCTGTCTGCCAAATAAATAAATAAAATCTTTTAAAAAAAAGAGTGATGGTAATAATAAGAGGCTGTCTTCTTCCTGCATCTCTGGCCCTGGCCCCACTCTCGAGGATAATTTCTCAAATTTCTTGCAAGAGTTGCCTGCACCCCAGCCACCACTTCCTCTCCATGCACAGACTCCTACACATGTGTGCCCACCCGTGAGAGTGTGCCCCTCAAATCCACATTCCCATCTAATATTCACATGTGCTCACACATATGTACCAACGGTAAACAGAGTATAATTCATTTGTAAAGGAGACTCCAGCTGTGCCATCCATCTTAAGCTAAAATTCAATACTTCCCAATGTAGCCTGCTGGGTTTTGATGAATGGAGAGGACAAAGGCTCTGACCCACACCCCCTGCTCTCTGGAACATCTAAACACCAGCCATGAGGGGTCAAGTGGGGATGGAGAGGCGGGGCAGCGGGCCAGCCATCCCCAAGGGGGGGCTTCTAACAACATAGCCGCCCATGTGGGGCCAGGGGAGGAACTACTCAGCACCTGTCTCCCATCTGTAGCCTCCCAGAGGTTTAAGTGATCCTTCCTTGATGCTGTATTTTTTCTAGGTCTTTTGGGGCCAATGCAACCTGACCAGGGGATGGGTTGAGCCTCTCCAGTGACCTGGATGCCAGCCCCCACTCAATTCTACTCCTCTGTTCCCAGCCTCTTCTTCCCTCAGCTATTCCCCCTCTGAAACAAAAGTTCCCCTCTCCCTGCCTGCATTCCTCCCCCCAGAGCCTGTGGTCACTTCTCAGGTACCCCTGGTCTTTGCATAAACTGGCTGTTCCCCACCCCAGACCACTATTCTTTTCCTTCTTAACCTGGAGAACTCCTCTGTATGATTCAAGGCCCAGTTCAAATGCTCTTCTTCCAGGAAGCCAGCACCGACCTTTCTGGGAAAAACAAACAAACAAAAAAACAACAACAAAAATAAAAAACAAAACAGAACAACAACAACAACAAAACACAACTCCCAGGCAGTCAGGGTGAAGAGAGGCAGGAGACTGGACACCCTGAAGGGAGACAAAGCATCTGTCAGGGCCTCACCCCTGCAGACCAGGGAGGGGGCTCAGCTGCAACCCAGGCAATGGGGACCCAGGGAAAGGAGCAAGGGGGAACAGCGCGACCACCTGAGGCGCCTGGGTGTGACTTTAAGAGGAGGACACCAGGCCCTTTCCCCACCGTCAGCCTGGCTGCAGAGCCCCGCGAACGGGCTGTCAGGGCGCTGGGCTCCGGGTCAGCGCCGGCACTGGGGCTCGCTAAGTGCACATTCCTCCGTTCGGGGAGTCTGATGGCCCGCGGGGCTTCCTCCGCAATGGCCTGTGCTATTTACGAACCCCTCTCCAGCTTGGAAATAGACTGTCTTTCCTGAACGATTTTCTCTTTTCCCATTTACTAAACATTGATTTCCCCCCTCCTGCGCCTCTAATAGAGCAGAAACCAATACGTCTTTGTTTGCTTTTCTCACACGCGTTTGGGGCGCGGGGCGGCTGCTGGGGGGGCGCGGCGGCGGCGGCGGCACCGCGCATGTGCATCTGTTCAGGGGGCACTACAGTCCCCTGAGCCACCCGGCCGCCCCTGCACCGCTGCCCAGTGCCCACAAGAATCCAGTGTCTGGGGACACCGGGACGGGTGCGGGGGCACGTCGGGCCGCAGAGCAGATGAAGAGCCCCAGTCCCCAGGGCTGCTGCGGGGGGTGGTGGCAGTGGTAAGGTCCCGGGAAGGCGACCTGTTCAGTCACCTCCCAACTTTTCCACAGGCGATCCCATTAGCATTGCCTCACCTCCAGATCCTCCTTGGAAGTCCTGGTGCTGCCAGATGAGGGGTCCGTTGAGTGCCTGGGGCTACATTCAGTAGTGGCCAAGTGGGGCTGGGACGTTCATTCCTTCTTATCTTCAAGCATTCGGGTCACCACCAGACATGTCAGAACGTCTGCTCTGAGTCAGGCCTGTGACTTGGAGGCTTGACATGGAGGAGGGTGACCCTGATCAGCGAGGTCCCTGCTCCAGGGGCTCTAAGGACAAACTCCACACTGCTTTGTCCTCAGAAGGGGCTGGAGCAGAGGGAATTCTCTGTCAGAGGCGGCTCTCGCAGGGGAGTGAGGACGTCAGAGGCCCAGGGGTAGGCCCTGGATAGGTCACCACCCCCTGTAAGCATCAGGCTGGGAGTCCACAAAGCAGGACAGTAAGAGCTTCCTGAACAGTGTGGCTTCAGGAATTAAGTGTTGCCCAGCCCTGTGCCTGGCACAATGTATTTGCTCAATAAAATTTCCTTTCCATCCTGGCCCTGCCCTCCCCTTCCCCACACTGAAGAAGCAAACAAACCAGGGTAGGGAGGAAGGACAAGGGAGGTCACCTGTGAGGTCACCTGTGACTACAGCATTCCCCAGACCAGCCGGCCATGCAAACCCTCCCCTTACATAGTAGGGGCTCATCTCCTTGCCACCAGGGAGCTGAGGAGCAGGCAGCTGATGGGCCCCCCTGCCTAACCCCTGCTAGACCAGGATTCACATGTGACTTTGGTAAGTGCCTTCCCTCTCTGGCCCTTGGTGTCTCTATCTGGAACATGGGTCCAGTGCTCAGGTGAACTAACACTGCTGGCCAAGGTGGTGTTGCCCAACCCAGCCATCAGGAGGACCCAGGCTCACCGGCACCCACTAACCCTCCCCTCCCCCGCAAGATGAGCTACCACAGCTCTGGGATTAAATTCTACTCTATTGTGTCCTTTTTTTTTTTTAAGATTTATTTATTTTTTCATTTTAGAGAGAGAATGTGTGTGTGCACAAGGAGGAGGAGCAGAGTGAGAGGGAGAGAGAATCTCTCAAGCAGATTCTGTGTGTTGAGCATGGAGCCCAACATGGGGCTCGATCTCATGACCCTGAGATCACAACTTGAGCCAAAACCAAGAGTTGGATGCTGAACCTACTGTGGCACTCAGGTGCCCCTCTACTCTGCTAGTATTAACTGTGGGCACTTAGGCATATTCCTTCCCTCTCCGGGCCTGCTGATGATCCCTACTTTATAGGGCTGTGCTGGGGATCAAATGGCATGAGACAGCCCAGCTCCTGAAACCTAGTAAAGACTCCATTTGTGGAGAAGGTAAAGAGGCTCAGAGAGAGGAAAGGTGGGCTGGGTGAGAGTCCCAGGGATAGGTTAAAAACTGGGTCCCTGGCCTCTCCCTGCCCACTAGTTATGTGGTTACATGTCCATCCAGAATGCCTGTGAACTTCCCAAAAGCTCCCTGAGAGTACCTGCAGAAACTATGGTTTGTTCCCATTTTACAGATGAGAACAATGGCAACTCAGAGAAGGGAAGGATCTTGCTGAAGATACATAGCAAAAGAGAGGCAGACCCAGAAGAGAGCCAGGCCCACTGACTCTAGGTTGGGGGAGTCCAC
The DNA here is from genome assembly GCA_004024625.1 of Mellivora capensis. NCBI lineage: Eukaryota > Metazoa > Chordata > Mammalia > Carnivora > Mustelidae > Mellivora > Mellivora capensis. The sequence goes on along the minus strand of PISX010001381.1, from coordinate 96,766 downwards.
AGTCACTGGATGGATCAAGAGGAAGAGCGGGCACACATGGCAGGGATGCCTACTGGGAAAGAAAGATCTAGAGGCAAGAACATGTGTGACACAGGCTGGGGAAGGTCAGGTTCCATTCTGAAACTTCAGGGAGTTTGGCTCTGGCTTGTTTGTGAGTGAGAGAAATGTCAGAGCGGCCCCCACGGGCCTGTGCCTTGTGGAGAAGGGAAAACCAGAAGTCTCGGGGGACAAACACTGAGGGAAGGAATGAGGCTAGGACAGATGCAAAGAGGGGTTTGGGCAGACTGAAAGGCAAGCAGTCAGACCAAGAGACCCACCAACAAGCTGACAGACAGGCATACAGGCAGGGAGATGGATGGATAGACAGATGCACAGATAGATGGGTTCACAATGGACAGACCGATGAACAGAGAGAGAGCACTGAAAAAGAGTCAGCAGAGCCAAGAAGAAGAAGGGATCCCAGGCCGGAATACTTGTGTGAGCAAGGGCTCCGAGATGAGGCTAAGCATGACTTCAGGGCTTTGGGGCACTTAGGGAGGAGGCTGGTGTGTAAACCTGGGAGGCCCAGGGCCATGAGGAAAGCAGGGGTGGGGTGGCAAGGGTTGCATTCCCCTCCACGCCCCTGCCAACCCCAGGCAAGCCCACAATGGGACCAAGGCAGTTCTAGGGCGGGTTGGGTTATTCATACTGCCTAAGGATCACTGCACCCATAACCCCCGCACAGTCGGTGCCCAGTTGTGTTTGGAGGACAGACCCAGATCAAGATGCCCTCGCCACACCTGGTCCAGTATCCAGGTGTGTGGCTGGCCTCCAGGGCAAGGCTGGGACCCCCTGGGGATGACGGGGGCAGGTGGTGGGCCAGCAACAGCCGCCCCCAGGGAGCCAGCGGCCGCCACAGCACAGGGAGAGCCTCAGTGGGGGCCTGGACCAATTAGGAAGGAAGGGGCGACAGCAATAATTAAAAATTAAAAGCCAACAAGACAGCAGTTTAAAAATGGAAGGAGTGAGTAAAACAATTAACAGAGACGAGGCAACAGGGCAGGCAAGATACAAATGAAGCTGATCACAAGGCACTAATGACATCGGGAAACCTAATTTTTACGGTGTCAGGACTGTGTGATGAAGCACTGGGCCAGCTCCCCTGAACCAGCCGTGTGCTGTCTGAGGTCGGTGGCACTTGGTCTCCCCACTGCCTCCGAGGAGCCTGACCAGGGAAGCCAGGGGACAGAGGGCCCCGGCTGGTGGTGATGCTAGGAGGCAGGGAGGCCTGCAGACAGTGCGGGAGGGGAGGGCCACGAAGCTGGGAAACCGAGGCACGGTGGGGGGGGGGCGGTGGTGGCAGATATCACTCCGTCGGTGTCCGTCCCCCCCCCCCCCCAACGCATTGGTGGCGAAGTCACAGTCCTCCCCAGCGCGCACCGGTTGCCGCGGAGACCAGGCGACCCTCCTGGCAGAGGGAGGCTGAGTCAGTTTGAGTAATGGCGGAGAACGCCGCCGCTGATGGGGAAAAATACATCTTCATAACAGGGTGAACCTTTTGGAAAATGGAATAAGTAAAATAATTGAGAGAAAGAAAATTGAGTTTTTATTGCTTTTTAAGTGTTTAAGTGGAGGTTTCATTTAGGGAAATTATCGTTGCTTTTATTTTTAGCCACCCGGTGGGGTAGGGCGGGGCCAGGAAGAGCTTTGATTGGGGCGGGGCCTGGTTCTGCCCGCTCATCCTAGGGGCCCCCAGGGCCCGCCCCTCTCCCCAAGAGAGGAGAAGACCAAGGCTCCTTCTGGATTCTGCCTTGGCTCCTGGTGTCTCTTGGGTCCTGCCATTAGGCTGTCCACCTCACCCCTCTCTTGCTGGTCTCCTGACTGTGTTGGACTATCCCCCTTCACCACCACTCAGCTCTCGAATAGACTTGTCCCGCTGAGTCTCTGCATGCCCTGCTCCTAATTTCCTGGCTCCTCCTGACCGGTCCTGTGTCCCCTGTCCCCAGCCTTTGTTGAGGCACTCGTCTGCTCCAACCCTGGTGGAGGAGTGGGGAGGCACCCCTCAGTCTTTGGACCTGACACCCAGAGGGTGCTTGTTGAGCCTCTCTGATGTCCTCTGCTCCCCCTAGGTGGCAGTGGCCTCGTCTACCCTCTTCCCATCCCCATTCACTCCCCGTTCGCCCGGTGGAAATGGCTCAGGGCAAGGCCACTAGACAGATCGCACACAGTGGATGAGGTGGCCTGCCTCTCCAGACCCCCCCTGCCCTCCCCCTGCCCTGTGTCTGGCTTTTCCTTTGGGTTCCATCTTGGGCCTAGTCCAGTAGTCCCTTTTCCCTCTCTGGGGTTGGTCTCTCCAAGGCTCCAGTCTTCCTAGGATCTTCCAGATTCTCTCCTGAGCCCCAAACGGAAAGCCTTGCTGGCTAGTCTCCTTTCCCTCTTCACTGGACCCACTATCCCTTCTTTCACAGTTCAACCACCCATGGATTTAGTCCATAGACCCTCTTAGCTCTTGCCAAGATGGCAGCTCCAGCAGCTCCTTGGTCTCCTGTCTCCATTCTTGGGCTCCCTGCCCTGGTAGCTTCTTTCAATTCCTCAATAGTGTCAAGCTTTTTCCAACCCAGGGCCTTTGCCCATGTTATTCTTTCCACTGAGAAATTTTTCCCCCTTCACTTGGCCTGACCAAGCATAGGGGGTACTTTCCCCTTTAGGTCATGATTGGGAGGCAGAAACCATGACTCACGTTACTGCAAGAACAAAATGGAATTTACTGGCACAAGCAACTGAAAAGTCCAGATCTGCGAGCTTTGGGCATGGCTAGATATAAGTGCTCAAACATTAGTACCGGACACAGCCTCTCTATCTTGTACTTCTCTGAGTATGAACTCCATGTTCCTCCAGGACTTCCCAGTGCTGCCCCCTCACAATACCTCATTCCTGTACCTCCAGCAGAAGCCTCAGGGTCAAGTCGGTCACCTTCCCATCCCAGAAAGTCACTAAGGTCCTGAAGATGGAGGAAGCTGATTAGCCAGGCCTGTGCTAAGGCAAGGAGGTGCTTGTCTCCAACCCATGGAGAGAGCATGATGGGGTCAGGGATTCCCCAGAGATTACTGGGAGTGAGCACCTGAGCGGACCTGGCCTCTGCTGGGCCTATGCCCTGCCCTAATTTCCCTTTCCTTCCCATTCCTGGGAGGGTGGAGATTCTTGACTGGTCTCCTCTAGGCTGTGAGCCCAGAGGCAGGAACCAGGCTTCTTACTCACCACAGGATCTCTAGTGCCTATGAGGGAGGGGGAGCCCCCTCATGTTACATATGGGAAAACTGAGGCAGGGGCTCAGCTAAGATCACACATCCACATTCATGCTAAGGTGCCTGATGCTCTGTTCCTCATGTCATCGCCGTTACCCTTCCACCAACCCCTCTTCCAGGCCTCCTCCCAGAACTCCCATAGCCATTTCCCCCCTCCTGAACCACCCCTGTTCCCACACATGCCCCCAGCTGTCTGCCTATCTGTCTACTCATCTCTCCTAAACTCCTCCCTTGGTGTCCACACTGTGATCTCTACTTCCTCGGTCCCAAGGCTGCCATATGCAGCTCCGAGGCCTTGATGGCCCCCTACTGATTCTGACATGCTCACAGCAGCCCCTCACCAGCATGTGGCTTGTCAGTGACCGCTTTCCACATCACACAGCCACCTCCCTTCCTGCCCCTTGGAGATACTGCCTCCGTTCCTTCAGACATGTCTTCTTCCCGCTGTCCCCAGGTCATGCCTGTCCCAGGGCTCTGTTCCCACTGCTGATCTCATACCTTCTCTCTGAGCCCATCCTTGTCTGTGGCCTTGTTCTCACTCTTGGGTCCTAACACACATGCTGTCCTTCTGGATCCTGACCCCTGACCCGAGTCACTCTGTGAGGTTCCTCCTCTGCTGAGCTCGAAGTCAATCCCCAGCCATGCTGCTCCCACCCACAACCAATCCACCCCTCCTCCCAGCCCTGCACCTCCTACAGGGCCTCTGGCTTGGATCATCCAAACTCCAGATGGGCCTTCCCATCCCACCTCGGCTTGAAACCATTCCCAGTACCCTATTGCTCTCATGACCAGCCTAAGCTCCTCCCTCCCACTCCCACTGCACTGACTGTTCCAGCCACCCACATGCCCTGACCCTGGCCCCTGGTCCCCATAGATAGACACAGTGCCATAGATAGAGCACAGTGGAGGGGTGCTCATTGGCCCTCTGCCCATGCCCCTGCTGTCCCCAAAGCCTGAGTCCTTCCCTTCCTATCTTTTCCCAATATCCACTCCTTTCCCTGGTTAACTGCTCCCATCCTACCTTAGCTCAGAGATCACCCACCCGAGGGAGCCATCTGTGCCCCCTTCCCTGAGCCAGTCTCCTTCTATCCTGTCTTCTCCCCTGCTGTAGTATGTTTACCTGCATTTACCTTGACTCCTCTCGGTGTCTGCCTATGCCACACCCCAAGCCTGGTGCTTAGTGGGTGCTCAGTGCACATCATTGAATGAATGAACAAATAAATGCATGTCTTTCCAGGGGTAGGCACTTTCACACATGGGGCCAATTCTCTTGTGTGCAAGATGTGGTCAGTCAAAGGGGTCTCCCAGGGGACCACTGGCAGAGCCCAGGACCAGCATTGCCAACAGAGCAGGTCCTAAAGCCTCCTGCAAGCCGGATAATATGTGTATTCTTACCACCAGCTCCTACCCCACCAGGAGGGGACCCCTGGGCAGCTGAGAGGGCACAAGCTCATCCTCTGACTGCCTTGGGTCTCCTTTCCACCCTTCTTATTCTCTCTGCAGCCACCCAGTCCTGTACTGGTCCCTTTGGTCAGTGACCTTGGTCATAGCTCCTTTCCCCTCTCCTTGGCTTCTGTTCTCCTCCCCAGAGGAGGTGCACTGTAGCTGTCTCTGACATCCCCTCTCACCCCCAACCCCCACCCATCCCCTCCACCTTGCACTGCTGGCTCCCATTCCCTCCCTGTGCAGCCTCTCTCTCCTGCAGCCTTGTCCTCCCTCTGCTGAGTACAGCTGCTCTCCTCTAAGAAGTTAAGTTGAATTGATCTGCTGTTTAATTGCCTGATGTGTTCATTGCCCACGTGGCCTATTGGCAGAAGTGGCTGAGGTGGTGGGCAGCCAGAGAGCCGGGACGTCTCGGGGCCTGAGTGGGCACCTGCCTGCCTACCTGGGAGCACCAGAGTACAGATGTGCCTCCCAGAGAGGCCAGGGGGGTAGGAGAGCAGCACACACACACACACACACACACACACGCATTTGTGGACACACACACACACACACACACGCATACTGTGCTTCCAGCTGCAGCCAACAGCTGTCATCAGTGTCTCTCCTGGGCCTGGCATTCAAGGCCTCCATGATCAAGCCACAACGGACCACAGCAGCCACACCCCCTCAAGGTATCCTGGACACACTGGGGGCATTCCATCTCTGTCCATCAGTCCTTCTTTGTGTCTGTTGGTCGCTTTGGGGGCTCCATGCTACAGGGACTTCTCTTTGAGCCTGACAGGATGGGCAGGGCTGGGTCAGGCTTCCCATTCACACACAATCTCCCCTCTTCTCTCAGATCAGCACTGGGCAGCACCTGGACTCTGCCAGCCCTGAGCTGAGCCCAAGCTCTGGGGAAGGAGGAGCGGTGACCAGGAAGACATCCTGGAGGAGGCAGAAGTCCGAAGATGAGCCCTCCCTGAGCACCTGCTGTGTGGGGAGTTTTCATGCTACTGTTGCTGTTGCCTTTGGTTCTCATCACCATCCTAGCCATCCTGTCCCCTGCCTGCACATCTTCCATGTCCCCCCTCCCCTTCCAACAAGCAGAGAGTTCCTTGGGGAGTGCCCTTCCCAAAGCACTCTGCCCTGCTTCACCCCATCTTTGAGCATTCCTTGGCTGTTTTTGCAAGGCCAAGGATAAATTCCAGTTGCATCTGCTCTCTGGGCCAAGTAGGAACCCCAGGGTGGGGGTTGGGTGTGGACTCCCTTGTCCCTTCTGCTTACTGCTAACCTAGATTCATCTTGCCACGCTCCGCCATGATATTCTCTGGTCTTGCCTCCTGTGGGCAATGTCTACATGCTAGGCAACCCAAGGGCCTGTGGCAGAGGGGTGCCTCATGACCCCATTGTATTCATGGGCAAAGTGAGTCCTTGAGAGTTTAAGTTACTTATAGGGGAGCTCACAGGTAGGAAGTGGCAGAGGCAGGAACTGACCCTGGGTCAAGTCATATGATCAACTTGGCTGATATCCAACACCTTCTAGACAGATAGGAAGATTGAAGCCCTGAGACCAAGAGAAAGAAAGATGTGTGGTGGTTCCATGCACCCATGTGTGCATGGTTTTCAGTGCATGGTATTCTTTCTGGAGGACAAAGCTTCCTTCTGAGGATTTCCTGCTGATTGGATTCCAGATTCCAGGGAGCACATCTAGGCTGCTTGGGGGTGGGATGCAACCCCTCCCAGGCAAAGCTCACCTTTGTATCTCTGCCCTCTTATCTCCATAGCAGCACCCTACCCCGCATCTCCCTTGTGGGATGCTGTTAGGTGTTCCTCCCCTTTGAAGGGAAGTGACCAAAGGGGTCTTTGTCCAGCACCTGCCCTGGAAGGCTGACCTTGGATGAGTGAGTACAGTGGCCACTGTCCAACCCCCCCACCCTGTCATCCCCCAACTCCTTTCTCTCCCCAAGGGAGGAAGGACATGATGGCAGGGAGAGGAGGAGGAGGGGGAGTGGCAGAGAAAGAGGGAGAAGGGAAGGGAGATAGAGTCGAGGGTGAAGATGCTGACAGGGAGGGAGGAGGAGGAGTGGGAGGGGAGGGAGGAGGAGAGTGAAGAGAGGAGAGGAAGAGGGAGGAGAGGAGAGGAGGAGGAGGACAGTGGAGGATGCACAACCTGAGCTGCAGGGAGGCTGGAGGGAGGGGAAGTCTGGCCACAGGGGAGCCCTCGGTGGCTGCAGGAGATAGATAAGGTTGGGGAGAAAGACTCAGCTGATGGGAGCGCAGGGATTAGGGGCTCCAAGGGCCTGTCCTGGGCCTGTGGGTGGAAATTCTAGAAGAAGGGAGGCTGCCTTATGAGAAGGGATGAAAGAAAAGAGAGATCTTACTTCAGAGGGCCCCTGTGCCTTTGGGGAACAATGAGAAAAGCCCCACCCCCACTCATCTCTGCTACCCAGGGAGCTGTCCAAGCAGACCTCTGGGCCTGGGCTGGGCCAGCAGGATGGGGAGGGGGGGTGGGGGTGTGGATCCCCTGAGCTCAGGGCCCTCCCCTGCAGGGGAGGAAAACTTTCCCTTCCTCCCCTCTGGATTCTTTGACTGGCCTAATAATTACATTGACATAAGACAGACTAACAGGAGAAAAACATTTCATTCCTAAGTATATGAACTCCTAAAATAGGAAACTCAAAGAAGTGATCAGAGCAGCCAGCTTTTATATCTTTTGGATAAAGAAATAATACATTTGTGAAGAATTGACAAGACAAAGTTTGGGCCAGGGGTAGTAAGTTGGTGAAGAAGTAATGAGGTTTGTTTATGCTGAATTCCCCATTTCTGGTGATAAGGTTGTCTCTCTACCTCCTGGTACAGGGAGGGTACCCTTCATGTGAGAGATTTATTCCTGCTTTCCGAGGGACAGAGGAGGGTCAGAGTGTCCCTGCTCAAGCTGCTTCTTAAGTAACTTTAATTCAAGAAATCAGTAAGCCAAAATGCCATGTTTTGGGGTGGCCTGCCCTGAACCCTATCACCTCCAATCAAAGAACTCATGGTTATGGCCCACCCTGGGCCAACCTGGTATGCTCACCCCCTCACAGGCATGTAGCCGTGTCAGCTGTGTAGGCAAGAGGAGATGTCCCACCCCTGGTGGACCTTGGCTCCCCTTCACACCCATGTCCTATGCAGCTGTGTCCTTACTAAGGGCCACACACAGTTTCTTGAATTCCCATCCTCTGCCTGGTGCCTGTGGGCCCTCACCTGGGGCAGGGGGAGACAGGCCCATCCCAGTTGGGCTGGGGCCCAGTACCTGTGGGTGGGGGGTAAGAGCCCTGGCTGGCAGGCTGTCATTCCCAGAGCTAGATTCTGGGGCAGGATGAAGCAGGTCCCTTTTGGAGGCCTATGGGGCCCTGGAGTTCCAAGCTCCTTGAGTTTGCATTGGTCATCAGGCTGGGCCTGGCAACCAAGTCCTTCCTGGCCAGGGGGACACAGCTCCGTGTGGGTGAGGCTGGGACCCCTGCCTTGTTCCTTGTGCTAAACCCAGTACCCAACCTATGTGGGCATGTAGTGGGCACTCACAGATGTCTGGAGTGGATGAATCTTGAGCTCTTAGAAGCTGGGTTTCCCAAGGGTTTGGTGGGATGGGATTCCTTCTCCAGGCCCCTGTAGAACTGTGCAGGAACTTAGCTGTGTGACCTCCTCCCTGGGGGAGTCCAGCTGATGAGACTGGGAGTTAGGGAAGGGCTGCCCAGTGTCAGCCCCAAGGGGTTGAGATAGGACCTGTTGGGTCTGTCTGCTGGGAGTAGGGGAGAGGCTGGCCCTACCCTGTCACAGGTGTGGAAGCTGAGGCCCTGTTGGGCAGGGAGTGGCAGGAGACCAAACCCCTCCTCACAAGGACCCCAGGCCCAGGGCTGGGCTGCTGGAGGGCCTGGCCCCAGGCTTCATTTGTTCATTCATTCATTCATTCGTCTATTCATTTCTTCTCATGCCTGTCCCTGGTATCCTTTTCTGGCCTGCTGTAAACATTTCACCCAGTGAGGCCAGACCCTCCCTTACCCTGGCATCTTCTGCCACATGTGCCTCTTGGCTATTTCTCGAAGAAACCTCTAGACCTTTGCTTTTGCTGTTGTCATTTTCCCCATCTGGAACCTTCCTGCCCCAGGTGCACACGTGGCCAGCAACTCTTGACATTTGGATGTCAACCCAGTGCTTCTGGTGCCTTCCCCTCCTTGAGTGCCCATCCAAAGCTCCCCCTCCATTTTTTATTTCCATACAGTCCTGTTTTGTCTCTTTCAGAGCCTAAAAATACCTTGTTTATTGGTTGGTCTGTTTATCATCTGTCTTTCCCAGGTACTGGGGAGCCCAAAGGAGCCATCACCTCACCAAGCCCTTCCGAAGAGCCGAGGCCTCAGCTGCTTTCCCTACTGGTCCATGCATGGACCTTAGGCCTCTCTGTGGGACCCTCAGACCTCTAGACCTTTGCTTCTTGCCTTTTCCCCATCTGGAACGCTTCTGCCGCAGGTGCCCTGCCTGGATTAGGCCCCGTGGCTGGGACGCAGAGAAGGTGCATGTGGAGATTGGCACCAAGTCTGGTCATCTCCTCATGCAACATGATGGAGATAAATGAGAGGGATCTGGAGCTGGAGTGGATGATGAAGAGGCTGGTACAGCCTGAGTGATGCAGGGCTTGGGGAGGGGGAAAAGGCAGTGGGGGATGAGATGCTGGGAGAATCCAGAAGCCCTCCAAGACATTGTCCCTCATCCCTTAGTGGAAAGAAGGGAGGTGTGCTGGGGCCAGGAGAGGGGTGGCGGGGGAGGGGCTCCTGGGCCCAGTTCAGCCTCAGCCCATGGATAGGCAATGCCACTCTGGTGCTGAATTCTGGACAGGGGATCAAGCAGGGGGCATTCCTAGCTCCTCTCCCTGCACTGACCCCCACCCTCTTCCTTCTCCTTCCACATTTCCAGGGGCTTGGCTTCAGGAAGGGTCCTCTCTGGTTACCGGCTGGGCATCAGTGGGAGTGGTCAGGACGTGGCTGTGGGTGTGTCAGGTAGCCAAGCTCCTGAGACCCACTGCCTGCATCAAGGAGCTCCCAGTTTCTCTTCCCCCACACCCAGCTACTGCCCCAGCAGCCCCTATGGGAGTGGTGCTGACAGAGGAATCAGAGCCACAGGCCCCTCATTCCTCTGAGATGGAAGGGGCTTCTGTGCCTTGAAGAAGATGTGACCCCCTATTGCTTCAGCTTCTTGGAGATCCGGGGCCACCAGATAACCTCAGGGTCTCTTTGGAGGTCAAGTCTACAGCTCCAAAGAGAAAGGAAGGAATAAGGCACACTACGGCTTCCACTGCTGCCACCAAGTGTCTGAAAGAGGTAAAACACCTGCTATTCCAATTTCCGGAGGGAGGTAGGGAGAGGGACACTCCTCAGGGTTGGGGGCAGAAGCACAGGGGGGTAGGATATGCACTCTTCCTCCCACCCCCCTGGCATGGAACCTGGGCCTTTACTTGCCTTGGGGCACAGAGAAATCCCGGATGCCATCAGACACGTACCACTAGAACTTTCCAGAGTGCCTTCAAAGCAGAACTGGCATCAGGAATGGCCCATCTGGCCTCCACTGTGTTAAGGGAAGACAGGGGGCCAGAATGACATCCAGGATCACAGCTAATGGGTCTTGGTGGCAAAGAAGAAGGGGAGGAATAGCGGCCTAGAGGGAGAAGGGGGAGAAAAGGGAAGGGGGAGCAGGGAAGTGGGAGCAGCCCAGCAGTAAGTGGGTGCAGCCCAGCCAAGGCTTGCCTGTTCTTCCTTGCCTTACTCTCAAAAGCAGCTGGTTCTTTATTTGCAGGACCTAGAGTGAGTCCCATGAGGCTCTCCTCAGCACCCTGCAGTCCCTCACTTGTGTCATAATAGTCCCCCTCCCTGTTCTAGAATTGGGGAGGCTTGCTCAGGACCCTTAGGTCTTGGCCAACTGGCCCCTCAAACAGTCCTCAGGAAGGGACAGATTTCCCTTCCTGCTATCCCTTAATTCCCCACTCTGCCTGCATCAAGGTTATGTCAAGGTCACAAAATTGACTGAAGCAATTATGGAGTGATAGGCAAAGTTAAAACTGGGTACCTAAAATGATAATTTCTGGAGTCCAGGCAAAAATCAAAGGTAACCTCCTAATGTGGGCTTCCCTCTCCCTTTTCTTAACCTCCAAGGGATTTATCTCACCTTGCCACCCAGTCCTACTGGGGCTGGTCTCCTGAGACCATTTGCCCCTGTCTGTCGTTCAGCCCACAGGCCATGCTATTTCCCCAGTGGCACATTTCCCAAGTCTCGGTAGCTCATCAAGAATAACCTCCAAAAAAAGATGTGCTGAAATCACTGGGTGATGATTTAAGGGGAAAATTAACTTGGATCCCTACCTCACACCTTAAAACAAACACCAATTCTAGTTGGATCAAAGCTAGAGGAACCAAAAATGAAGAACACATTTCCAGAAGAAAACAAGGGGATTTTTTGCATAGTTTTAAGCTGATATGACTTTCTAAGTATAACAACAACAACAACAACAAACCCCAGAAAAGTCACCAGAGGAAAAAAAATTGGATACATTTGACTACATAAAAAATCAAACATTTCCACATGAAAAAAATAGAAGTTTAAAGACAAACAACAAACCGAGGAAAAAGTCATAAACTTCTATAATATATGAAGGGCTCCTGTAATCTAGAAGGAAAAGATCAGCAATCCCACTGAAAAATGGGCAAAGGCGATGAACATACAGTTCACACAAAAGGGAATCCAAAAGACTGAACCATTGAAACCAAGCTCAACCTCACTCCTCTGAGACAAATGCAAATTTAGTAGGCAAAGCCATGAAAGGTCACTGCGCATTTCTTTGGCAGTTTGCATTCCCGCATCTCCGCATTTCCGGAGAGCGCGGGGGAGGCAGAAACTTGTAGCTGCTTCCTAGAATGGAAACTGTATAACCTCCATGAAAGCAACTTGGCAATATCTATCAAAATTAAAAATGCACAGATCCATTGACCTAGCACTGCCCACTTCTAGGAATTTATTCTACAGATGCCCTCACACGCATGTGAAATTATACCCCAGGATGTTCACTGTGTGATGTTTCTAAGAGTAATCGGTTGGAAACAGCCCACCCCAGGAGCCTGGCTGAGTCAGGAAGCATCCTCCTTGCACAGATGATGCAATTATCAGGACAGATGAGGGTCGGGCAGTGTCTCATGTAGGCATGCAAGGACAAGGGGTAGTTTATGTCCTGGATGCTAGCCTCAGGTTTTTTTTTTTGTTTTTGTTTTTTTTTAAAGATTTTATTATTTGAGAGAGAGGCAGTGAGAGAGCATGAGCGAGGAGAAGGTCAGAGGGAGAAGCAGACTCCCCGTGGAGCTGGGAGCCTGATGCGGGACTCGATCCCGGGTCTCCGGGATCATGACCTGAGCCGAAGGCAGTCGTCCAACCGAGCCCCCCAGGCGTCCCAAGCCTCAGGTTTTTTTAAAAAGGAGGGTGAGTGTTCTGGAACACTGCGGTGCCCCCAGACCTGGTGCCCCCAGACCTCTCAGCCCGTCTTCCCAGCCTGTTCCCACGAAGCTGAGGCATGCTGGGGTCATCTATCTGGCTCCGCCTGCTGGTTTGGGGTCTGACCAAAGGGAGGCCACCAGGAATGTAGCAGATGGGAGGGGGGAGGTCGTGTTTATTCCCTTGGTCTCTCTCAGACCATTCCCCTTTTGATTTTTTCTTTTTTTTTTTTTTTTTTTTAATATTTATTTATTTGACAGACAGAGATCACAAGTAGGCAAGAGAGGCAGGCAGGGAGAGAGCAGAGAGCCTGATGCGGTGCTCGATCCCAGGACCCTGGGATCATGACCTGAGCTGAAAGCAGAGGCTTTAACCCACTGAGCCATCCAGGCGCCCCGCCTTTTGATTTTTCTAAACAGAAGTCTGGTCACATCCCTTGCTGTTCACACTCAGGTCCCCCCCCACCCCCGTCACTCTCTGGATGGGAGCCAATCCCCAAGGATCTGTTCCTGCCGGCTGCCAGTCCTCTGTACCTCCCAATCTCTCCCAGGCTCCTGGTCTCTCCCAGGCTCCTGGTCTCTGCGTAAGTTCCCTGCAACATTCCTCCTACCTGAGGGGACAGCCTCAAAGGACCTCCTTGTCCTCTTCTGGCTGCTGTGTTCCTGCCCTCACAGTGTCAGCCCCCATTGTAGTGCCTGCTGCTAGGCTGGGCTCTGCCAGGAGGCTGAAACGAGGGGCGCTTTTCCCTCAGCCCCACCAGTGCTCCTAGAATGCAGAGTTTGGCCAAACGGACCGAGGTTCTGAAACCCTTCCAAGTCTGGGCTCTGTTGGCGGGGGCCAGCTCTGGTCCTTCCACACTCTGGAAAGAAGGTGCCCTGCTTGACTCACCTATGGGAGGCTGGACCAAAAGAGGCCAGGGAGCACCCAGAGGGACTGGAGACCAAGACTCAGGGGAGAGCCCTGGTAGGACAGGCTGTCTGTCAAGACAGGGTAATGAAGAGGGCTGTGTGCAAACCAGAAGTCATGTTTTTAAAAATAACTCTGCTGTCAGCGGTGGTGAAACAATATAATAAATACGAGAAATAAATCTCGTTAACATGTAATGAGCTGCCTTATTAATGTGTTAAACTTGTAAGAAATGCTTAAGTGTTTAATTGGCACCTAATGAGGGTGCCAATTAGGAATCATTATACATTTCTTTAAAAAATCCTAATTGGCAGGGGGCCATTTCAATCAATGCCATGGGGCTGGCTCCACAGGGACCCCGTCCTGGTGGTGCATCTGGTGGGCCACACGTCTGGTGGCTAGCCCCACTGGAACCCACAGCAAGGACAGGGCCCCCTGTGTGGGACTCACCTCAACCCCACCAAGCGCCGGAACTCAGTGTCTCCTGGGCCACCCAGTCCTACCATGGTGCCTCTGTCAGGAGGCCATCTTGTTTCTCCAGCCAATGGGGGGAGCTGCTCTGTCTGGAGGCTTTGAGAGGCTGGGAGCTCCTTGAGGACCAGGACCATGGCTCTCGCAGGAGCTCTGTATCCCTTACTCTACTCCCCCAGATGCCCAGAGAAGGAGGCTGAGTGAAGGCTGAGCTGGGGGTGGGGTTGCCAAGGGATGGTGAGCTCCCTGTGACTGTAAAGAGTTCGGTCTGAGAAGCAGGGCTAAAGAGCCTCCTAGAGCACTCCCAGGGCCTCCCCAGAGGCGGAACCTGGGCCTCTCTCTTTCTCAGCTCAGTCTCATCTCAGCCACCTTTACAAGCAGCCCTGGTGTGCCTGGCACGGTCCCGGGGTGGGGGAGCAGGCTAGGGACTCAGAGTGAATTCCATCCCTCCTGCCATCAGGGCTCAGCCCCCCTTCCCAGGAAACTAAAGCCAAACAGATCTATATTCCAGGCCAGGTCAGCAGAAGAAAAGCGTCTTGAGCAGTCAGAACATGATTAATTACCAAATTAATTACCAAATTAATCACTCGGGTAATTGCCAGAGAGCTGGGAGGAGGGCAGGGAGGGAGGCTACTGCCCTCCAGGGCCAAGGTCCAGCCAGGGGCAGGGCAGGGCATAACCCCAGCCCAGGCTTGGGGCTAGAGGGCCGAGGGCTGACCGGATGGCTGGGCGGGGGAGACAGCAGGCTGAGGGCCTTGGGGGCCGGACTAGAGAGCTCCAGAGTTCACTGGAAGCCTTGCTGGCCCATGAATGGAGGATGGAAGGGCCACAGGGGCAGTATAGCAATAGGCATGGCTGGGAGCCTGGTTGGGGTGGCTGGGAGGCCCAGGGAAGATGACCAGGTGGTCTGTGTTTGCATACTTGTAAGACTCAGCCGGGGTGGGGGTGGGGGGACTGTACTGGTCTTGGGGCCTGCAGATTGAGGGAGGGCCCTAGTTTCTGGCCTGGGGACTAGGAAAGCAGTTGGCATTCCGGAGCTGGGCAGAGAACATGGTGGGACAAGGGGCCAGCCCCTCTCTGGCAGCCTGTGGACCCCCAAGCCTCCTGGGCTCTGAGCACAGCTGTGGTTCTTGTATTAGGAGTGACTGGGGAGTGGCCAAGTAGCCTTTGTCATCCTCTGGTTTTCGGGACCTGTCAGGAACCGGGAGGGATCACATCTGTCCCAGTGGAAAAACAGGAAGGTGATTGTTTGGAGCTCAGTCAGAAAGCTCTCTGGCCCCTGAGCTCAGGCTCTGCCCTCTCCTTCTTGCCTGCCCTAGCTGCTCCCACTTGTCACTCCCAGGCCAGGTCCCAGACTCTGAGCTGTGTTCCCAGGAGGCCCCAAGTCAGGTCAGGTTCAGAGAAGGGGGGCTAGGTGGGGCCATAGGCACTGTGGGAGAGGCAACTTTAGAACCTGGGTGACTCAGGAGGGTTTGGAGGGCAAGACCTTAGGAGGTGTGACCTGGACCAAGTGGACCTGTGGACCCCAGGGCTGCTGGAAGCCTGAGCTTATATGAGACTCCTCCCACTCCTGCCAAGCCCCGCCCCCCATATACCACCCCCACCCCTGTCCCACCACAGCCATCCTTTAGATCTTCAGTGTGTTATTTATTTACCTAGTGTTTCCTATGTGTCAGGCACTGTTCCAGGCCCTCTACAAATAAGAACTTCGAATTTTATCAAGTAGGGAGGACCAGCCTCACTTTACAGATGAGGAAACTGAGGCAAGAGGGTCAGAGACTTGTCTGGAGTTGCACAGTGGTTGAGCTGGAATTCAGACCAGCTCATTCAAGCAGCGAGGGGCATTTGGGTGAGTCCAGTTGTCCCAGGGTCCCTGGGCCGGGGTCTCTGGGACCCCTGGCAGCCATGCCCACAGGGGAAGGCAGAGTGGACTTGCCATGAGTCATTTCTCCCCTTCACGGCTGCAGGAGGATCCGGGACCAGTGGTACCGCCAATTCCTCCGCAGAGTCAGTCGGCCTGCTGCACTTGACCGCCAGTAATCACATTGCAGGAGCTGCTTGTTTCCTGCTATCTGCCTTGTTGGAGATGATGTATGGGGAGGAGATGGCTCAGCTCCCGCCCTCCCCAGCCACACAGCTTGGCTGCTGCCAGCAGCAAATGCCCCATCTCATGTGCTCACTCATGGGGATACCGGAGCTAAAAGGAGAGGGCCTCTCACTGTAGACCCAGCAGTCAGCCCCAGTCCCGGACCAGAACGGGTCCCTGCCATGAGGGATGCAGGAACAAACTAGACCCATTCAGAGGTTGGCCCCAGATCTGGGTTTACCCTGTGTGACCTGAGACAAATCACTCAACCTTCCTGAAACTCAGGTGCAAGTGGGACAGATAGCTGGTTGATCTCATAGGAGTTCAGGGGGAGAAAAGCCTCCATGGTTGGGGGAAAAGAGAGAGCTTTATCCTCTTTAGAAGCTGGGATTTGGGGTAAAGATGGGACGGCATTTAGAGTGGAGGTCAGGATAGGCACAGAAGGCAGTGAGAAAATTCCTGTAGGGAGTAATCTGCTGATCTCTGCGCTTGGGCCATGACCACCAAAGGGTCTGTCCTCCTAGCTTCACCCCTGCCCAACCTCCAACCAGTGAGCCTGCCAGCGGGCCAGCCCTGTCAGGGACAGGAGAAGGCTGGCTTTCTCTTCTCCCCATGGAACCCTCCTGGTGAAGGCAAGGGGGGCCCAGACATTCTGTCACCTTCAGTGGTTGACACGACACTCTGCTGTCCCCAAATATCCACAGGACGGCTGCATGGAATCCTGAGGCCTTGGGCTTCAGTGTTTATACCCTGCTGGGCAAATCTGACTAGATCCTGGGGTGGGGCCCACAGCCTAGGCCCCTAAGCCCAAGATGGGTGGGTCCTCTGGAGCCCGGGCTCTGGGAAGAAACATCTTTCCTAATAAAAGCGCAAATAACTACACACATTTATTGAGGACTCTGCATGCACTTTTTATCTATTAACTCATTTCATTCCACTAATCAATCCTCCACTCATTAAATAGCCTCGAGCACCTACTACGAACGGGGCTCCATTCTGGAAGCTCAGGCCACAGCCTGTCAACCCTTTCCTTGACCCGGCCCCAGCCCAGACCTGTTCCTGGCAGGGAGGAAGCACACAGCTTCTGGGCACCTGCCGTACAGAGTCCTGAAAAAAAGCCTCAAGGCCAAATTTCACTCGGAGCACCGCCCCCCCAACTCCCCACTCCCTCCGACCTCGCCCTGCCCCCACCGTCCCGTCATCTGAGCCTGCACCGCCACCTGGTGGTCACATTGGGCTCCGAACTGAGCGCCCTCATCTCTGGGAGGGAAATGGAGCGGGCGCCACCCGCTCAGTCCCGGGAAGTTCCCCCCTTGGGGGAGCAAACAGCCCCTCTGGAGGAAATGAAGCTGGGCTCAGTGGGTCTGGGAGGGGGCCATTCAGCAGCACCACCGTCCGGGGACTCAGGCAGAGCAGCGTCCGACGGAGCCACTCTGCTACCAGCACCAGTGCGGAGGACAAGGGGTTCCCTCTGCGGAGAGAGGCCGGCGGCGTGGGCGTGACACGCAGGGTTGGCCACGCACAGTGTGGGCCCTCCATGCGTGCAGGGTCACCTGCTGAGCCTCCCATCCCTAGCGCCCCGGCTCTGAGGAAGCCCCTTGATCCCCGCACCTGGCCCAGCCTGAAACATCCCCCAGCCGGTGTGTCCGAGCCTGGTGGAAGGTCCAGCCCAGCGAAGCCTGGCCTTGCTGCGCCCCCAGTCAGAAGGGATGACCTGTCACCCAGCCTGCATCTTTGTCACTCCCTGGGGAGGAGGTTTTTGTTGCTGTCAGGGTCACTGTTCTGGCACGCACACCAGGTGGTACTTTCCCACCGCCAGCCCCTTGGGTGGGTGGGTGGGGGCTCTCAGCTCCAGAGTCTAGCAGAAGGCCCAGTAGGGGAGTTGGGAGGCAGGGGAGTTGGGTGGCATTTGAAGGGAATGAATGAGAGGCCAGAGGAGGGGACAGCTCTGTCTTCAGAGAACATTCTTTCCTTCTTTGGGAGTGCTGGGTGTGAGCTCGGGGGTGGGCCATCTGGGATGAATCCAGGCCCTGCCTCATGCTGAGCAATCCTACTGTTCTATGCCTCAGTTTCTCCCTCTGTAATATGAGGGCATAAGTGGGGCCCAGGCTCTGGGGCTGCTGGGGGACTATATGGGTTCTGATTCTGCCTGTGGGTGTCCCAGGAGGTTCACACACACACACACAGACTCCGGGTCGGACCCACCCATGGGGACTTACAGAGGGAATCCTGCCCTCCTCCTTCGGCCAAGGCTTCACCTTGTTGAGTGTCACCTTACTGACCCGTTATAGAGCTGCTGCTAAGTCCCTTAAATCTCTCACAATCTGGTATCCTCAGCCTTCTCCCAGTGAGGAGCCTCTCCGGGAGCTCCAGCCAGGCCACGGGTCCTCACCCTCGCTGCATGGCCTACCGGGGCCTCCAGGCTGCTAGGAGGGGAGTAAGGCGGGGGGAGAATCAGTGTCTGCCTGCTGGGCCCTGACCAGAGGGGCCTCAGTCGCAGGGCCAGGACTAGAATGAGGCAAGTGAGGCACCCCCGGGGCACAGATTGCTGGAGGCGCTCACACTCAGGTTGGTGCAAGTGCCACATCAGCCCCTGAGTGAGTGACTCCTAGGCTCCCGTTCACATCACTAGTCCTGGCTTGTCAGAGGAGCCCCTGACATGGGACTTGCAGCATGAGGGCGGGCCTCCTCACCAAACAGGGGAGAGGCTGGTGCGGGGACGGGATTCAGGGATGGGGTCTGAGGAGAACTGGGGGATGGGGGTGGTGAGCACCAGACATGTGACCTGGTAGGGGTGGTCACCCGGCGGTCACACAGGAAGGCCCCTTGCAATGCCTGAGGCCATCAGCCGGTCACAGCACGGGCTGGCATTGGAGCCTAGGAAGCAAATGGGGGCCCAAGTGGGCAGGGCCTTCCGGGTGCCTTGTCAGGCTCCATCACCCTCCCGTTTTTAGGGTTTGTCTGAGACTCCTTTCTGGAATGGTGTGGAAGAAGAGTGGAGCCCTGAGCCTGATAACCTTAGTCTCTGGGTGCTGATATCCTCCCCTGTAAGATGAGTGATGGTCGGCCCTCACCACGGACACAAGAAATAAAGTCAGATCGTGTAGGATCATGCCCATCCAGGGTAATTGTTATGAAGACTGGATTCTAGCCATTGTCGGGCCGTGGATACCGGTGAGCTGAATGGCAGTCCTGCTGGCACAGGGATGTCTGACCCTGCCCTCCCTCCATGAGTGGTCCACTTTGTCATGCCCGTGGCGTGAGCCCCTTAGATCACATGTCATTATTATTTAATATTATAGAGCGGACTGCTCCTCCTAACCGAGGCCTCCAGGCCTCCAAAGGAAGTGTACTGGGAATGTCAGGGAGAACATCTCATTCCTCTCCCGTTCAACCAGTGGCTAGAGGACAGGAGGCCTGTCAGCCCCAATGGCTGGGACATCTGCCGTTGTCCTCTCTCTACATTCTCCCAGGCCAGACCCCAGGGTGCAGCTGGGGATAAAAGTTGAGGGGATTGGCTGGGCCTCACCTGGGAGACACTGGGGAAGCCCTAGTAAGTGGACACATCGATCCACAAAGGTGCGAGAGGCTAGGAGACTGGGGCCTAGCCAGAGTCTAGCCAGAGCCCTGCGGGGCCTGGGTAGCCCCAGAGGGGAGATGCTGGCCCCCAGTGACCATGTATCAGGAGAACAGAGGGCTGGCGGACAAGGCTGTGGGTGCTCCCCCCCATTACCACACATGTACACCCAGAGGACATGGGGCCAGAATCCAGGCTGCCACAAAGCCTCCGAAGTGACCCAGGCCTAGCCCTCGCCTAAGAAAGCTGGGCTGAATCTGGGGCCGTTTCCCCCGGGAGGCATGTGTGTAAGGGGTCTGGCGACATGCCCAGCCTCCTGCCAGGCTAAAGGAGCAGGGAGGTGGGGGCTTGGATGGGCGCCCCTGGTGGTCGCAGGCAGTGTCGCTCTTCCCAAAGACTCCATGTCGAGGGCTGCCTGGGCTTCACGAGTTGTGGACCCTGTGTCCAGGCTGCCAAGTTCAAACCCAGGGCCTGATATGCCCCGCACCAGCTAAACACAGAGCCCTGGGCTGTTCTCCCCTCGCGGCTCAAGCACAAGGTCCTCACGGATGAAATGGAAGTGAGACAGCCTACCTTCCCCAGCCATGGTGGGCATCAGACATGACGCATGTTGGTCCCTAGTGAGAGCCACTCTGAGCTTCTCCCTCCCCTGAGCCCCGACCCACATAGGAACCCCAGGCCTATCACCTTCATGAATCCGGCCAGGCACCCAGAGAGTTACCTTTCAAGCTGAACCCTGTGAAAGAAAGGGATCGTCCAAAGCTGAGGTGGGTGGTCTCTGACCCTTATTGCATTTATTTCTCCAGCCAGGGGCTGGAGAAAGGAACCCCCTTCCCAGACAGGTGTCTGCCCCATCTCCTCCTCTGTTCCTCACACAGACACCCTCCTGGGCTGAGTGAGTGTCCCGACTCGGGGTTTCCTCCTTCTTGCCCCTTCCCCCTGCACACTTGCTCACCTTTCTCTGGCTCCCGCGTACCTGCCCTGAGCTTCCACGTGCAGAATCCAAGTGACCAGGGTGATAGTGGGGGTGGAGGCCATTGCCAAAGGAGCTTTGAGGTGGGGGCGACAGAGGTGCTCAGGGTGGACCCAGGGGCAGGTGGGATGCCAGCCCAGCAGCTCCTGGGGTTCCCTCGAATACCCTCAGCCAAGACCCTCCACATTGAAGACTGCTGAGGGGTGATACCGGACAGGACAGGCTGGGGTCATCTGGCCTCGGGCTCTGACTGCCCCCCAGGCACACCTGGACCTTGTCCCTATCTTCTTTTGTTTTGTTTTTTATTTTTAAAGATTTTTATTTATTTATTTGACAGAGAGAAACACAGTGAGAGAGGGAACACAAGCAGGGGGAGCTGCAGAGGGAGAGGGAGAAGCAGGCTATCCACTGAGCAGGGAGCCCGACATGGGACTCGATCCCAGGACCCTGGGATTATGACCTGAGCTGAAGGCAGACGCTTAATGACTGAGCCACCCAGGTGCCCCTGTCCCTGTCTTTTTTTGCATGAAGACATAGCTATAAAGATACAGACATACAGTGTGTGTATATACACACATCACACACTCACACATTCATCCTTCTTTCCTCTTTGACACCTGCCTCCTCCCATCTCAAACAGAGATGCAGACACCAACCAACAGGGCTGGTTCACTGACAGGACCACAGAGCTGGGCTCAGTAATGTTTCTGGAAGGAATCCACTACAAGGTCAGACTGCTCTACTGGAGTTTCTGGGCTCGCCTCCACGAGAACTTTCCTTTACATTCCGCAGGCATCCCTGGCATCTGCTGGCAGCCAGGCAACGGGATTACTGTATTCGCTTTGGCTGGAAGTTGACACTTCACTTCGTTAAAAAAGATGGCTTCCTCTGAAGGCGCCCATCCACGTCCACCCTGACAGCCGCCACTGCAAGCTGGTGTCGCTTCTGCCCCGAAGCCCAGGTTGCTAGTCATGAATTGGTATTTCCTGATCGATGTGTGTGTGTCCCTCGGGGGCGTTTCCCAAGGGCCTCTGTTAGCAGCCGATTTCAGGAGCGGTAAGGGCGGGCAGGTGACTGTCTCACCATGTCTGCCTGGCTGAGGGCAGTGAGGGACGTTCTGGTCAGCCTGCCGGGCCCAGGGTCACAAGGACATGTCAACCGGATCCTTTCATCCTGATAACTATTGATCCCATGCTCTGTGGGAGACCTGGGACCTGTTGGGGAATTTGGTTCTTCTCCGGGGCTGGGAAAGAGAGCTAGCAAGGAGAAAGTGGGGAGGAGGGAAGAGGAGGGGGTCTGTGAGGGGACAAGGATGAGGCAGTGGCCCTGTCACCTACAAAAAGTTGCCCTGCCACCACCTAGCTAGGCCTACCCATGGGAAAGGAGCATGAGGAGAGAATGGGGACGGGGTCCTTCTGGAGCCTCCACATTGGCCCTAGTCCCTAGGTGTTGGCCTTACTCTGCAGGCCCCATTTTTTTTTAGAGTCCCTCAGACATTGGGTCTTCTGTAGCTCCTACATTCTTGGATTGAGGGGTTACTCAACAAGATGGGAGCATAGAGCCCACCCACCCCTTCCCCTCTTGCCCCATGGTTCTTAGGGAACCTTCTGTTAGTCTGCTGGGGGAGGGAACTCCCTCTGCAAGCCCAGGGTCATCACTGACATGCCCAGCTGTCTGACCCAGTGTGGGTGGCCCATGGAGGCTTTGGGGCCTCACCTTTACCGAAGGCCCTGTGCCACAGCCTGGTTTCCAGCCCAGCCCTCCACCACGGAACTGGGATGCTCACCCCATCTTTGTTTCCTATGCTGGCCTGAGGCTCAGCTCTTTAGGGGAGAATCTGGATGTCACTTAGAGTCCTGTTTTGTGGGATTTCCTGTGCTAGAAACTGGGCAGTCCTGGGAGAACCAGGACAGTTAGTCGGTCACCCTGGAATCATTCTCCCCAAACCCTTCTGAACCCTGTCAGTGGTTTCCATACAAATAACCTTTAAGACTTCCTGCCCCTACCCAGCCCCTGCTCCCTTGTGCTCCAGGAAAGACCCCATTATTTTGTTCCCTTTTGTCTTTCAGACACAGTTCCTATGGACAGTGAAGCACTCCACCTCCCCCTGGACCTTGGGGCTCAAGCCCCCTCCTTCCTCAGGCGCCACAAGGTCCTGTCCACTTGGCCTCTCCACCCCAGGGGACGGCAGGCATTGTGACCCCACAGTTGAGACACGAAGCAATTCCACATTTGAGACACGAGGCCCCAGAGCAGCCTAAACTCGGGGCCAGAGGCATTTCATCAGGCAGATCAAGGAAAACCAGCCGGGCTGTTTCCAGGCCCCCCACAGCCCCTAAACAATCCTGTCCCTCCTGGGGTTTCACACCCCAAGCTCACAGGCTCACACTCTCTTTGTGTAAACACCTTAATGATATCTTTAATGCTCTCACACAGAGGTGCCGAGTTCCCTTACAGCATCTGTGCACCCGAGATCACCCACAGCCCTCCAGTTGGTTCAAGTGCTAATGTATTTATAGCACCGAGAGGAGGGAATACATCCCAAATCTTCCCTGCACGGGTCTCCTTGGCCCTCCCCTCCTGACATGTGGTATTTGCCCAACAGAAGGTCTGTGCTGCTGCCCCCGTGTGCCCTTCCAATCAGTGGGGACAGGGGTGGTGGCGAAGCTGGGCACCGGAGTAGGGGGGTGGGCATGCTTTTCTGCATGCTCGTGGTGCATGCATGCCCAGTGGAGAAGATCGCCCGGCTTCTGGGGTCTGGCTTGGTCCCATGCCTTGCCTAGATGCCCCAAACTGGTTGAAGAATTCCTGAGGGGTGTCGGGTGGGTGGGCTGTGCTATCAAAAACTAGGAAAACTAGGGATGCCTGGGTGGCTCAGTGGGTTAAGCCGCTGCCTTTGGCTTAGGTAATGATCTCAGGGTCCTGGGATCAAGTCCCGCATCGGGCTCTCTGCTCAGCAGGGACCCAGCTTCCCTTTCTCTCTCTCTCTCTGCCTGCCTCTCTGCCTACTTGTAATCTCTCTGTCAAATAAATAAAATCTTAAAAAAAAACACAAAACAACCTAGGAAAACTGTTTTCTGTGGGGCTATCCTCACCCTGTTTCAGGCAGTCAGAAAGTTCCCAGATAGCCCACAGCCTGGAACCACTGCCCTTAGTCCAGGAGCCTCACCCACAACCCTAGATCCCCAATATACACCAGGACAGGGAACTGTTTTCAGAAGCAGGTTACCTGGCTTGTAGAGCCCAGTGAAGAGATGCGGTAGGCAGCATGACCTTCACCTTGGCTTCCCTCTCCTTTTAGTCCCTGAACACTGAAGGCAGAGAGTGGCCTATCCGGTGCTCCCGCACACAGAAAGAGAGGGGTGGACTTGGATGGTGGAGCCAATACAGAGGGTCTCCCTCCTACCCTGTGCAGGACAGACATATGCCTGCATGTGAACACATTCCTGGACCCGCTCAGGGCCCTCTACACCTACTCCCCAGCCTCCCTCCCCCTTTCCCAGCCAATAGCTGGCTGTCAGGGAGGGTGGCTGGGAGGCCTCCTGAACGTCCAAAATAAAGATGGGTTGGGAAGGAGCACTAGGCAACCACTAGGCAAGGTTC
Source organism: Mellivora capensis (assembly GCA_004024625.1). NCBI lineage: Eukaryota > Metazoa > Chordata > Mammalia > Carnivora > Mustelidae > Mellivora > Mellivora capensis. The sequence continues at coordinate 72,935 of PISX010001381.1, read as the reverse complement.
TGGTTCATCCCTGGGCTTCTCCCCGGGTGTCACCACACCCTGTCCCCAAGACCTGGCTGATTGCCCCTCCCTATTCTAGAGGACGCTGTGGATTCCAAAGACAGGTCTCTCCCTGACAAAGGGGAGCCCCTCCCTACTCTCCTCCACCTCCCCTCCTATCCCATGTCTCCCCCCACATCCTCCACGTTAGAGGAGCAGACCATGGGGTGAGGGGTCTGGGCAGGACACTAGCAAGACAGCAGTGGCTCTCAACCTTCCTGACAGGAGGGCTGTCTCCCATGCCAGGGCCCTCAGATCAGGAGACCTCAGTAGCCAGATGTCCAGCCTGGCCAGGGCCCTCTCTAAGAGCCTGGAGAGCCAGCAGGTGGGTCCTTGGAACAGCTGGGCCTCAACAGGGCAGGTCCTGAGAGTGGGTCTTAAGAATCATGGAGCAGGCAGCTCGAGGGGCACGATGGCAGATGTCTTCATCAGAGGTCCAGGCCGGTCCTCGGGCCACTCACGCATGGATGGCATTGGCTACGTCAGTGAACACCAGCCGGCTGGGCCTCTGCAGTGGGCCCTGAGAAGGGAGCGTGGTCTGCAGAGAGACAGTCAAGGGCATTAAGGACCTAGACCAAGGCCATGTACTCTCTGGTCCAGTTACTTCCACCCTTGCTTCCTGGTTTGCCTGTTTGTGCTTGGCACAACTATGCCTTCTGCTTGGAATGCTCTCCTTGCAAGTTCAGCGTGGAAATATCATCTGGCTCAGATGACTCCTCCCCCGCACCCCCCCCCAGCCATCACCAGCTTGCCAGCAGGCACTTACTCTGTGGGCATAGAGGCTGGATGAATTATGCATGCACTCCTCTCTCCCAGCAGAAAGGGGCTCACCTCTGCACCCTCCCAACCCTAGCACCCTGGCTGGCCCAAGGGAGGTGCCCAGGAAACATCTGTCAAATTGTCAGTTGTCCCACAGGCTGGGTGGACCAAGGTTTTCAGCCTGATTTCCCAAATACCCCAAATAGGGAATGTGTCCCAATCAGCAGCCATAGAACTGGCGGCAAAACCAGGGGTTCTCTGGAGCCCCAGTGTGGACTCTTCTTGAGTCTATTCCCCTCGTTCTGCCTCTGACAGGGCCAGATGCCCCCACAAAGCTGTGGGGTCAAGGCAAGGAGAAATGCAAAGGGGTTTCATGGGTCAAGGAGAGGCCAGGCCTCCTCAAGGTGCCCTCGGGGATTTGGGGGGGCTCTGGCTGGGTGACCATGCAAGTACCCAACCCTTTGGATGTTAAGAGGCAAGTCTGGCTGGGGTCGCCATCCACCTGGGGTCTGCCTGTTACTAGGACCCACTAGTCTACTCAGAGGTTCCCCTGTTCCAGAATCTGATCCCCACAATCCACTCAAGTAACACAACCCCTCAGGGGGGCAAAGGCACCAGGCTCTTAGCCCACAGCAATCTCTCCCATCAGTCCTCTCCTGCTTTCCTAGCCCAGACATATAGGGCACACAGGGCAAGAACTGGGATTTTCATTTGTGGATGAGAAAGCAGGGGCTCAGAGAGGCCAAGGGGGCTACCAAGGTCACTAGGCTGGCAGGGGCAGAACTGGGCTGGCTCCCAGGGCTGCCCTGGCCTTGTGCAGTCAGTGTGTGGGTGGCCACGGAGAAATCCTACCAGTTTCTAAACAAACTTGACAAAACCCATATACCGGCTAGCTGCCACTTGACCACATGGCAGGTGCTGGAAAGCTGCATGAGGAGGGAGGGAGGGCGGGGTGGCAGAGTCACTCGTAGCCAGCAAGCTGGCCGGGGGAGCCTGGAGTGCCCACCTTGCCCTGTGCGGCCTGCGCAGAGGCAGCGGCCTGCACGGAGGCAGCGTCCCGCCCGTGCTCCAGCAGCTCCTGCTCCAGTTCATCTTGGTCCTCTGTGGGGTCGAAGTTGTACATGGGCATGAGCTGGTGGCGGAGCTTCTCCAGCCTGCGGGTGGGGGCAGAGGTTGCTGGGGGGATGGCAGGCCCTTCCCCTCCTGCCAGCCCTCTAGGCTCTGCCTGCTGAGTGGCTAAGCCTGAGCACACAGCTACATTGGGGGCGGGGGTGGGAGGGGGTGTTTGGATTTCCCCTGGGATTAAACAAAAAGCCATTTTTTGCATTTTTGGAACTTGGACACCATCCAAGTTCATCCAAGATGGTGGATACCATCTCCACCCCTCAGATGGATGGTTATTCACTCCTGGGACCAGATGGGGCCGTGGCCCAGAGAGGGATCACCTGTGGGGTCCATGGGGACTGCCTAGGCCAGGCCCTTGTGTGAGCCACAGCTTCTGGGCACCGGGCAGGGGAGGGGAGTCAGTGACCTGGAGCTGGGGGCAGTGGGGCATGGGTGACTTGGTGTTCCCAGAGGCCAAGTCATCATCCCCAGCCTTCAGTGGGCAGGAAAGGACCTGGCTCGCGGACAAGGGAGAGGGGCCCTGATGGTGGTGGGGCTCTCTCTTCCCACCCCCCACCCCGGGGTCCAGCCCTACATGGCAACTGGGGAGTTACCTCTTCTTCTTCCTGATGTACAAAACCTGCAAGAAAAGGAGCAGCGTCAGGTGGCTGGGCGAGGAGCCCCTGATTAACCGGCAGTTCCTTGGGACAAGGGACAAGCTGAGGTCGATGAACAGGAGAACATGGATCTCCAAGTCCTCCAGGATTCCCTCCCAGGGACACACACATCCTGCATTTGCTCCTCCTTTCGATGCGTGTCAGATGCCCACGGTGCCCGGGCTGTGAAGTGGGGAGCAGGCTCGCGCTCTCTCTGCCACTACAGACCACAGCTCCAGCCACTCAGCATCTGCCCTGGACTCTTCAAGGGGGAGGGGAAGAGTTTAGCAACCCCCCTTCCTCTCAACTTCCCCCCAGGCCCAGAGCCACTATGGGGAAAGAGAATAGGGGACAGGTAGTGGCTAGACTCTGCAGGGCAGTGCTCAAGGCAAGACTCTGGGCTGGGCTTTTGGGGTTTCTATGGGAGGCTGATAGCCTTCAGTGGATGGGGTGGGGAGGGGAGCTCGAGGCCCCTGGACAGAAGCCCAGATTAAATGCCAGAACCCAGATGCTGGAGGAAGGTAGGAAGACCCCTGGGTCCTAACCCCCATTGTAAAGATTTGAAGATAAAGGCCTAGGCAGCCTGATCCAAGAGCTCCAGGATGGAGCAGGACAGCCCTGTACTAAGCGCTGAGAGGGAGGAAGAAGGGGCTGACCACCAGGGCAGGGACACCAGGGACTCCGCCATCATCTGATGGTGGGCTGTTGCTTAAACTGGTCATCTCTGACCAACAGCAGCATGACCACTTCTGCCTGGGGGAGAGCTGTGTCCCTAGACTCTGTCCCTAACCTTCTGTGGCTCTTACACCCTTTATGCCTCATTCACAGCTTGAATCTGGTTTGGTTTCCAGCCTGGCCCAGAGTTCCTCCTGCTGCTTGTTTCCTGGGAAACTCCAAAGGCCCGAAAAGAACCCAAAGAGTCCCTTGCTCTTCATCCCCTCCAGAAGGTCACATGTGGAGGACACCCTTGCTGTCCTGTGGGCGGGATGCTGGAGGAGTTCTGGGTCTCAGACCCCAGGCCCTACCTGCCCTGAACTAGTGACTCTAGCCCCAGCACCTGGACTCCCTCTACTTCTTCCACTCTGGCCCGGCCCCAAGCCCTCCTCCCAGCCCTGTGGTCCTGTCCTACAGAGGGGTCTTCACAAGAGGCCAGAGCCTTTATCCAATCTCCAGCCTTGCCCCTGCTGCTCCCTCTGCCCCAGCTACCAACACCACCCTCCCACATACCTTCCTTTCCAAATCTACCCCACGCCTCACCATCTAGCTGCAGTCCTACCTCCACCAGGAAGCCCACCCATACCACTCAGTCTATATGAGGCACACAGCCTGGCACTGATCTGCTCCTCCTGGTACCCAGCCTGGCCCTGCTGGCAGCTGGCACAGCGGGAGATGGGGCAGCCTTCAGTGAGCACCTCTGGACCTGTCCCCTAATACCCAGGAGCTGTTTCCTGCCCTCCACTGCCTTTGCCCCAAAATCTTCCTACTTCTCTGGTTTGGCTAAGAAGACCCTCCGCCCTGGCCCTCTGAATGTTCCTCCAAAAGGAAGCATCAGGGAGGCCCCCCAAGTTCCTGGGACACAATCTTTGGCCTAGAGTTCCAAGGGCAGATTCCAGATCCCACTTTTCCCCTGAGGTGAGGCTGTTTCAGTTTGCTTCACTGCCACATGAGTATTGTGGGAAAGCACTGGCACTCCGCCTCGCCCCCGCCCTGGGAGGCCGCTCGTGCTGTGTGCTGCAGCCTGGCCTGCTTGCTGGCCATCCCTTGTTCCCTGGCAGTGACTGGGAGCCCACAGGGCCCATATGGCAACCTTGGTTGAACAGCATTTCCAGCCAGATCACGGATGGACCATCCACAGCCCTATTTGCCAGAGCAATGTGGTCCTGAGCCTAAGGCTGGCCATCAGCCTGCGAGGGGCGGTGGCTGGGATGCCACCATTGTCAGGCCCCAGGGGAGCTCATGTGCACCTCCCCCCTTCTTGGTCTTAGCCAGCACCATCTCCACCAGTCCCTCAGTGACATTCTGAGTGTCCAGGTGGCAGATTAGAGGCAGGGCCCATATCTGCGGGGACAGACACCAGATCTGGAAACATCATATCTCCTATCAGGGAACACCTTCAGTCTTCAGCCCAGTCTACCTCCATCCTGACGTCTGCACCAGTCTTTCCCTTCCTGTGGTACTGGGGCCAGGTCTCCACTTCGGGGTCTCAGCTCTAATGTTGCCTCTTCAGTCTGTCCCTGACCACCCAGTCCAGAGAGTCCTCCTGCCCAATCCCCCAACTCAGTCCCCCTGGGTTTCCCTTGGCATCATTGGTTTTATCTGTCTCTTATTCCCATAAGAACCACCTGGCAGGCCTTGGTCTCCCTAGTCCTTGGGGACCTGAAGGCTTGGTCCAGGGCAGGGGCTTAGGAAATACCTGCCAAGTGAATGAAGGCCACCAGCAACCTGCCATGCCTACCCACCTCTTGGTCTGTGATCTATTCCCATCGCCTTTAGGCCTCTACTCCTATTCACCCCTCCCCCCCACTTGCCTCACTGTCGTGCTTGCTACTCACAGACCCTCCTGCCTACCTCCAGACTTTTGCCTATCAGGACCCTCCACCTGGAACACCCTCCTCCCCAAGTCCTCCGTGGGCCTCAAAGCCCAGCTCAAGACGCCAGGCATCCTCAGAACCCTCTCTGGTTTTTCCAGTTGGAGGCAGCCCTGTGGTCTCTGGGCCCCCAGACACATTCCTGAAGAAGAGGGAGAATGTGGTATCATTAACAGACAGTTATCTTCTGATTAGAGTCCCTAAAATCAAAACATTGACACCCCAACCCCCTGCCCTCCTCCAAATGACAGCCACCTGGGTCAGCCCCAGCCTCCCAGCTCTTACCACGGCCACAGCCAGGCCAATCACTGTGATGATCCCAAAGGACAGAAGCATTGTGCCCACACCAGCTGTGCCACCAGCCACATCAGGGATTCTGGTGTCATTAAAGCTGGTGGCTTCTGTACTGAGAGTGGTGGTCTCGGAGGCTGGTCCCTCTGTGGCAGGCTCCAGGTCAGGCTCCGACGTGGGTGGGCGGCTGCTGAGCCAGCCCCCGGCAGGCGGGATCCTGGAGTCCATGCCGATACTGAGAGGGCCCTGGCTGAGAGGTTGCCTGTGGTCACTCGGCCTGCAAACTCGTTCCTGACATCAGCAGTGTCCCAGCCCGTGGCCCCTGCTATACTTTCTGGTTGTCACTTCCAGGAAGAAAGGGAGCTCCCTGGTGCCCTGGGTGCTGGAAGAGAAGGAATGAAAACATGAGGCTTAGGACAAAAATCAGTGGTGACATCAAGTACCTGAAGGTACTGGGGAAATAAAAGTTTGAGGGCAAGGGCAAGTTCAGGCGACATTAGGACATATGCTTTACTTAAGTTCAGTTCCCATGTGAAAATGTCCTTTCTTTGAGTGTATAATAATTATAGTGATCATACTTGGAAGATATGAAAGGTAGTTGGGAAGTTTGAAAGAAAAAGTCTCTCCCCTGCATAATACCCACCCTTACACCCCTACTCCCTTTATTTCCCACTTCCTCACCCCCTGCCCCCCATAACCCTCACCTCCTGCTTGGAGGACAAAAAAATACTGCAGCTTTTTCCTTTCCTGGAGGGATACACTTGCCCAAGAGTCAGATGACCCTTGGCACGTCACTCCACCTCTCTGGGTCTCAGTTCTTCTGAGTCTAAGATCAAGATTAAAAACAAACAAACAAAAAACAGAAAATACCCCCCCTCCTTCACAGACTCACAGGGTCAAAAAGTCACTGAAATGTCAGAATGAACTAGTTCTTAGAAAAGACTTAGCTCAGTGTAACCCCTATCCACAGTAAGCACCCAGTATATCGACTTTCCCCCCTGCCAACCCACTTGGGAAAGGGGGAGCCATAGGAGCCCCTCGACCTAACCCACTGTGTGATCCAGGCTATGTTTGCAGCGGGTGGGGGGGGATGTCCGGGGGTGGATGACAGGTGTAGAGAGACCAGAAGGCAGAAAGGGGAGAGAGCCTAATGTCAGGTCCCTTGGCAGGGCTTCTCTGCAGGCTCTTAGGGTCACTGGACCCCCAAAGGAGAGCTAGGGGCTGGCAGGGACAAGGTAAGCAGGGAGCATATACTCAATTGCAGTGATGGAGCTCCCATTCTGAGTTGCTTCTCCTCTCCTCCCTCCTCCCTTGGGAACGGAGAGCAAGAGATGCGCCCAGACCAGGGTGTGGCTTACCCCTTCCCAGGCCAGAGGCCCTGAGTAGGGCAAGGTGGGAAGGGGTCCCAGCGACACTGCAGAAGACCGGGCCTAGGGAGAGGGGGGTACACGGCTCATGGCTGTACACATACATCCCTGTGCTAGCCAATAGATGTTATGTGGGGTGTCTCCCCGTACAGGTGCATGGGTGTGTGTGAGGCGTGTACACACTGATGGCTCCTTAGGAAGGGGCAAGGTTGGCAGAGGCATATGGGGGCTCATCCTTCTCTGCCCTCTCTCTCCCCAGCTAGGCTGAACGCGTCAGCAGTCCCAGGTTCTTCCGTGGCTCTGCCTCTGACCCCAGACATGACCTTGCACCAGACCCTTAACTCTTGCTCTGGGCTCCGTTTACTCCTCGGTTCAAAGCAGAGAAAAGGCCCTGCTCATCACTGCCTGGGTCTGCCAGAGGGTCCAAAGGGCAAGAGAAGGAAACGGGTGAGATGGGTTGGCAACGCGACCTCCGGAGAACCCGCATACGGTTCTCTGCCAGGTTGCTCAGTCCTCCCTGCTCCAACCCCCACCCCCGCCTCTGCGACTCGGTGATTCCTCCATTCTTTCACAGAAGCTGAGACCTCAGCACTTACTTAATCCTCTCTGGGGCGCCGAGCTCAGCCGGAGAGGCTAGGGGTGGTGGCGATCGACAGGAGGCCAGGGCGGGGGGCAGCGGGTCCGACTCCAGGTCCGCCCTCCCAGGGCGCCTGGAACCGCGGGCTGGGCCCGCTATAGCTTACAGCCGCAAGCGCCGACTCAGCCAGCGGGGGCCGCGACAGGCAGGGCCAGGACCCACCGCGGGGGTGGGGCGGAGGCGAGTAGCCCCGCGGGTCCCCCACGCTCCAGCGCCTTGCCTCCCTGCCCGCTCCCCGCGCCCCCGGCTCCGGATTGGCTGTCAGGCCCACAGCCTGCCGGGCACTGGCCCGCTCGCCTGTCGCTGGATCTGGCTCCGCCCCCAGCAGGAGCCGGACACAGGGTCTCGGTTCTTGGAGACCACCCCTCACTACCCGTGGCCTACGCCGAAGTCGGGTAGAGGGCTGTGGGTGGCCAAGCCCTTCCTGCACCAGAACTCGGGCGGAGTTCCACCTCCGCGGAGATAGATTCGTTCTCCCAAAATGCAGGCAGACGCTGGAAGCTCCAGGAGAGCACTGGACTGGGAGTCTTTGGACTTGCGTTGAACTCTGGCTCGCCCCTTTACTGCTTTGTGACCTAGAGCGAGATGTTCCTCTCCCTGGGGCCCGGCTTCCTGTTCAGATGGGCTCTACTGAGGGGTTCTTGGTGAACTACACCCACCCTGGGCTTGAAATGGGGTAGCTCAGTCCAGAGAAGTTGGGAGCTGTTGGTATTATTATTGGAGAGCTATTATTATTGGACAGCCTGACACAGGCAAGACTTCATATTCCCCTCACAACAGCCTCCAGCTACGGCATGACCATCTCAGGGGAGAGACCTTCAGATACCTTCTAATCCTAGGGTTTTCAAAGGAATTTACGGGGATCACCCCAGAAGCTTCGGTTACAAACGCAGATTCCCCGCGGCTCCCCCCGTATGGGACTGAGTCTGGGACTGAGTCCGGGAAACTGCATATCTAATTATTAGTTAACAGTCGATTCTGGTGAGGGAGGGCATCGGCAGGCCACACTTTGTGGGACACTGCTACGAATTTTGTACGAGGAGCAACTGAGGCCCACAGAGTGATCTGGCAATAGTCAGAATTCGAACCCAGTTCTCCTGTGTCCAGTTTCGAGTCCCCTGCTCTAAACCCTAAAACCCGGGAGCAAAAGGGTCAAGAGCGGCCCTGGGGTCCGGTGACTACCTGGCCCCCATCGCGGCTCGGGCCACTTCCTCGGCCAAGTCCTGGACACCGGGTGCCGCCCCCAAATTGCTACCCGCCCCAACACTGGAATCCGTCCACGTGCTGCTTGGCCTGCGCAGAGACTACGCTAGACCACGCCCCTGGATCTCGCGCCCCAATTCTCAACCCCCGAGCCGGCTGGTGACACGCCCCCGCTCGGACTGACAACACACCGCTGCGGCCGGACACCCAAAAGCCAGCTCCGAGTAGTCGTCGCGGGCTGGAGCCATGGCCCTTCCGTGACCTTCAGGAAGAATCGAGGGTCCTGGCTCCCAGGGAACAACCTCCCACACATCCACGCACTCTCCCGCCCGTGGGGCTGCGGGCGTAACCAGCTCGGCTTTCACAGCCTAACCAGCAGCCCGCTGGGAAGCCCGCAGGCTCTTCCCGAGTGGAACGCAGGAGCTCTAGGAACCCAGGAACTGGGTGTGGGAACTGTCCGCCCGAGCCCTTTCTCAGACGCGCCGACCCCGGAAGCAGGGCGTCGGAGGGAGCGCATCGCGGGTCACGCATTTCCGGAAGCCGAGCCCGGGTGATGTCTGCCATTCGGCAGGCGGGCGGGGTGACTCTTCAGGCTGGTATGAGGGGAAATGGGAACCCGGAGGGTGTCTCCTGGCCTGCAACACCCTCGAGACCCCCGCCGCCCCACCCCGCGTTACGTAGATGAGGAAACGGGCTTGGGGAGAGGCGACCTCGCTTGAGGCATTAACGATGCTTTGCAGAGCTGAGTGGGAAGCTGCACCCCTGGCTTGTGGACAGAGCCGCCTCTGGAGTCCGGAGGACCTGGGTTTGTGTCCTGCCTGGGACAGGTCTAGCTAGGTGATTTTAGGCAAGTCGCTTTCCCTCTTGGAGCCTCCTTTCCCTCCCAGCTTGTCTTTGAAGATGTGACACCTAGCGGGTGCTCAGTACATGCTGGTTTGGACCTTGGTCTGTGCGAAAGGAAAGGGAACCGCTACTTTAAACCTTCTGTTAAACCTTGTTTGTGACAACTTAAATATAAAGTTAACAAAAATTGTCAGTTTTTTTTTTTTAAACTGGGCAATTTATGCTGACCTTTAGGATTATGAGGTCAGATGGGGGTGGGGAGGGAGAGTTTTAGCATACAGATCAGTCACAGCATGTCAAAAGCAAAGCCCCCAAGCAAAGGCAGCCTCCTCTGTCTTGTAATGTTAGTTAAGATCATGTAACACAGAATCCCTTCTGTGTGTTGAGCTGACTCCCAGGCCCTTGATATTCATTGTCTAATGTACTACTTTCTGTGGAGTTGGTGTTATTTTCCCCATTTCATGGAGGAGGACACTGGAACTTAGAAATGATGATTTTTTTCCCAAGGTCACACACGCTAAGATGGAACAGATCTGTTCAACCCTCAAGCCTGGGCCCAGACACATCGCCAGGGACTGAGCTCTGCATTCAGCCCACTTCAGCTAAAAACATGAAGAAAACATAACTGGTCAAGACAAGAAGAATCAAAAAGGTGGGCGAGAGTCTAAAATGGAATTAAGGAGGTAGCAGAGCAAGAGCATATTCTCTCTCAGGCAGCAGGTCAGAGGGGAGTGGGTCACACAACACTCAGCTGCTCTCCTGGTTCTCCTTCCTCTCCCAAGGTGGCAGTCACATCCGGACCAGAGCCACCTTGAGGAGCCAGAGCCAGTGACCATCTCCACCTGGTTGGAGCCAGTGCTCGTCTTTAGCAGCTGACATCACGAGGAAGATTAAGGGACCTGGAATCTCTGAGGAGAGTCTTTCCCAGAGAATGGAGCTTGGGGGCCGAATTCTCTGGGCCTTTCTTTCTGGCCTCAGGAGGAGGGGAGGCACCAGGGGCTGGCCCTTCAGCTCATGGCAACCCCATCTGCCTCTAGCTGGGTCGTTGAATGCCACAGAGCTGGTCAGCCACTGGACTGCCATCTTTGAGAAGAGGGGCATCCCTGAGGCCCAGGCATCCAGTGAGTACATCGTGGCTCATGTCCTTGGAGCCAAAACAGTTAAGTGCAGTGTTGTCAAGAGGGTAGAAGAGTGGGGAGGGAGGACCCTGGGGAATAACAGCCACGCTTATCTGCCCCACAGAGAGTGCTGAGCTGAGAGTGATGGGAATTTTCTGAAGGAATGTCTTAGGTGGATAATTTATTCATCTAACGAACTACTATAGTATGTATCAGGCAGTAGGGGATCAGGGATGACCGAGATGGCCAGTGTTGGGCCCACAGTGTCCACTTAAACCTGGGTCAGGCCCCTAGATCAGGGAACCAGATACTCACATTCTCTGTGGGGCAGTTTCAGAGCCTGAGACCAGTACTTCGCACCCAGCCCCTGACTCCTCAGCAGCTACAGTGCATCCAGGAGCTGAGTAGACTCCGATTGCAAAGGTGAGCACCCATGGGCCAGACCTGAGGGCTCTATGTGGGGAATAGCCTGACTAATTCATGGTCAGGAAGGAGGAAAGTATCTAAGGACTGGGGAGGTGTTGGTATGAGGTTTTGATGAGAGGGAGATCACGTGAGTAGAAAGGAAGAAAGGAGGGAGGGAAGGCCTTGGCTTGGCTCAGAGTCCTAGGGCACAGGAGGCATGACCCTACCTGATATTTTTGGTATTCCCCAATGGTATGTCTTAACCCAGTCATGGTCCTGTTGGTCCGGGCTCTGTCACTGATCACCCAGCTTCCCCCTCTGCAGGATGCCTGTGCAGTACATCCTCGGGGAGTGGGACTTTCAAGGGCTCTGTCTGAAGATGGCCCCCCCAGTGTTCATCCCTCGCCCAGAAACAGAGGTAGGTGTGCCACCAAGACGGCAGGATGGAGATGAGGGCGGGGTTTAGGGCACCTATCTTGCCCCAGACTTCCTCCAGGGGGCGCTGGGATCCCATGATTGTGGTTCTCAGAGTCTTTGCTCTTCCTTACTGGTGTCTCCTGGTTGGCTAGGTAGGTGAGGCCAAGAGTGCAGGGGTCTCCTGCTGGCCTCCTTGACTGTCCTCATGTCCCAGGCCACTGCCCCAGTATGCAGGCCTGGCCTACCCAATCCATGGGGGAATAAAATGCCCTCCTTGTCAGGAGGCATGGGTGAAGTGGGTAGAGCTTTCAGCTGGACACCCGGAGGCCTGGTACAGCTATGTGACCTCAAGTCAGTGTCCTTTCTGGGCCCAGATGATAAGAGGGTTGGGCATCCGGACTAGGGAGGAGATCTGTGAATTGGGGGTCCTCTTAGATCTACTGTCTGGTCAGGTAATTACCTGTGGTCCCTCAAATTATTAGGACTAGGGATTGTGTGGCCCCAGCATGCTGTCCCTGGGTGAGGCACACCTATTCTGGGAGAGATGCTTTCTGTGGCCCTTCTTGGGCTTCCTCCTAACCTTGTAGGGAGTGAGAGAGAGCAGAGCAGGTGGATGGAACTGTGTGGGGGCTGATGGACAAGCTGGAGGGCACCGAATTCTGAGGAGGGGTCTTTCTCAAAAGGTACTCAGGCATACGACCTTTCTTGGGAAAGATGAGACTTCATTTATCCGCCCAAACAGGGACTCAGAGCCCCTCCTCACCTTTTTAGCCTCTCTCCCCCAGCTGAGAAACCCTCTGGCCCCATTCACTTCCCCATCATGTGGTTGAGAAGCCAGGTCCTCGCCTTACAGCCCAAATTGGGAGGGACGGTAGGGAATCTGAGAACTTCCTGAAGTCACAGGGCTGCCAAGGGGAGGAGCATGGGGGCATCCTTTGGGCTTTCTGACTCTGGGTCGGGGCCCCACACCTCCCATGGGGCTACACCATCTGAGATTGGACAAGCTGGAACAGGGAGCAGGATGTAGCCTGCCACCTGTGGTCTCTTGGGAGGCCACCCCGTGTCTTTCCCAAGCCTGTGACCTTGGCTGGGATGTCACTTACTGCCTCCTGAGGCTGCCAAGGGTCAGGGCATGGGAAGGAGGCAACTATGATGACCTTTGAGTCCCCTCAGAGCTGACCTGGCACTAGCCATGTGCTCCAGAATTCTGAATGTCCGGTGTGGACTTCCGGCTCCTTTATGGGGCCTCTCCCACCATTCCTGTGTGGGTCTGGGCCAGGAGAGCAGCTCTGCTGTACGGGGGCGGGGGGAGGGAAGACAGAGGGGGAGGCTGTGGTTGGGAGGCTAGGTCCTCACCTCACTGTACAGACGTTTCTGAGAACTTGCCAGGTTTGCCCCAATGTGAAGCCGCATGGGGGTGCTTTACCAAGAACTTGAGAGGACGTGGCCTGTGGCAGGGAGTAGGGAGAACGGGGGCAGGGGAGAGATCTTGGTGCCTGTGTTTTTTCCATCCATTGCAGGGCAATTTCTGATGACGGGGCAGAAGTCAGAAATGTGAAGCTGTAGGTGGCGTGTGGCCCAGTGAGTTGGGCTTTCCCCGCGGGTGGCAAGGTGGCTGAGTCCTCAGCCTGGCAGTGTGTATGGTGGGAAAGCCAAGGCTGGGAGTGTGAGCCATTCATATCCAGCCTAGCGAGGTGAGGCTTTGGGAGGTGTAGGAGGCTCAGTGCCTTGTCTGTGATTGGCTCAAGGGAGGCAGTGCCACCCTTCTTGGGCTGCCCACCCAGAGCATCCTAATGGAGGGTGCTGGCAGCACTCAGGTCCTCCTGAGGCCTGGGCTGACCTCTTGAGGGGGTATGGGGTCCTGTTGAGACAGTGGCTCTAGCAGAGCCAAAAGCTGCCTGTTTCCCACATTCCCCACCCCCCCAATCCTCATCCCATCATGCTTTTGGATTCTTCCCTTACTTACCTGGAAGAGGTACCCGAGGTCTCTGACCAGTTGGCTTTCAGCCTCCCCTAAAGAGCCACCGATTTCAGGCTGATGGAGGCTGGAGGCTCTTCACTTGGTGAGGAGGAGAGTTTCTGGACTTTTATGGGTGGTCTCTACCTTTAGACCCCAGGTGGTCCCATCACCAAGAGGATTCTCAAGTGGTCTGGACTATAACAGGGGTTAGAGGGCGCTGGGGGCGGTGGGGGCCCAGTCTCAGCGTCACACGTCACCGGGGTGTTGTACATATATATGGTATGTGTCTCTCAGGTCAAGGGTGTTTCTAAGGAGGCTAGCCAAGAGGTCATTTCCAACCAGAGTAGGTCTGTCTGTGGCCAGGAAACCAGGAGAGGCTCACAGCCCTGACAAGTCCCAGCTATCTGACCAACCACTCAGTACTTGGCCTCAGCGCTAAGACCACAGTCCCCGCCCTAGCCCTAGGCTGCTTGCACTATGTCAGTCCCAATGCTGAGGGTTCAGATTGCCACAGGTGCCCTTCCAGTCTCCAGCTGTGACTGGTACAGGCCTGGAGGGAGCAGGGGGGAGGAACAGAGAAGGTTGGACCCACTGGTCAAGTTCTACCTGCCTTGAACTTGCTGCCCTGGAGACAGGTGAGCTCTCTGCTCTGGGGATTGGGAGACCTGGAAGAATGAAATTCCTTTTGGGATTCAGCACTGAGGAACTTCTATGGAAAATGGGTCTGAGCGATCTGGAGCCACTGAGCCTGACTGTTAACGTTGGAGATCTGGGGGGACCTGGTGGGGGGTCTGAGACTCAGAGGGTGGCTTCCCACAACCACTGAGAGCTTGCCAAACCCTTGGGAAGCAGCCAAGAGGCCACCTGAGGATCAGGCCTTGCCTCTGGGACATACTGTGATGGGTTAGATCCCTGGTCTTCCCATCATGGAGACTTTAGTCTCGTGGGAGAGGTAAACCTCATCCTAGACTTCAGACTCATGGTGAGGAGATCCATGAGAGAGAGCCTGGCAGGGGGTCAGGAAACCTTTCTGGAGGGGGTGGACCTCTTTATAGATGAGGGAAACTGATCCCTCTGCCCATGCCTGGGATTCCAGGAATCCCAGTTAGGGTGACTCTTCTAAGGGCTACCTTTGAGAAGAAAGCACACTGCCCTTCCCTGGCTCCATGCCTGGCTACTTGGTCCCTCACTCCACTGCTCATTAGAACCAGTTGGCTTCTGGGCGGCAGCAGCCCTCCACTCTTACCTCTACCCCCTGTTGGCTTCCGTGCACAGTCCCTGCAGGTGGCAGATGATGGACAAAACTTGAAAGCCTCTTGTTCCCAAACTGACACTGTCTACAAGTGTTCCCCAGCCCCCAAGTGTGGTGCAGTCAGGTACTTCCCATCACATCATGCCCATTTACCCAATGCCCTGTATATACTGTAGCCCCTTCAGATATGAGGCTCAGGGAGGACTGTGTTCTCCCTACTGTGCCCCCACCCCCGTGAAGGGAATTCCCTGTCCTTTTGGCCTGGGAACCTCCCTGGGATCATCCTAAGTTCAGCTCTGTGGAGAAGCTAGGGACACTCCGGCTCCTGATAATAGCCACCGTGAGCTGTAAGTTGGACTCCAGGAGGGGCCTTGGCTTCCTCAGTGGCTGGTTGTGAGGATCCAACAGATTAATGGAGGGAAAGCTCTGGAAGCAGGGCCAACCACAGAGGAAGTGGCCAGGGACTATCAGGCATGGTTCTTAGTATTGGCATGAGCCCAGAACGGGAGGCTGTCTGTGAAGGGCCAAGCTGGGGTTTATTGAACACTTACCATGTACTGGGAATGGAATCCGTGTTTCAGGAATGTGGTTCTGTGGTTTCATGAATGTGCCACCCTGACGAGGCTGGTTATTGTCAGCTGCTCACTTTTACAGATGGGGAATCTGAAGCAAGGAGAGGCAGAGTGACCTGCCCATGGCCTGACATGAAGGTGGCTTCAGCCACCCCCGACCCCCATGCCCCACCTTCACACAGAAGCTAACCATGCTTGGGCTTCTGTGCCAAGACCTCCAGGGGGGCCAGGGGGGCCCTAAGTCTGATTCCGACCCTCTGTCTCATAGGAGCTGGTTGAATGGGTGCTGGAGGAGGTGGCCCGGAGCCCCTGTGTGGTGGGAGCCCAAGGTGGCCCCCTCATCCTGGAGGTGGGCTGCGGATCGGGAGCTATCGCCCTCAGCCTGCTGAGTCAGCTTCCCCAGGTGAGCTCCCTTAGCATCCCAGTGCGCCACCCTGAATGGACCGGGACTGCCACTCATTGTCCCTCCCACTGACCCTCCCTCACTCATCTCTGCTAGAAGCACTTGAGGGGAGATGTCCAGATGTGGGAGGACGGGGCTGCCCCCAGCCCATCACAGTCACAGCCTCTGATTCCCGTCTCCTTCTCTCTGGCCACACCCTGGCTACAAAGAGGGAGCAGCTGTTGGGTATTTCCCTTTCTCTCTGGTAGAGGGATAGAGGAGGGTTCTGGTCTCCAAGCTTGGCTTCTCTGGGTACCTTGCCTCCTGCGTACCCCTCGTTTGTTCTTGGGGCAGAGCCGAGTCATTGCGGTGGATAAGGGAGAAGCTGCCATCTGCCTGACCCAGGAGAATGCTCAGAGGTAGGTGGGCAGGGGTACGAAGGGGCAGGGTTGGGGAAGTCCAACTTTGGGGCCTGATCTCAATCCCTGTTTAGATATCGTACTCACTGATATGTGCTTTCCACTCCGAAGAAAGGGAAGGTGGGGCCGGGTGGTCTGGCGTGGTTCCCACAGGGTTATGAAGGACAGTGGGCACCAGAGATCTATCAGTGCAAGAAGGGTTTATTCTCATAGTCCTGGTAGCCACAGGTGGGAGTTTCCCCTGTACTCACCCCCACTTCCCATCTCTCCAGGCTGCAGTTGCTGGACAGAATTCGGATCGTCCCCCTCGATGTAACCTTAGGTATCTTCCCTAACTGATCTTCCTTGGGGTGGGGACCCTAAGCACAGGGGCTGCTAGATAGATGGGTGCTCTGCAGAGATGGAAGGAGGGCTTCCCCACCATTCATTCATACATACCTGCGTGCACGCATACGTGCACACATACGGGTGTTCTCAGACCAAGGCAAGCCCCTGTTGCCTCGTGGGCTGACCTGACCCATGCAGGGACTGGCCATAAGGTCTTTCTTACTTTCTGAACCCCCCATTTACTAAGGAGTTTTTAACTAGGGCATGTTTGTTGTCAGGAGATAAGCAGAAGCTCAAGAGAAAGCCTTTAGGACAAAATGGTTTAATACTTTTGTACTTGCCTGCCCTGCCCTTGTCTGGCCCAGGAATAGTACGGCTCAGCCACACCTTTGCAGAGTGTCCTTGGCTTCTGGCTCTGATTCTGGCTGTGTTACATATCCACAGGGTCTTTGAGCCTTATATGTGTCCTCCCTAGAGTGTGGTACACCTGGTGTAGCATATGGCACCTGGACGGAACCAGGAAACAGAGTTGCGAGGAATTGACTGATGGAAACCAGCTAAGCCCTCCATACACTCAGTCCATGTTGTCTAGGAGGCAGTGGACAACAGGACCAGTGGGGCTGCAGAAGACAGAGGCCCTTGCTTTGTGCAAGCAATCAGAGAGGGCTTCCTGAAGGTGGAGGTTTTTGACAGGAAGAAGAGAGGGCAGGGATATTCTAGGTGAAGAGCTGCCATCTCAGAATATACATGCTCCTGAGCAGTCTACTGGCTGGGGGCCCTGGGCACTAATTTGCAAGCCTGGGTTATCAGGTCCAGAGATGGGCCCAGGGTGTGGCTTGGGGAGGGGGACTACCCAAGGGACATGGTGGCAGATAGAGCTACCACCCATTCCCTGCTGTGTGTTCTCTTTGACTGCAGAGGGGAGCTGGCCACACCTCCTGTCCTGGGGCCCCGTGGACCTGGTCGTCAGCAACCCTCCCTACATCTTCCACCAGGACATGGAGCAGCTGGCCCCTGAGATCTGCAGGTGCAGGATATGTTGGGAGGGAGGCCGGGCCTGAGAGGGCCTAGGGGGATGTGACTGTCCTGGGGAAGTACAGGGAGGGAGAAGGGACTGAAAGGGGCAGCGATGTTGAAAGAGAGGCTCATTCTGGAGCCCACAGACCTGCTTGATTCAGCTTCTGCCTTCCCACTGAAGACCACTGGATAATCTCTAGCCTCATTTCTGAGCTTTGAAAGGGGAGTAGTAGACCTTTGCAGGGCCATGGGGAGGACCTAGCAGACTCACATACCAGATGTGATCTAGAGTACACAGTAGGTGCTCAGATGGGTATATCATTGTACAGAAGATTGAGGCTTGGAGAAGAAAGGTGCCTGGTCCAAGGTCAAGCGGGGCTTAGCATGAAAGCTGGGACCAAGACCCTACCCCAGGCTTTGCACTGAGCCATCCTATTCTCAAACGGGGGCTGAGAACCAGGGGTAGCCCAGGAGTCCTTGGACAAGGCAGTGGTAATGTGGGTCAGGGTGCTGATTCCTCTTTTTTAGGTTCTCAGGAGTGTTCTGGGTCAGCTCCAGGCCTCCCCAGACCAAGCATAGGAGCAGTCTTCTTGTGGGGAGACCCTCATACCCTGCTATCAGTCAGTGGGGTTCACTAAGCAGCCCAGCACTACCTTGTGGGGTCCTGCCTATAGGAGGTAGGAGACTCAGAGCTGCCATCTGGGGGCCTCCTCTTCTGGGCCCTCAGGTTTTCTGAAGCTGAGAGTGTAAGTTCCACGTGGCCCCTTTGTGGAGGGCCCTGCTTAGCTCTTCCACACTCTTCAGAGGCTCTCACCTCCCTCTCTCTCGCCTTCAGCTATGAAGACCCACTAGCCCTGGACGGTGGGGAGGAGGGCATGGACATCATTACCCAGATCTTGGTCCTGGCACCTTGGCTCCTGAAGGACTCTGGGTATGGATAGGGCGGGTCTCCTGGGTCTGTCCCAGTGTGTACTGGGCCTGCTCTAACATTCTTACCCCATCTCTCCCAGCCCAAGCAATGCAGAAGTGCAGGTCCCAGCCCTGCCTAGTTAAGTTGACCCATTTCTCTCCCATGTAGGAGCATCTTCTTAGAAGTGGACCCAAGACACCCAGAGCTTGTTGGCAGCTGGCTTCAGAGCCGGCCTGACCTGTCTCTTGATCTTGTGGCTGTGCGCAGGGACTTCTGTGGGAGGTGAGCTCTCCCCACCCCACCCTACCCCAACTGCCACACTGGTCTTTCTACCCAGGCCATCCACAGCTCTGGCTGTAGGAAGAGTATGCTGTTTCCACTTTCTGCTCATCCCCTGGGACCCAGGCAGTAATTTGCCTCTTGCCCCTGTTTCCTTAGGCCCCGGTTCCTGCATATCCGGAGGTCTGGGCCACAGCATGGCTGCCCTGTGGATGCCTGGGCAGGGTCCCTGCCTGCCAGAGTGCCTGGCTGATCGTTCTTCCTGGAATGCTACTTGGAGGGAGGTGATGGTACCTTCTAGAACCCAGACACTTACGGCATTTCTCATGGTTCTGTGATTCTACATTTCTGTATATTCTGTATTTCTAGAAGACTTGGAGGTAGAAGTGAGGGTGAGGATGTCCTTCCTGGGGTGGCAGAGAACCAGGGCAACCATAGTTTGGCCCAGAGCTGAGCAGACCCAAGTTTCCGGTCTGGTTCCATCACATCAGTATGGCCAAGGGCAGGTTACTCAGTGTGTCTGTGGGTGGAATTGCCTTGGGGATGTTGGGAGATAGGGCCAATAAAAGGTTGAGAGACCAATAAGTAGTGATCTAATGTTTTGTTACTGTGTTTTGTGGGTCGCTTGATCACTCATTCCCAGGCAGTGCTGGGGGTAAGAGCCTCCTCCTGCAGGTCTGGCCATGAGTCTCCCACCTAGTGGGGGTGTGGGAGCATGGTTTGGAGAAAGGCACAGGGGTGCTCCTCCTGGTTTGGCACCGAGCAGCTCACTCCTGGGGGTTGACTAGCCCTTCACTGCCCTGGGTGTGCTCCCACACACTTCCCTGACTGGGCCTAGGCTCTGAGCACAGGAACGTCATCTGAGCTTCAGCTCAGAGCTGGTTGCCTGCTTGCTGGAGGGGAGTAGGTGGGGGCTGCGCTCTTCTGATCTCGAACGTCCACACTGATTTAACGGAAGGCTTGCGTCAGTGAGGAGTGAGCAGGGTTTATGTTTACTTTTTATTCTCGTAGCTTCTGGCTAAAACATTCCTTCCAAATTGGCCTTGGAGTTTCAGATAGCCCCTCTGTCCCTGGTTGGGGCTGGAGAGAGCGAGAAGCCTAGAAGAGTGGGCACCCGCTTGTGACTTCCACCCCAGCTCTTGTCTGTGCAGACCTGTGGCTGCCAGGAGGCCTAGAAGCCTGGCCCCCCTGTCCGTAGCAGCAGGAAACCTCCAGGTTGGCAGGTACTAATGTGACCGTGCATCACGTTGGGTCCAGAGGAATGTGGCAGACCGAACTGGCTCACCCCACTAGCACTTCCAAGGGCCTGAGCTGGCGGCGCAGCAGCCAGAGGCAGTGTGGTCTAGTGGGCGGCCTCCTCTGCTAGGGCCAGGCTGCTGGGTTCTAGGGCTATCTCCCCACTGGGACCTCAGGCAGCTCCTTTCCCTGCAAGAAGCTGGCTGTCCTCTTTCCAGCGGCAGCACAAGGTAGCAGCCTCGTGTGAGTGTCAGCCAGGTGGCATCTGTCACCGGCATCCAAAGGTTCGCTCTCTGGCAGGCCCTCCCCAGGAACAGACTGGGCCTGCCTGATATCCCGTGCGGGGAGGCAGCCAGGTGGAGATGGGAAGTTAGGTCCCTGTCTTTGGGGGTCTATACTACTGGGGTCCTCCCTGGCTTGAATGACTCCCCCCCACACACACACACATACTGTGGCTGAGGCTCACATGTGCCTTAGCAGGGGCCACATGGTGGCTCCCTGGGTTCCTGTATCCTGCCCTGTATCCCAGCCCCGGCTACATGGCCTCCTTTGAGGAAGAGCAGAGACTCCTGGTCATGGCTGGCTGGGAGGAACCTGGGAGGGGGCTGTAGGGCACAGCCAGAGTGAGGCTCCTGGCTTTCGGAGCCCCTTGTGCTCTTAGACCTCTGCCTGTGTCGGGCCTTACCGCTATTGCCCTCTTCCTCCTGCCTGTGCCCTTCTACTCTTGCTGTCTTGAGCAGCATCTCAGGGCAGGTGCCCTGACCCAGCAGTCTTTTGCCCCTTGTCCCACAGCCTGGGCCACTCCTCAGCCAGTGCTGGCTTCCCTGATGGTCTCACCCTCCTGGCCTCAGACCCATCACTGAGGAAAGGTCTTGGCCAACATGTGGATATGACACCTTAAGAGAACATTGTGAGGAGAGTAACAGTGTAGGGACAGCTGGGGTCACTGAAGTGGGAGTCACTTTTGGAGACAACCGTTCCCAGAAAACCGTCAGGCCCCTCCTGTCCTTCCTCACAGGGCTTGAATGCCCTGAGGTCTAGGCCATAATGGCCATGGCTCAGGCTGGGGAAAGCCAGGCTCACCTGCCATATCGTCCCACCTTCCTGGGGCCAGAGCAAGAGATGCATTGCCCCCTCTAGCACGTGTCACAGATCTGATGGTAGAGTCCAGGCTCTTCAGGCTCCTGAGGTCTTGAGGGACGTGCCTACTGCCTGGCCAGCCTCCTTCAGCCAAGCCCTAAGCATGGCGGGGGCGTAGGAGTCCTTGACTGATGTTCTCGGAAAGCAGCTCCATCCCTTCTGCTGACAGTTGAGGAAACAGGCTCTGCCTCACAGTTGGATGCTTGTCCTAGCTGCCCATGGGTTTCTCCATGGGGGCCCATCTAGCTGCTCTATTGAAATGTGTCTCCCAAACCCTTTCCCGCCACCTGCCTGGAGCTGGACCCTGGGCCATTAACTGCTGCCAATCCCAGCCCTAAACCCTTGGCTGTCTCCTCATGACTTGAGTGTGGTCGCCGTGTCCTGCAGAGTCCAGGTCTGAAGAGCTGGGGGAGGATGGCTGTGGGAAAGGCCCCACAGACCCTTTCAAGACCCCATCAGTGCTCTGAGTAAGCTTCCATCAGAACAGTGGGTGCCACTGCTGAACAGGCTTGGAGAACTGCTTTAACGTTTTCAGGCCAGCATGTCCTTTCCTGTCCACCTTTGGATTCTTTAGTCTGCTGCCCCAGACCACAGCCCCCGCTGCAGAACTCTTAATCCCCTAAACACAACTCCTTCCCTTCACTAGCTGTGCCTTTTGTCAGGAGTGCCTTGCCCACCCCCACTAGTCCAAATGATCCCCTCCTCAGGCTCCAACAGAAATGCCACATCCTCCAGAACACCCACCCTGACCTCTCTGTTCTCTCCACCAGCCCCTAGCCCACATTTCTGCCAATACCAATGACATTCTGCCCCATCCATTTGAAAACCTCCCTCATCTCTATGTGTTTTCTAGAATGAAGCTGGGACTTCCTGTGTGGCTCACGTCTGATTTGACGGCAGCGTTTGTGTATTCTGGCCAGTAGGGAGAAGGCACGAGGGCCTGGCCTCCCACCCCAGCTAGACAGCTGTCCCGGGGGAGCCACGGCCGCTAATGGGCTCGAGCGCACCTGATCTGTGCCCAGCCGCTGCGCCAGGAGCACAAGCTGTCCTTGGCGGCCCCAGGGGCAGGCGCCAGGTTTCCTGGAGCTCTGGGCCCCAGCCAGCCCCCAGCCAGCATCTTGGCCCGAATAGCGGCCTGATCCCCCATCACGAATAGAGTCCTGATCCTGGATCAGCCCTCTGGATGGGGCTGGAAGGGGCTGGGCATTGGCAAAGCAACCCTCCCCATCCTGTGGCAGATCAAAAAATGGCCCCAAAGATGCCTGTGTCCTAAATCCGCCCCCCCGCCTCCGCCAACCCTCTGAATGGGTTACCTTACATGGCAAAAGGAACTTTGTGGGTGTGATTAAGTTAAGGATCTTGAGATGGAAAGATTAGCCTGGGTTATTCAAATGGGCTCAGTATAATCAACAAGTGTGTATAGAAGAGCAGGGCCAGACTGTCCGTCAGAGGAGATGCGAGGTAGCAGAGGTCCCAGACAGCCGGAGAGAAGGGCCGGGAGCCAAGGAATGCAGACAGCCGCTAGACGCTGGCAAGGGCGACGAAATGGATTCTCCCCTAGAGCCCCAAGAAAGACTAGAATCCTGCCAATACCTTGATTTTCACCTAGTAAAACTAATTTTGGATCCAGAACCGTCAGATGATAAGTTTGTGTTGTTTTCAGCCACCCGATGTGTGGTGATATGTTACTGCAACTAATTCAGATTACTGCGCCCGAAGTGAGGTGCTGCTTTAACACATGCTTAAAAAGGGAAGTGGCTTTGGCAATGGGCAGGGGCTGGAGGAATTTTGCGGTGTGTGATAGATTGCCTTGAATACCTCTGCTCTGAGAGGCGGGGTGGCTGGGGTGGGGAGCCCTCCTCCATCTGGAGACCTAAGCTGCCCAGGCCCTTTACCCACAGGTCTCGCATGGGCTACAGCTGGCCCGTACAGCGAAGAGACTAGGATAGTGCTCTGGGTGGGCCCTGGAGAGGCTGACCTGACACCAGGAGCAGCTAGGGAATGGGACTGCGATCAGGGGAGGGGAAGCGAGGCGGTTTGCACGGTCCATCTCCAGTGGCCTTCAGAGAGGATCTCAGACACTGGATCTGAGCGACTCCACTCCTGGTGAAGGGGACTCAGGGCCTCTGGAGACGCCATCCCACCTGGCCAAGGCCTGGGGCTCCTGAAGCCACAGCCCCAACTCAGGGGCCCCAGGGAGAGCTACTGGGAGGCCAGACATGGGCTGGTGTGGCTCATGGAAGGTCTGAGACTGGATTCTCCTGATACGCTTTGGATGAAGCCCGGAGGGTCTGATAGTAATAGATGGGGTGGATTGTCCACTCCCTGATCCTCCTTCTAAACAGAAGGAAGGGGGTTACTCAGGGTCACATAACACTTGCCTCCTGACTCCTGGTGCAGTGCTCTCAGCCTCCCTTGCTGCCAAGGGCCTGGGGTCATTTACTTGGATGGTGTGTCTATTTCATACAGCTCTTCAGGTAGCTCCTATGGCAACTCCTGATGGTAGCGCAACCATTGCTGAGGAGTTGGATGGAGGAGGGAGTGGCCTGGGCCACAGTGGGGCCCATGACTGACAGGAGCCTGGGGTGTCTGGAGCCACCATACACTGGGGCGTGGGGGAGTAGGGCCATTCAGCTTAAGGATGTGGAGTGCCCTCAGGACATCCCAGAGGCAGTGTTGGGCAATGAATGGGCATTGGGAGATCCAGATGCAACCAGTGGGGGCATAGTTCAGAGGTAGGCCTTGAAGTGAACTTGGGAAGACCACTCTCCCCTGCCTGAACACGGCCAGCAGCTGTAACCAGGCATCTCCATGTGCCAGCTGGTACCAGGTGCAGCACACCCTGGCATCAGTCCTGTCCACATGTCAGGAGTGGCCTCCTTGGTTGCTAGACAGGTGGAGAGACTAAGGGTTAAGTTGCCCAACGTCACACAGCCAGGAAGTGGCCATGGTGGGGTTTGAACCCAGTCCTCGGTGTCCCAGCTGGGGGCCCGGTGTGGGGGCATGGGGGGAGGGGGTGAGGAGGCCCTGGAGGCTGACTGCAGCCCAGGGCCTCAATTCCCAGAGAGGCTCCCATACTTGTAGGCAGGGGAGCGGCCAGGCTCACCTGGGCTACCAGGCAAAGGGGAAAGTGGCAAATTGTCCAGAAACCCCAGATGTAAAGCAAGCTTCCTTCCCTCCCAGGTGCACAGCTTTCACACTAAGCAGAGGAGGAACTAGGTGAAGGGCCCTGCGTGTAGGGCAGGGGAGGGCAGTGAGAAGGGCTGCTACCAAAAGGGGACTGATGTCCTCGGGCCGTGGGGTGGGGCTGACAGACCCTAGACTCTGCTGACAGGTGGATGAGGAAAGTGTCCCCGCTCAGCAGGAGCGGGGTGAAGCCTCCTGTGGCAGATGAGGCATTTTAGGTCCCCAGGCTGGGGGGGGGGTGTTTCTGGAAGGAGGTGCCGGCTAGATGTGCCTACTACACTTGTTGAGGGTGTTGCACAGCTCAAGAACTGACTACAGGTCCCTGCCTCTGCCTGCACGGAAGTCCCCTTTCTCTCCCTCATTCCGCCCGGCCACTTGGAGCCATGGGGTTCTTTCAAACTAAGTTTCAGGTGGAACTCAAGTATGTATTTTTACAAAGATAAAAGTCGTGTCTTAAACACAACTTTATTATTATTATTTTTAGAAGATTGATTTATTTGACAAAGAGAGAGAGGGACAGAGGGAGAAGCAGACTCCCTGCTGAGGGAGCCACACGCAGGACTCGATCCCAGGACCCTGAGATCATGACCTGAGCCAAAGTCAGCTGCTTAACCGAATGAACCACCCAGGTGCCCCAAACATAAATTTATTTTTAAAGTTCACATTCTCAACATCTTCTCAGCATTAAGTCCATCAAGAACAACAGTGGGGGTTCCTGGGGGGCTGAGTTGGTTAAGCATCTGCCTTCAGCTCAGGTCATGGAGCCCCAAGTCAGGCTCTCTGCTCAGCAGGGAGTCTGCTTCTTCTCCCTCTGCCTGCTGCTCCCCTGCTTGTGCTTGCTTTCTATCAAATAAATAAATAAAATATTAAAAAAAAAATAGCAGTGAACACATGTTTGAATTGGGCGCTGGGGTAGTCTTATGTCAGCCTTGGAGATCTGTTTCTTTCTGTGTTTGATTTCAGTGACAGGACAGAATGACCCCCCAACTCTCACAGATAAGTGGTCACAAGTGTTGGCAGTGTTTCTGAAGGCAGGGACAGTAGGAGAAGGCTTATTTCAAGCTGAGCGCAAACTCAGTTCTCTGGACACATGCGTCATAATTTGGTGGTGTGCCCGTTTGAGTCTGTGTGTGGTCTTTTATTTTTTTAAAGATATTGTTTTTATTTATTTATTTGTCAGAGAGAGAGAGAGAGCTAGCACAACCAGGGGGAGCAGCAGGCAGAGGGAGAAGTAGGCTCCCTGCTGAGGAGGGAACCTGATGTGGGGCTCGATCCCAGGACCCTGGGATTGTGACCTGAGTTGAAGGCAGATGCTTAACCAACTGAGTTGGTTAAGTTGAAGGCAGATGCTTAACCAACAGCCACACAAGTGTCCCTGTGTGTGGTTTTTAAAAAAATTGGGCTCTTTATAATAACTGAAAATATGAAAAGAGAGGGAAAGCAAGAGAAAGAAAAGGAAAGGAGGAAGGGAAGGGAAGGAAATGAGGAAGGGAAAGGAAGGAGGAGGAAACTCAGAGGGTTTCTTTGGGTTCTTGTGATGCCCGCCTCCGCCACTGCCTCTCCCAGGAAGTCTGCCCTGGCTGCTTTAGCCCTATACATCCTAGGGATTCCCAGAGCCGCCTCTCACCTAGCATCTGTCTCACCAAGTGAATCGGGCCCATCTGCTCCTGAAAAGTCTCAGGAACCCACAAGCCCCTCTTGGCTCCAGTGTGGATGTTCCAGGTACTCAATCCCTGGTTCTGGGGCAGGGAAGAAGGCTCCAAGCAGGGACAGGGACGAGGGGCTTCCCTGGGCCTTGTGGTGGTATCTCCAGGGGTGAGAGGACTGGGGAACCCAGTGCCCCTGAAAGCCTGGGGTTTCTGTAGTTCTGGGTACCTTCATTTCTGGGAACTTGCTGTGCTTTGGAAAGAGAGAAATGAGAAGCAAAACCCTAGGGCCCAGCAACCCCCCTCCTTCCTGCCTTCCTTCCGCTGAGTCACAGCCAAGAGCCCAGTACCTCAGCCTCCTCTTGGGGCCACTTGGGTGGGGTGGAATTCGGGGTCACGTGAGGATGCAACATCTGGGACAAGTCCTCTTCTCCTGCCAACATCCTCTGTGAGTTGCTGAGGGCTGAGGCTACTCCGAAGCTTGGGGAAGGGGTGACTGAGGTCTTTATCTGGCCTGTCTCCCCTCCCATTACCAGGCCCATTGTTCACCTGTAAGCATTGAGCACCAACTGTAAACCAAGCCAGGGGGTGGGGCGGTTCATGTGGGGTCTTGTCATTGAGGAACTCGTGGACTTGGACAGGGACCCCTAACAGGACCCCAGTGTGTTTGCTCTGGTCAGCAATGGGGAGCCATGGGAGCCTTTAGGCTCTGGGAGAACACATCACAGAGACCTGTACAACACTGCCCAGGGACCTGTGTGCACATGCATATGAACAGGTGTGGGACTGGAGCATTTGGGTCCACATCCATGATCACAGGTGTCCATGCAGGGCCTCCCATGGTTGGGAGTGTTTGAGGCTCTGGGAGTCAGGCCAGGACCTTGTGTTTGTGTGTGGGGAGGTGTCACCCTGTCTTGGAGGCCCAACCACTGTCTCTGAGTCATGGGAGCCCATGGGAGCCTGAGTACTGTGACCCTATTTCATGGGAAAGAAAGCGAACGTCCAGAGAGGGCCCATGCCTCGGCCAGGATCCCATGGCAAGTTAGGGGAGATCTGGGAGGGGAGTGAGCCAGACCTGGGTGCCTTGTCCACATCCCTGACCTCTTCGACCTGGCACTTGGGGCTTGACACCCCCTGACGACCACATTGCATTAAACTCTGGGAGATGACATTGGTGATCCTCCCAGCAAACTCACCTGAGGACCAACCCTAGGGTATCCCCAAGCTTTATGGACCATTTCCAGGGGTTTCCCACATACCCCATCTCTGGTTGGGCCATGCTAGATTCTTGGAATGCTCTCTCTTTCGGCCTCTCCCTCTCTAGTACTTGAATGATACCTGGACTTCCATATTCTAATTAAATGCTTTCTCCACCTTCCCTGACCCCGTGGAAGGTTCTCTTGCCTCTGGATTCCCCTGAGTGTCTCCCCCCTTATTTCCACCTCTTGTTTGCCCACCTACTAAACATAAAATTGATCTCTAGAGCCCTAGGCTGGCAGTGGAGGGTCCTTGAGGCAGAGACAGTGGGAGCCACACCCAGGCCTGCCCAGCCCTTCAGACTTTGCCTGTCACGGGGTTGGGCCTGGAACAAGGACAGGAAGCTGCCTCTCCCAGGCGTCATCACCTGTCCCCAACTCTACTCCTTCTCTGAAGGCCCAGCCAGGCCCCATGTGTCCTCTGAGGGAGGAGAAGACTGCCCGCTGACAGAGAAGGCTTGGAGCAGTGCATTCGAGGCAAGATGGGCCCCTCCGAGTTCTTCCCTTCCACTTGGTCTCGGGAAGGGGCCAGAGGGGCTGCCTTTGCCCCACGAGGCTGTAGGCACCATCACTGCCTGGCCATGTCCTCATTCCTCTCCATCCCTAAGAGCTAAGAATTATGTCCAAGGTTACAGCTACTGGCTTCACTCTGTCTTCAGGCTTGGACCCAGCCGGCCCAGCCTCTGGAACAGCTAGCTTGCATGCAACCTCTTGTGCAGGGGCCCAGCACAGGGAGGACATCAGGGTCTTGCCTGTGCACCTGGCTCGGGGCCCTAGAGAAAGTTTGGTAAGTTATGGGGGCTAGGGGGATAAAACAGTCAAGAGGAAGGTGGTTTTCAGTTTCTCACGCCTCATTTCCTCCCCTGGCTCTCGGAGGCCCATGCCCCTGGTGAAAAGTTAGCTTTACTGCTTATCTGTCATACAGTGTTTGTTGATATTTATTATATGGGGGGATGGCCTAACTGGTTCTTGCAGATGCATGGGAAAGCTGTTAATTTATGTGGTTTATCTTATTTTTTTAAATTATTTTAATTTTTTTATTTGACAGAGATCACAAGCAGGCAGAGAGGCAGGCAGAGAGAGAGGAGGAAGCAGGCTCTCCACAGAACAGAGAGCCTGATGCGGGGCTCTATTCCAGGACCCTGGGATCATGACCTGAGCCAAAAGGCAGAGGCTTTAACCCACTGAGCCACCCAGGCACCCCTATGTGGTTTATCTTATAACTGGCCACTTCTTGGCTCTTCGTAGATCTGTTGTTTGTTGCTTCTCTTGGATTTTTTTTTTTTTTTTCATTTAAATTTTAGTTAAGCATACAGTGCGATTTGGCTTCTGGAGTAGAATTCAGTGACCCATCCCTTACGTACAACCCCAATGCTCATCACAAGTGCCCTCCTCCGTGCCCCTCCCCCACCCACCTCCCTCCAGCAACCCTCGATTTGTTCTCTGTCCTTAAGAGTCTCTTATGGCTTATTTCCCTCTTCTCTTTTTCTTTTCCTCCTTCTCATATGTTCATCTGTTTTCTTTCTTAAATTCCACATTAGTGAGATCATAGGGTAGCTTCCCTTCAGTTTTCTACATCGATATTCTACCACTGAAAATGACACACTTGTCTTTTCCTTTCTAACATTTATAGCTCTTACTTATTTTCCTTGTTTTTTGGCTTGGCTAACATTTTCAATATAATATTGAAAAATGGTGATAGCTAGAGCCCTTATTGTATCTTGTTTCCCACGTATGGAGTGATGCCTCTGGTTCCTCCCTCTCCAGTGCACTCGCTTTGGTATTGGAGAGAGACAGTCTTTCTCTAGTTAAAGGTGGCTCCATCTGGTCCTTTTTGCTCATTTATTTTATTTTATTTATTTAATTTTTTAAAAAGATTTTATTTATTTATGAGAGAGAAGGAGAATGTATTTAATTTTTTAAAAAAGATTTTATTTATTTATGAGAGAGAGAAGGAGAATGAACGGGGAGAGAGGGAGAAGCAGGCTCCCCTGCTGAGCAAGGAGCCCGATGCGGGACTCGATCCCAGAACCCTGAGATCATGACCTGAGCTGAAGGCAGATGCTTCACTGACTGAGCCACCCAGGTGCCCCTGCTTGTTTATTTTAGAAGCTTCTTTATTTGCATCATTTGTGTAATAAAGCTTAAGTGAATGTTTGCTGATGTCAGGCTTACCCTTGGTACCAGGGTATGAGGGAAAGATTGGTCCAGATGCTGTTCATACAGAGCTCACGGCCTAGAGGGAAGATAGAGGGATAGAGGGAAGGAAATGGGCCTTGGGCCACACGGCATACACTTGACGGCAGTCTGCTCAGCACTGTGCGGGGCATTGGGGGCAGGGAGCCCTGGGGATGGGCACTATTCAGATGAAGCCCTGCTCCCCTGGAGCCCTGGTGGGGCCAGAGCCTCTCCCAACTGAAGTTCCCACACAGCAGCTGCCATGTGTGGCCTGAGGCCTTCTCTGATGAATAGGGCAGCTTGGTAAGTGGCTGAAAGTCCATCCCCTGGAACAGCCCTAGGCCGGGGAAGGTGGGGGTTGGCTACACACCCCCACTTACCCACTCCTTGGGTGGGGCAACTGTGAGGTGTGTTCTACTCCCTCTCTCAGCTAAGGACAGTGCCTCGGTGGCCCACAGGGGGATCCCACTCCTTAACACACCTGGCTAAGTGTCCTTTCCTTCCCAGCCTCACTTCTCTTCTCCTGTACGTCAGGAACTGGGAAGGCCCTGAGATTTTGCCCCACTCGCAGGCTAACAAGTTAGCCCCTTATATTCCCACGGCTGCTGGCAGAAGGCACCAGACTCGTGGTTCAGAAATAAGGATCAGTTTGTTACAGTAACAGCAGAATCAGCATTTTCTTGCACCACTTCCCCAGTTCCCACAGGGGGACCCAGGAAGTACCAGCAGGTGCCCGCATGTGCAGGGGGCTTGCATTTCAAGAGAGGAGCCACGGAGTCCGGGGCCTGAATGTTTTATAATAGGCTGCCAGCAAACTCACCAACCTTGGCCTAAGAGGGAGCTGTGGTCTTCGCTGTGCTGTACAAGAAAGGAAGCTGCTTTTTTCCATAGAGGGAGATACTCTCTCTGTTTTCTAAGGCTGTTTGGTATAATAATCACCCTTGAAAGGATTGTCTGGACAAGGGAGTCATTGCCTCTGCGGGCAAGGATACAGAAGTGGGAGAGAACCGTGGAGACTTATCTCACAACACTCTACTGGTGAGTCTTTTTTTTTTTTTAAAGTAGAGACTTTTGCTGGGCTTGGACTCAGTCCCTGAGATCAAGACCTGAGCTGAGATGCAGTCAGTCGCAGAACCGACTGGGCCACCCAGGCCCCCTCTATTGGTGGTTCTTGGCATCACCTCCCAAATAAACTACTTGTATTTGGATCCTTGTCTTAGGGCCCACTTCTGGGGGAGCCCCTCCCCAACACCCAGGCAGGGAGATGACACTAAAAGGGCATTAATGGATTTCTGATGGGATTCTCCTTTCCCCAGACAGAACTGCCCTGCAAATGATTCAGGGGAGCACATGAAAGAAGAAGAGATTTCCTCACCCAGAATCGATA
This sequence comes from Mellivora capensis, assembly GCA_004024625.1. Taxonomy (NCBI): domain Eukaryota; kingdom Metazoa; phylum Chordata; class Mammalia; order Carnivora; family Mustelidae; genus Mellivora; species Mellivora capensis. The sequence continues at coordinate 42,361 of PISX010001381.1, read as the reverse complement.
CTGTTGTGACCCCAAGGGAGGTGCTCTAAAGGGGCTCTTACGGTTTCCTTTTTCATGTGTAAAAATTTAACATATGTGGTGGTTGCCTGTGTGACGTAGACATTGGACTTTTCTTTTTTTCCAAAGCATTCCAGTACCGTTTACTGGATATTGTGCCTGGTCTCTTGCTGCTCTTTTCTCATCTGCCTGGGGCCTGTCATTTACGTCATATCACAAATACACAAAGGATCAATTCACAATAAATGGACTAAGAACATGTGGGCATCACCATCCCTGGGGATCTGATACTCAGCACGGGCACAATGTGATACAGACCCAAACACCAACTTGGGATGACACCATTTGGGCCCGAGGGACATGCAGGGAGGTTGTGACCCTACCTCAGAGTTCACAGAGGATGTGACTGTGAATTGGGAAGGTTTATTTCTATAAAAATAGTAACAGAAAATAAAAATTTCAAAAAGTTAAATAAAATTTTAGTTTTAAGTCTTTTTTATTTAAATGTTGACATTAGTTCATTGTAACTTGTAACATATATTTTGCCTTTTAATTTTACCAGTTTCGATTATTGTTAAAATAGCTTTTTGGAGTATATTTTAAATACTTTTCAATTTTTATTTTTATTTATTTATTTATTTATTGAGAGGTATGATGGGGTGGGGAGGGGCAGAAGGAGAGGGAGGGAGAGAATATCTTAGTGTGGAGCCTGACATGGGGCTTGATCCATGACCCTGAGATGATGACCTGAGCTGAAATCAAGAGTCAGAAGCTTAATGAACTGAGTCACCCAGGCACCCCGATACTTTTCAATTTTTAAATATATTTAATTTATATCTTTGTGCTCTTTGAATATAATATTTCAGTTTAATCTTTTAAATCATTATTGCCAATAAGATAGTAACTATATGAAAAATCTTAATTATAGTAACACAGCCAATAGTTTTACTGGAATAAAACGAGAACAGCAAATGTGACAGAACAAATACATAATACTTTATGAACTCGGCATGTCTTTATTTTTTTACTCATCTAACACTGCTGAACACCTGGGCATGAGCAATAATCTTGAAACTCAATCATCTTTTTTTCTTTTTTTAAAGATTTGTTTATTTGACAGAGAGAGAGAGTGAGTGAGAGAGCACAGCATGGGGAGGAGCAGAGTGAGAGGGAGAAGCAGGCTCCCCACTGAGCAGGGAGCCCGATGTGGACACGATCCCAAGACTCTGAGATCATGATCAGAGCTGTAGGCTGACGCTTAATTGCCTGAGCCACCCAGGTGCCTCTCAATGATCTTTGGTATCTGAATTTCTGATATTTCTATGTGACTTCCAGACACAGAAAAACTACAGATTTACAGATTTTGTATTGTTATGAAGGTTTCTCTGTTGAATAGGATAGAACATATTTTATTAGCAGTTCATAGCTTGATTTATGATGTTTAAATGTTTAGATTCTGGGGGCGCCTGGGTGGCTTGGTCAGTGAAGTGGTTGCCTCCGGCTCACATCATGGTATCGGGGTCCTGGGATCGAGCCCCATGTCGGGCTTGTGGCTCTCTCCATCTGCTGCTGCTCCTGCTCCTGCTCTCTCTCTTTGTTTCTCTATGTTTCTAATAAATAAAATATTTTTTTAAAAAGATTTTATTTATTTATTTGATAGAGAAGTCACAAGTAGGCAGAGAGGGAGACAGAGGGATTGGGGGAAGCAGGCTCCCAGCCCAGCAGAGAGCCCGATGTGGGGCTGGATCCCAGGAACCTGAGACCCTGACCTGAGCCAAAGGTAGAAGCTTAACCCACTGAGCCACCCAGGTGCCCCTCGAATAAATAAAATCTTAAAAAAATATATTTAGATTCCGTGATGTGGGCCTCCATGTGTCCTTTTGCCCAGAGCACTATGAGCCTCAGGCCTGTGCTCCAGTGGGAAAAGCAGACATGTCTATGGGTACTTCTTGCCGCAATGAGGGCCAGTGAAAGTGCACTGCTGGGGCTTCTGTTAAGGGGAGTGGGGGTGGGGTGGAAGGGTAGGACTAGGGAGGAAACCCCAAGGAGAAAGGAAATCACCAGATCTACACATTTACTCCTTACCACGATAAAGGTAAGTGATAACATCACCCCCACTTTATAGAGGGTGGCTCAGAGACGTGACTGGCTCAAGTCACACAGGTCTCCAGGCTCTGAAACCAGGAGCAGCAAGTCATCCATATCCGCCTGCGAACCCAGTAGGTCCCAGCCAGCAGCTCTTCCCACTCCGGATGGGTGGGCTCCAGGTCCAGGTCTCCCATGGCAGGCTCTTCTCAGCCAGATTGACTTGGGAGCAGATGCCCGGGCCTCTGGCTGGTAGAGCGCTTGGCCCTCCCCCCACTGCGACCCTCCCCCCACGGCAGCCCTGACTCCAGCGCCATTGGCTTCTGGCTTCCGGTAGCCTCAGAGAACCAGCATTCCCAAGTGCACAGGCACAGTGAGGACCTGGGTCCCTAGGCTGCCCTGCCACCCTTCTGCAGGGGTCAAAGGACCTCTCTGTCACAGCCCTGTCTCACAGCCCCACCCAGGCACTGAACCTCAGGACTTCTCAATCCCCTGACTGGCCCTGGAAGATGGGTTGGAGGCCCCCTTGTCTGTGATGCATTGGGGGTGGTGGTAGCAGTGCTCGGTGAGAGGCGAAGAGTGACCTGAGGGCATGAGGGGGGGGAGGCGAGTCCCTGCCCCCTGTCCAGCCTTGCCTAGGGAGGATTCTCCATTCTTTTGAAGGCAAACATGTCCTGAGTGGTTAGACGGGTGCTCCAAGGCCACACAGCCAGAGACGGTGGCCCTTACTTACCCACTGTGCTGATCCCGACCTGCCCTCAATCCCCCCTTAGCCAGACTTCCAGGCTTCTGCTCTGACGGTGCTGATGCTGGGACCCCGTATTGGGAACACTGAGCCACACCAGCAAAGTGTAGCTGGACCCCAACCCTGTCCCAGACCCGGGTCATCGCCCCCAGAGCCTTTTATTATCTAGGCAGGGAAAGGGAGGCTCCAGCTGGCTGGGTGCGTGCTGAAGGCGCACCGCTAGGCATTGGGCTAGGACTGCTCTATGCCGCCTGAAGCTAAAGCTGAGGCGTGTACCCCAACTGTGGGACAGGGATCTGAGGGCAAGGCCATGAAGGAAGGACTGCCTGTCGGAGTGACAGGAGTCCTGGCCAGAGGCTGTCTGTCCATCAGGAAGGGGACCTCTGTGGGCCAGATTTGGCACGGCTGACCCCACCTTGCTCTCCTTTCTACTCTCCTTAGTCCTTCCCAACCTGGCTGCGCATCCCACCTTCACCTGGGTGCCCACACCCGCATGCTGCCCTGTGCCCCAGACACACATGCATCCCCCCTTTCCCTACTGTTTCTGGTTGTCCACTCTGTACCTATTCCTGGGCTGGATGCTGGGTACCGCAGAGGCCATGCCAGAACCAGGCCTCTCCTGGGGCCCAGCAGACTTAATGCTGAGATCATGGAGTCTTAGGAGGCACCTGCAGTTGGGTAGGGCTTCCTGGAGGCAAGGACCCAAGCCGAGGCCTCCGCACCCCCTCCCCCTCCTTGAGGTCACCGCCTGTCCTCTGAGCCTCTCTCCCTGGAGGGGCCAGCAGGTTCCAGGAAGCGTCCCCTCACCCCACAGTGCCAGTGCCGATTCCAAGAACTGCAGCTCCTGGCAGCAGCTTGCTTGGGATCCTTTCCTAGAACACAGGCTTTGCCCCGCCCAGGCTGCTGGTGTCTCATTGGGCAGCCCGGGGAGGTAGTGCAGGAGGGGGGGACCCTGGGAGGAGCCTCTGTAGGAACCAGACACTGGGAGGGGGGCCAGGCTCTCAGCCCAGAGGGGATGGAGGCCAGGAGGTCAGTGACTGTGAAGGCGCTTTGACCCCTGTTCCATGGGGGGGTACCGGGGAGTGAGGGGGGCAAGTCCAGTGCTTTCAGCTCAGAGCCTCCCTGCACAGCCAGGAGGCTCGTTCCTTGGGCCCGGAAATTTGGCTGGCTGCTGCAATCCCTCCTTCCATCTCCCTCTGTCCCCCACCAGCTCGGCACCCCGGGGTCCCATCCGCTGGGCGAAACACACAGGCCTTACTCTGGCCTCAGAGCAGGCCTTCATCAGTAACTTCCAGAGGGCCAGTTTGGGGTACGGGAGTGGCAGGTTCCGAGTAAGGAGAGGGGACTGGGACAGTCAGGTGTGAGGCTCCTGGAAGGAGGTGTCATCTCTGTTATTTATCCTGTTACAATTTCACCTAGCCTGGTTGGGACAGAGGAAGCCACCTCAGCCCATAACTTGGCAAGTCAGGTCAGGGAGGTGGAGGTCTGGGGGTGACAGGCTCAGATTCATGGGCAAGGACAGGGCCCAACTTCCCTCAAGGTCACCAGGCCTCTTCTCTGGGGCGAGTCCCCCACCCCCCCCTCGGAGCTGGCTGAGAGCCTACCCGCCCGCCTGGGACCTGCCAGATCACATTGAGCAACCAGTTCCTGAGAAGCGTTGAAGGCTGTTTGGTTTAAAATTAACTCCCCTGCTCCTCCCTCCCCTGCCTGTGGGCCTCTTCTGAGTTCTTGGAAGAGGCGCTCTGCTCTTTCTTCCTGGGAAGAGGCCGCAGCTGCTCTGATTCTAGTGAAAACACCTCACCCCGGGTGGGGGTGGGGTGCCCGCACCCTGCCTTCTCTGCCCTCTGAAAGGCCCAGGGATCCTCCTGGAGCCTGGTGTGCCCTGGTTCGCCCACTGAGACTCAGAGGAGAAAGGGAGTGATTGTCAAGGTGCTGACAGGGGTGCTCGTGCCCCCAAGGCCCACAGTCCCCGATCAGGGACCCGCTGGCCCTGAGCAAAGCAGTAAAGGGCTAGAGAGACCCAGCCTGAGTACCTCTGGGGTAGGGAGATAACACATGCTGGCAGCAAACCCAGAACTTTGGGGTGCCTGGATGGCTCAGTTGGTTAAGTGTCTGCCTTTGGCTCAGGTCATGATCCCAGGGTCCTGGGATCAAGCCCCAAAGGGAGCCTGCTTCTCCCTTTCCCTCTGTCCATCTCCCCACTCATGCTCCCGCTCCCCTCTCGGAAATAAATGAAGTCTTAAAAAAACAACCCAGGACTTTGACTTCTTTGAGTCATATATGGCTCAGAGAGATAAAGCAACTTGCACAGGGTCACCCAGCTTTGCTGGCCAGGCTGACAACGATGACCTTGGCAATGTCACCCAGGGGCAGCCCCCACAGGCACTCACCTCAGGGCCAGAGTGCTCTCTGTGAGGAGGCCCTTGTCTCTTACCCACACTCCTCTAACTGCCCTTCTGAAAAGAAGGAACCCACCTTCTTTTCAACAGACCTTTGTCTTCTAGTGTCTCCTTAGGCTCCATGTCTCTGGGCTTTGGGGAAAAGATTTCCTGAAAACCTGCTCTGCTAATAGCTCCTCCTGCTATGGCCATCTACCCGAAAGAGCTGAGAAAAACAAAGGAATGTTGGCCAAGTGAAAAGGTCAACACACACACACACACACACACACACACACACACATAAGCTCACAGTGATGTTCAGAGGTGGGACTAGTTGGGGTAGGGAACTGTGAAGTGCTCTTTGGGAGGAGGCTGAGGGCCTTTCCAGAGCAAAGTTTTGGCCCAATCCAGACTATGAAGAAAAATTCTCATCTCTGATGGAGGAGGAGCACAGCGATGCTGAGGAAGAGCCTGGTCTGGTTCACTAATGCTGTGTGAAGGGAGAGTCCTCAGAATAAGGCTCTGCCTGGAGGGCGTTTGCTGGGCACCTGCCCCCTTCAGCGAAACCATCCCAATGTGGGTCTCACTAGTGGGGACTGTGGTGGAACAGTCCTAGAGGACTGCCTGGAGGAGTCGTGGCAGTCCCAAGTTCCATCAGCTCTCAGAGACCATTTCTAGTGCTCTCAGCCTTGCCTGCTTCAGCCAGGCCAGCGTCATGGAAGCAACTATCTTTCCATTAAGCATAAAGCTTTGGCCACAAAAGGCTCCTCCTGCTCCGGGCCCACCTCCTCTCCTCTGGCTCATAGGTGAGCATCGTGCCACTTACTCCACATTACCCCAAAGCCAGACCCAGCCATTCTCCAGCCACCTGGGGGCACGGCACCACTATTTCTGTTAGACACATGGGGACACTAAGGGTCTGGGAAGAAGAGTCCAGGTCTGGACACGGGGAGTCTGGGGAGCTATGAACTACGATCTTCAAGTTGCCGGCCAGCAGGCAGCTGACTCCAGTTCAAGAGTTCTAGGGGGAGGGGGACAAGCCCTGGCGTGGTCGGAGCCCTGGACTCTAGCCCCACTTCCTCTCAGAGACTATGGACAAGCTCCTTTGCCTCTCTAGGTTTCAGGCTTGCATCTTCGAAATGGGGTAGATGAAAGGCACCTGCCCAGCTCATCTCCATCCCCTGTGGCTCACCTCCGAGGGCGCAGACTACTGAGGGCCGGGAGAGGAACAGACCTCGTGGGAGACCACCCCCTGGGTCTGGGGAAAGGGTAGAAGATAGCCTTACTGTTACTGTGAGAGAAGCTGCTAGAAGGTAGGGCTGGCCGCACCTCTACCCCCGCCCATGCAGAGACCAGACCAAAGGGTCTGTTCGCCAGGACCAGAACCCAGGTCACCGGCAACTGATACCTGAGGGTGGAGGGCTGGGCTCAGAGGGCAGAGTTAATGGGGGCAGGGCCCGCTTATAGCTCCCGGCACCTCCAGCCCAGCTCCCCTGCAGGCCCCACAGGGACCTTGGCAGCCATCGACATCTGCCCAGACAAAAAAAGACGAACATGGTGGCTAGGGAATAGTTACAATGACAGCCACAGCAGCTCCCCTCAGCATCACCTCACAAAGCCTCCAGTGCTCCCAGTGTCCTCTCTGAGGGAGGCGCTGTCACTTTCCTCACTCCACAGCCAGGAATTTTCTCTGGGTCAGTGAGGTTGAGGGAGACTCCCCAGAACCAAGAACCAAGTTCATGGCACACAATTCAACAGGGATGGTGGTGGTGGGGGGGTGTTGTGATGGGATAAAGCCAGGGGGTGGGGTCCTGTTGGCCAGGATTAAACCTCTTCTCCTTGAGTCTCAGATGTGGGAGGCTCGGCCTGCCGCCCAGGGGTGACCACTGCCATGAACTCTCGGGCAGTGGGCCACATGGTCTGCCGAAGCTGGGGAGCAAGGCGCACACCGTGCAGTTGGGACAGCGAGGGCTCACTCACCATGAGAGGTTGTTGAGTTGCTGGCAAAGCCTGAACCTGCGTTATTTTAAAAACTTGTCTAGCAGGTTGGTGTGAAGGGACTGCCCAGGCCTGCACAGGCTTCATGTCTCCTGAGGAAGACAGCCTTTGTGAAGGTGTCAGAAGCCTCCTGCTTTCTTGATCAGGACTTATTTCAAGGGCCCGCCCCTGCCTGTCCCTGTGGGCTGCTGTGCACGCTGGGAGCATTCCCGTCTGAGAGTGCGAGCTGCCCAGGTCTGCCCCCAGCCCGATCCAGACTTGTGTTCTGCCTGGGCCCAGCGAGATTTGCTCAGCTGGCAGAATAAAAGCTGAGCCCGGGTATAGGGGCACTGATGATGGGGGGGGGTGGTGTTAGCTTGGTGATCATGGGAGGAACATTCCAGCAAGACCTCACTGACGAGAGAAATCTGGTTGGCCTGGTGTTATCTCTGTCCCAAAGTCATTCCAGAAAGAGAGAAATCTGGTTGGCCTGGTGTTATCTCTGTCCCAAAGTCATTCCAGAAAGCTATTGTGAGTCTAGGGAGAGATACTACACGGGATCATTCTCCCCATGGCCTGGTGGAATCTTCTAGGGCCCAGCCTCCAGCCCCTGGGCCTGCTGCCTCCTCCAGGAAGTGCCCCTGACCCCCACCCCCTTTTCTGTGTCCCCTCTGCACCCTGTGGGTGCCAAGGCTCTAGCGTGCCAGCTCTGGGGAGGCAGAGCAGAACAGTGTTTATACCATCAAGGTCTCGAGAAGGATCTGAAGCCCGAGTCTGACCCTCGCAAGACATGTGTCCCTGAAAAAACCCCATCTCCACTCTCTGAGTCTTACCTCTTCGGCTGTAAATGGGGACAACCTCTGCTGGTATTCGAGGTTGCAGCGAGAACTCCTGGGGCACAGACTCTATCCAGGGTCCCCAGGTTGCCCTCCTTGCCTCCTCCTGCTCCCCACTGCCACCCCCCCTGCCATGCCCTACACCCCTCAACCTCCTCTCCAGCTTCCTGTCCCCATCTGGCTGACAGGCTCACTCCTGAGAAATGAACATGACGTCATAGCATTTCCCTGCTAAACCTGAAAGAGGCCCTCTGCCACCCCAGGATGCAATTCACACGCTCCCTCCGCTCCAGGGCAGCCATTCTGGACTTCTTGTTCCTGATCACAGCAGGTTTGTTCCTGGGCCCTGGCGGCTCCTTCTCCCTGGATGTCCTTTGCCTACGTTGTCTGCATAGCCAGATCCTGCTCAAGTGTCCAGGCTCTGAGTCCCTGGAGCTCCCCCGATCCCCAATCTGCAGCAGGGTCCCCACACCCAAAGCCAGTCTCTGCCCTGCTCCCCTGTCTTGCCTTCTTTACACTTTTCAAACTTGTCCCCAGTGCCCACTTGTTTATTGTCTCTCACTCACCAGCCCAGGAGTCCCACGATGATGGGACTTGTTCCCTGCCTTGTCCCCAAGGCCCAGAAGGAGTCTGGCCTAGCAGGTCTTAACCCCCGGCGGGACTTAACTGACGGCCCCGTCACTTGTCCCCGGCTGGTGCTGGCGGGGCATGGCCATTTCCTAGCCCAGAGTCCCCCAGCAGTGACTGCTCCCACGAGACAATTTTCAGCCTCTGTTAGGCTGGGTCTCTGACTTGGGTTTGGGCCCGATGACATGCCCTCTATCGTCTCTCCTCCAGGCAGGCAGCACTCCCTCCCCTGATAGGGAAACATGAAAAGACTGAGGCAGAAAAATAGGTGATGAAGTAGCTGGCAGCCCTCCACTGGCAGGAGCTAGAGCCTGGCTTGTACCGAGGCGAAGGGGGACGGACGGGACCCTGTTGACCAGACCAACGTCTGGCCCAGATGCCTTAGCACACAGGACATAGGAGGATAACACCAGTATCTAATATCAACTTGCCTGAAGGCTGCCAACCCCAGCTGCCCGTTCTTGCTGGCTCATGTAGCAGCCCCCGGGGGCAGGGGGTCATTACCCTTGAGGTAAGCTCCCCTCTGTGCCTCACCTCCCAGCCAGGGCCTTGCCCCCCTGGGCCTCAGTTTGCTCATCCGTGGAGTATGGGTCTATTCAGACCTATTTCTACAGTGCAAAGGCCTCGCCTATTGCCAGCACCTGGCGGGGCCCCTGAGCCACCTCCCCCGCTGCAGACAATGCGGAGTCTGTGGGCCTCCTCCTGCTATAGCAGCTTTCTGTCCAGACCATGACGTGAAGTGGGGAACACCCTGCCTTTGACCCCTCTGTGTCCACTACTCACCCATTGGGTGACTCAGACCTGGGGGTGGGGCAGACGGAGGAGTCACAAAGGGGCTGAGATCCAGGCTAGAGCAATGAGGAACAGCAGACGTCCCTGGCAGGGTCATGGTGACCTGGAGAAGGTGTGCTGTCGGGCCCTGCCGCCAACAACAGAGAGGGTGCCAGGCTGGGCACCAGGGCCCGGGCACTAGTCCCAGGGAAGTCGGCCTTCACTCACCTCTTATTCACTCCTGTCCAGTATCAGCTCTATTCTTTGCTAGAACCATCTCCATGCCCACACGTTTCTGTGCCTCCATAGTTCTGGCTTTTAGCCCTTTCTGCTTCCTCCTTGCCATGAGTATAGCACTCCTGATACCCTTCTGCTCTCAATCTGCCAGCATTGGTCTCTTCTAATCATCTAAGTCCCAAGAAAACAGGAAAGTTAGAACGATTTCTAAAATAAGGGTCAGGAGGCTATAAACGAGTTTCAGAGCATCTTTCCTATGAGTTGTTCAAGTGGAAGTGCAGAAAATTTCAGGACACAGTGTAATTTCAGGTACAGAAGCCTTACAAAGTCAGGCTATCGGGTGATGGAGAGTGTTTTCATTTTAATTGCTCTTCCATCTACTTCTGGGGTATAGGGCCCTGAGAGGAGAGGGGTGCCTCTAACCCCAACTAGCCTGTGTCATAGCCCTTCCAGGTCCTGCCTCAGGCCAGACCCTGCTGGCTTATTGGCCACTATCCTCAGCTCCACTGTTCTGCCGCACTGCACAGAATGACCCTTCCCCATGCCTCCTTGTGGTCCGGGAATAGGAGCTTCCCAGTCATGCCCTGGTGCTTCTGCACTCCCTGTACCTCCTCCCTGAAATGACTGGCTCTGACTTTGCTGTTGGCCTCATCTCTAAAGATACAGCCCCTAGGAGTGGGTGCCCCGGTAGCACCCATCCCCCAGCATCCTCCATGTTCGGTCTTTGACATCTGTTTATACCTCTCAGGTCTGGTGCCCTTCTGCCACTGCCCCCCGCTGGCAGCAGTCTGGTCAGTGACCCTGCAAGCAGTCCAGCTGGCCTTCACCTCCTGCTTCCCATCCTCCAAGAGGAACAACAGGTAGTGAGAGAGGAAGGCTGCTCCCTGTTCCCCTCTACCCTTTAGGGGATTCCCTAGCAGGACTGCTTAGCTACACAAGGTTGCTGGGCCCCAGCTGATCCAGATGTAAAGTGGCAGATAATAATAACATCAAAGGGGACAAACTGTATAAGAGCTCAAAAGAGGACCCATGGGGGCGCCTGGGTGGTTCAGTGGGTTAAAGTCTCTGCTTTTGGCTCAGGTCATGATCCCAGGGTCCTGGGATCGAGCCCCACGTTGGGCTCTCTGCTCTGTGGAGAGCCTGCTTCCTCCTCTCTCTCTGCCTGCCTCTCTTGCCTACTTGTAATCTCTGTCAAATAAATAAATAAAATCTTTAAAAAAAAAAAAAGGACCCATGCAGGGCTCCTTAAATGAAAAGTACAATTTTATTGTCAATACAGAAAAATCAGTAGAAGAAAAAAGACTACCAAACTGGGTTCTGCTTGTTATAATAATTATTTGATAAAGTCTTATCAGATATGTATGCCTTTCCCTCTCATGTGCAGGTGCCTTCCCAGGCAGGAATTGGGCCCAGCAGACCCGGGGCGACCCGCGATCTCCCGCAGGCCCGTGGCCCAGCCAGACCAGCTCTGTGCAGGTAGGGCTCTGCCCTGCAGGGGTGGGGAGAGGCGGGCTCTGCCTGCCGAGGCACTGACGCCTGGGCTCCTATTTTCTTGTCCATTTATCTACCCTTCCAAAGCAGAGCTGGGGGCAGAAGAAGGGGGGACACATTCACAGGTGGGTGGGTCAGCGCCAGGATATCCAGAACTGCCTTGGGTCCAGCAACAGGTCTCAGGGTGGGACTCTCCACAAGGAAGAACCAGAGAAGCTGGGGCAGAGCTGGGGTCTCGAGAGCACTCGGGGCTCAGGGCAGAGACGTGGGGTTGGCTCAGCTCAAGACCAACCCAAGGAGAATAAATAAATAAATACTGTATAACTTGGCAGTCCCCCAGCCTGGCCTATTCCCCCACTGGGGGGACCGTCACTGCCAACCTCAGTTCCTCTAGCCACCATCTGCCCTGAGACAGGGTGGCTGGAAGGAGGGGGCCCGCCCTACCCTGTGGACTGAGAAACCAGGGCCGGCAAAGTCTACATAGTTCAGGAGGCCATAGCAGGCAAGTGGGGGCCTGGGCTCAGCCCACAGGATGAGACAGGTCCTGCCTGTCTCCCTCTCTTCTGACCCCTGGCTCACCCCAGTCACATGGGGGCTGGGGGGGGGTTGACTTCCAGGTTGTGAGACGCTTTTCCAGACATCCCCCACCCCTGCAGCCTCGCTCCTGCTGATTCTGTGGTCCAGCTGGTCAAGGGCACACAGACACTGGGTGACCTGAGGAAGGATGACGGGAACCCAAGTCCAGCTAGGGCTGGCGTCCCCTCCAGGGTATGGCCGGATGAGGCCCGGCGGCCACACTGGCAGGTCAGAGCTGGAAGGGGTACTGCCGGAGGTAGTCGGCCATGCGCCGGGGCAGTGGCAGGCAGTCCACGTCAGCCACCAGGCGGTTGATGACGAGGCGGCACAGGTGCTGCAGGCTGCGGGCGCTGCTTCGGCGCACGAACGGCTGTACCAGCTTCAGGTGCACGGCCGTGACTGAGGGCACGGGCAGCGCCGGGTCACTGGGCACATCCTCCTTCGGGGTAGGCGGGGCAGGGGTGGGTGCAGGGTCAGGGCTGTCGCTCCGGGGTTCGGCGGCACAGGAGGCCACATAGTGCTGCACCAGGCTGACCACGTCGGGGAAGGCCAGGATGCGTGGCCTGGACAGGCAGTTGGAGTCCAGGCGGAAGCTGGAGTCGGCATACTCGATGCGCACATTGGTGGGGCCTCGGGTGGTTTTGACCGACAGGGTGAAGAGGTAGCTGGGGTGGGTGCTGTCGCGGACGAGGAATGTGCCTTCTGGCATCTTCTGCAAGTGTTGCCGGGCCTCGCTGGCCGTAATGGAACCCCAGTACCAGCCTAGGCAAGTGGAGAGGGGGCAGAGAGCCTGGTCAGGGGCATTCAGCTGGGGCCGCAAAGCAGGGGAGGGCTCCGCCTCCCCCTTTATGCTTCCACGGGGAGCACTACACCTTCCCCATCAGACTCTCCAGGGCAGAGAGACTCAATAGATAGAGCTAAGCTTTCCCCACTGGACTTCCCAGAACAAGACCTGCTTTTCTCCTCGAACTCACCAGATTCCCGGAGGTAAGAGAAGGTCTTGGCTATGCACAGCAGGTCCTCCTCTGGGTCCAGCACCTTGGGCTCACTCTCCGGCTGGGCTGGGGTCTCCTCTGCCACTTCCTCCAGACAGGCCCCGGCAGGCAAAGGTTGCATAGCTGGTTCGGGCAGCTCCAGGGACTGGGCCCACAGGGGCCGCTGCCCGATCCGCTCCACAGCCAGCAAAGAACAAGGCCTAGAAAAGAGTGGATGGGCAGTGAGTGGAAGCCCTGTGCTCACCCTGCTTCCAGAGATCCCCTGCGCCCGGGGCCGGCTACATGACTTCTGGCCTGTCCATCTCGGTTTCCCCCTCTGCCCACTCATGGGCTCAATGATGTCAGCACACCACCTCCCAGCTGTCACCACAAAAGCCCCGCTGATGGCTTCCCCCACACGGAGATTCGCTTAGAGAGAGCCTCCTCCACCTTCTTGCATTTATTGAACAGTAATTAAACTCTCTATTGTACACCAACCCAAAACACAGATCATTCCTTAAAGGCATTTCTAGCTCAGAACGGGAAACTGGTGTCCCCATTACCAGTAGGATCCAGTGCAAAGAAGCCTCACATTGGTGCCCTGTGGGCTGAGGTGGGCTGATTACATGGCACTGGTCCTGCTTGAACCATGGCCTCAACCTTCATGGGGTGCTCCAGAGGCCCTCAAATTATGGTAGGATGCCTGACAGGAGTATCTGTCAAGGGGAACTCGGTCCATACTGGCCAGGGCTGAGAGGTGGGAACAATCTCCCCAAACAGTTCAGACTCCCTTCCCGTTTCCTCCTCCTCCCAGCTGAGGGTCTGGGATGGACATTGGCCTCTAAAGGCACTAGTAAGTCCCACCTCCCACAAACATAAGCTCCCAAGAAAGGGCAGGGTAGTCATTCCACGTTCCAGATCCCACCCTGGCAAGCCAGCCCTACTAGGATTCCTGATCTTATGCAAACCTTGCTGTTCAGCTTCTCCACCCTCTAAGGAGGGGTACTCCCAGACTAGATCCTGACGGGTTTGGCTATATCGTGTTCTCTGGTGATAAGAGTTGGGCTGCTGAGCCAGTCCCAATCTGAGCAGTGGCCTTTCTCTAGGGGAAGGCCACCCAGCATGGTTATCCTGGGGCTTCCTGGGAGTAAAGGGCATGGGCCCTGGCTCCCAAGAAGAGACTGCTGGTCCTTCCTCACTCCTCAGGAAATACATCCTCAGGCCTCAGTTCTGGGTCTGGTCCCCTGCTGGGCCTCAGGACACCGAGATAACAACACTATGGGCTTTGCCTTCAGGGAGAACTTATAACCCGAAGTCATAAAAGCAAAGGGTGTCATGGGGGACTCAAGGTCTGCCTGTTCCTGAGCTGAGTCTGTCAGGCCAAAGGAAGGAGTGGAGGGAAGGTGCTCCATCCCGGCAGAAACGACAGCATGGGTAAACAGTGCCTGGGATTTCTTACGAGGCGGGAAGAGGTGGACAGAAGCCTTGGCAGGGCGAGGACAGAGGAGCCAGATCTCACAGTGTAGGTTATCACTGAGCGTTAGAAGATTTTTTTAAAAAATATTTTATTTATTTGACAGACAGAGATCACAAGTTTTATTTATTTGACAGACAGAGATCACAAGTAGGCAGAGAGACAGGCTGAGAGAGAGGAGGAAGCAGGCTCCCCGCTGAGTGGAGAGCCCAATGCCGGGCTCCATTCCAGGACCCTGAGACCATGACCTGAGCCGAAGGCAGAGGCTTAACCCACTAAGCCACCCAGGCACCCCACGTTAGAAGATTTTAACAAATCGGAAGAAGGGGTCACAAGACCCTGGCCTACCACAGTCTGTGTAGTATTTGCCCACACCCACTCTGGGTACCTTACGGGAGCTCTGGAATCCTACTGGGGGAGCCAGAGGCCAAGCTCCAAGGAACCAGCTGGAGGCCTGCCTGCTGGGTCCCCCGGCTCAGCTCAGGCTAGCCACTCAGGCCAGAACCTCCAGTGGTGGCCCTGTCCAGACAGCTTAGCAGGGCACTTGTGGGTGTGGGCACCTCTAGGGTCAACATGGTTTCTGGGTGTGTGAACAGCCCTATTGGTCTCCATAAGCTCCTGGTGAATGACTGTGTATCTGGGAGGGGTGTGTCCACAGCTGTCATGGCCATGGTGGGGGCGACAGCAGGTGTGCTCTAGCTCTAGGTGTGGTTGGCCTGTACGTGTGTGTGCCTGTTGCGGAGCCCAGCCTGTGAGTCCTGAATGCCAGTGGAGTATACTCAGCCCTGAGGGTGGGCCCCTCCAACAAAGCCAGCAGCCCAAATCCACCTGGGGAGGGCGCCAGATGGGCTGTGGCTGTGGCTGTATATGTGGAGGTCTTAAAAATCTTGCTCTCTGGGGCACCTAGGTGGCTCAGTCATTAAGAGCCTGCCTTCAGCTCAGGTCATGATCCCAGGATCCCAGGGATACCACATCGGGTATCTGTGAGAAGTGAGAAGCCTGCTTCTCCCTCTCCCACTCCCCCTGCTTGTGTTCCCTCTCTTGCTGTCTGTGTCAAATAAATAAAATCTTAAAAAAAAAAAAAAAAGTCTTGCTCCCTGACACCAAACACCGGCCCTGTGGAGAATGTGGAACCCCAGAATTGGGGGAGGGGTCCTGAGAACAAGGGTGTGGGGTGTTTGGGAGTCCCAAAATTCAGAGGAGGGAGATGTGGGAGACCATCAGGGAGAAGTATATAGTAGCACGGTTTTCCTAGCTCCTCCTGCTTCCCTCCTTGGAAACGGGACTGCTCAGGGCAATGGGCACTTCAGCCTTGCCCCACCTTCCACCCTTCTTCACTTGGTACTATGCCAGTTCTGATAACAACAGCCACTGGGCCACCCCATTCTCCCTGGGTGTGGACACTCAGTCATCTCTCCTTTCTCCCTGGAGCTTTCTGAGTTCCTGTCAGATCAGTCCGGAGAGTATCAGACCTATTGGTTGAAGGGGATGCTAAGGCGGAAGGAATGTACGAAGAATGTTCAGCTGAGGCCAAGACTCTTCTTATCAGCCCCCACCCCACCCCAGTCTTTGGGGGAAAGTTGGAGAAGGGAGGCAGGAGCCAAGTGCTCACAATGGGATCCCAGACTGGGTTGAGAGGAGGGGTGATGCAATTGTGGGGGTACCAGAGTTAAATCAGGCCAAACTCAGGCTCTTCAAGAGCTGCTGGCCAGCAGGTGCCAACCTGGGGGGAGCCATGGATCTCAGGCTGGCTTCCCAAGAAAAGCCTAGTCGCTTTTCTTTTTTCAGAAGGGTGGATGATGGGACAGAGCGGGGCAGGGGCTAACCCAAGGTCACTGGTAGGCCCTGCGGCCGGCAGGCTAGGGTCCAGAGCTCTGGGCCCAGAAGGGGGTCTGGGCAGGTGAGCCACATCTTAGAGGACACGCTTCCCCGGCGTTCAACCGCTCCAGCCAGAACCCAAGGTTAGGCTACCCTGTGTTCCTCCCGTCGTCAGCCGACCCCCAGATTCACTACCCACAGTGCGAGCAGAGGTAGTGGCGGTGTTGTCACCGCTCCCTGTCGTCACCCCGAGCTCCTTCCGCACTCGGTCATCTCCGGCCCGTCCAGCCCGCTCACTGGCCGGCAGCAAGCACGAGGCGGTACTCTCCCGAAACCCCGGAGCAGAGGTCGGGCGAGGGGCGGCGAGCCGCACTTACCCCTGAACGCAGAGGACCATGTCCCGGCAGCGGCAGCGGCAGCTCGGGAGATGGGGCTCGGCCGGACGGCGGCGGCTGGAGCGAGCCAGTGGGCGCAGGGCTCCCTCGCAGGGGAGGCTCCTTCGGCGCACCGACGGCGGGCTGGGACTGAGCCGCGACAGCGCGGGCGGGCCGGGAGGGCGCGGGGGGCGGGCCGGGAGGGCGGGACGGGGCGAGCCGCCTAATCTTTTGTCCTCTGTGTCCCAACCCTTCCCGGAAGCGACGTTTTCCTAGAACCGCCGGCTGTGCTGCGGGGCGGGGGAGGGGTGTGGGCGGGGGCGCCGGCTCCCCAGGGCTGCGCGGAGGGCCGCTAAAGGAAACACCTTTGACAGATTTCCAAGAACTTTCCAGGAAAATGGGGCGGGGTCCCGCTCGCCGACCAATCGCAGCTCAGGAGGCGGAGCCGAGTGCCCGGGGCGGGCCAATTGCAGCTTTGGGATAGGAGGCTGAGGAACTAGCCGGGTTGAACCTGACCTAGAGAACAGTAGGGAAAGACCCGGTTGGAGAAAGCCAGGGAGGGGCAGGGGCAGGGGCTTTACCTACCCGAGCCCAGACTACTTTTGAGCATTCCGCTTCCTTGGAGGCAGGCCCCTTTATCGCTCTGTAGAACTGGTGGCAGCGCAAGGGCAGGATCACGGGCCTGTCCTCCCATTTAGTGGCTCCCCCAAAGCTCTCTGTCTGGTGTGCAAGCGCCCCCAGTGGGCCGCATTTGGATACCCGGACTCTGTGTGGGGTGGTGGAGAAGTCGGTGGCGTGGGGTGGGATTTGGAGAAGGACGTGGGAGGAGGGGAGGGGTGCAGAGGGGGGCTTCAGATCCGAACAGGTCCACGGGGGTCAAGTATCTGCCACAGCTAAAAGGATCCAGGCGAGAATGTTTTCTCTGAAAGAGTTAGGGGAGAAGGCACATCCCAATCTTGGGATGGGGATAGGTGTGGCGACCTCATTATCCACTTGATGGCTGGGACACTGGGAGACCCCAGCATGGAGCACCTGTGTAGGGTGCAGTCTCTTCAGCAGACACTGTTACCGCCCCATTACTGCGAAGATAAAAGGGCCTTACAGCTGCCAAGCGACAGAACAAAGATTTGAACCTGGGTCCCTGTGGGGCCAAATCCCAAGCTCTCTACCCCAGGACTACCTCTTCCCTCTAACTGTGACTACTTCACTGAACATTTCATATGTGCCATGTATGATCGGTGATTTCCAGCCTCATTTCCTTGTCTAACCACTACACATTGTGTCCTCTTTACCGGTAAGGAGATGGAGGTACAGAGAAGTGAAAATGTACCCCAGATCTCACAGCGGGCAAATGATGAGTTGGTGCTTGGAGCACAGTAACATGCCCCCCCCCCCACCCCGCCCTGCTGGGTTCCTTGATCTGACAACTCCTAAGCATCCTTCAGGTCCACAGCTTTAAGGTCCACAGTGAAGCTTCCCTGCCCCCAGGCCAGTCAAATGTCAGAGCACCATGGGTGTCCCTTTGAAAGCTCCCTTACAGATTTCGGCAGCAGTGATGCAGTTTTGTGTGTTAAACTAAAAGGCCCCAAGGGCCTCCAACCATGGTAGGTGAATGTGACAGAGTAATGGCCTCACCTATGTGAGTGGTCTATGATGTGCCCCTGTTCTGCCCCAGGTGTTGTGGGTCCCTCTGGCCATCTCATTATCACCTTTCCCCGCTCTGGCTGCTCCCTACCCACCCCTGCTCTGACTGCTGGGCCCAGGATGCCACCCAGTGGCAATTCCTCTCATGCTTTCACTCGACAAATTTCCTTATTCTCTCCTGGGTAAGCCCCCTGCACTCCAGGGATTGGCTTTTGCTGCAGGGTCTCCCAGCTCCTCCCCAATAGGAACAGTCACAAGATGGGTCAGTTACAGTAATACACAGCAGTGCCTTCCTCAAAGTCTTGCTCATTTGGTCTCTCTCTCTCTCTCTCTCTCTCTCTCTTTTTTTTAAAGATTTTATTTGTCAGAGAGAGCGAGAGAGAGTGCGAGAGAGCGAGCACAGGCAGACAGAGTGGCAGGCAGAGGCAGAGGGAGAAGCAGGATCCTTGCCCAGCAAGGAGCCCACTGTGGGACTCGATCCCAGGACGCTGGGATCATGGCCTGAGCCGAAGGCAGCCATGATCAACCAACTGAGCCACCCAGGCGTCCTTCATTTGGTCTCTTTAGTCTCATCACTTGTAGCCATACCTCTCCGGAAGAATAGTCTACACGTGTGTGTGTGTGTGTGTGTGTGTGTGTATGTGTCAGGGATATATTCCGTCCTCTACACCACTCTCCCCTGGATACACACACACACACACACACACACACGCACACTCACTCACTGGACCCTTTCATCACTGTAAACTATTCCAAAGTCCTCAGCCCTTGGCCCCTTGGACATACAGCTATCATGGAGGGCTGTGTAGCAAAGTCTGACACCATGAACCCACACCTACTCTGGCCCAGCTATCCCAAACAGTGAATTCTCCCATCAGTGTGCTGGCAAATGAGCAGCTAGGGGAAACCCCGTATTCTGAGTCTCTTGTTGAGTGAATAATTTAAAACATCGATGATGGATCTACGTGGGCACTGTGTGTCCTTGAGTAAGCATTGGCACTGGTGGTGGAGACTGTAAAGGGACAAGCATTGCCATTGCTTACTTTTTACATTTCCCTATGGCTTGAATTTATTATAACTAGCAAGTTTTACTTATGCAATTAAAATCTGAATTAAAAAGAGATCAGTTTAAAAGTACAATGATAGGGGCATCTGGGTGGCTCCATTGGTTAAGCGTTGGTCTTCAGCTCAGGTCATGATCCCAGGGTCCTGGGATCAAGCCTCGCATTGGGCTCTCTGCTCATCGGGGAATCTGCATCTCCCTCTACTCTTCCCCCCTGCTCATGATCTCTCTCTGTCTCACACTCTCTCTCTCAAATAAGTAAATAAAATCTCAAAAAAATTACAATTATAAAATGTTTAGAACAATTGTTATCTGATTCTGTTTTTAGAAAATAAGCTAGCCACCACAGCATACACTGAGATAATTTGGCTGGGACAAGGAGCCAGCTCCCACCCTCAGCTGCCTGGCACTCTGCTTGTGAGTGGGATCCTGCTTGTCGAGAATGAACTCTTGCTCAGCTTTGGTTTCATCTGGCCCAAACCAGGTCACCTCCAGAGGGAGGATCCTTCTCCAGTCTCCAAGTTATGGAAGCTTCCAGATCACGTCTCTGAGATCTTGGATCCGATTCTCAGGTGGGGTTCTGTGACTGAGGTACTGGGTCCAGCCGGGCGTAAATGTCTCTGTGTGTGTGTGTGCACGCCCGTGTTGTGCACACGTGCAAATCTGTGCTTGTGCATATGTGTGCATCTGTTAACACATGTGAGAGCGTATTTGTACAAGTGGATGTGGGAAGGGGGCAGGGAGGCACAGGAGAGGAGGGTATCATTTGAGGGTGAGAGTTGGGCCCTGGAGTTGTTCTTTGGGGGTTGGGATGGAGACCCTGCCATGAGCGCTGCTGACCTCAGACAGGTTGCTTGATCTCTCCAGGCATGTCTGTCTGGTAGGTTATGTGGGGGTGGGTACAGCGCTGCCTCCTCTGGTCCCAGTGAGGTCACAGAGTGTCCGGATAGTACGCCCACTCAGTGTCTGGTCCAAAAGAGGGGTTCAGTCAGTCGAGGCCATCATCAAGGTCTCTGCTTCACCAAACCCTGCCAGCTTGAAGGTTGTCTCAAGGAGACAGAACAGAGCCCCAGGCCCTTTCCTCTGGCTCAAGATCTACACACAGCAAGTACCAGTTCACCAGTTCTCCGGGATCTAATGCTCTGAAGAGCCTTGGATCTGCAGCCCAGGAATCCACGTGCACCCACGTGCGTGCATGAGCAAGCGTGCGTGCGTGTGTGCGTGCGTGTGTGTGTGTGTGTGTGTTGCTGTACAGGGAGGTGGGCGGGAGCTCTATTTGGGCCCAATCCCAAAGTCGGAAGAAGGGCTCAGAGAACCCGGTGGGCCTGAAGCCTCAGTGCCTGCAGTCCTGCAAGTGGCCAGTAGATGGCAGCAGAGGCCCGCGCAGGGACGCTAACCCAAGCCTCTCCCTCTCAGTCCCAAGTGAACGGTCAAGTTCCAGTCCCTCAGTCTGAGGGTAGGGGAGTGGGCGGATATACTGGAGTAGTGCAGATTTGTCACAGAAGAGAGCAACATCCCCTGCAACTCTATGCAAGTTGTTTCCTCTTAGGGGGCCTCAGTTTCCTCATCTGTGGAATAAGAGTTGTTTAACAGCCTGTGATGGGAAAACTTGCTCAAAATACCCAAGATAGTCTAAGTTGGGTTCAGAATAGAGACCTAAAAGTGGAAGGGAACGCCACATAGCTAATATAGAGTATAGTGAGTGGGAGGAGGAGACTTTTTAAACAGGACACCAAAAGCCCAAGCTATAAGGTGAAAAGTTAATGGATCTGACAAAATGGGAGTTTAGGATGTCTGGTCTATGGACGCTGTATCCCAAGGGGAAAAAAATAAGCCACGGATATGAGCAGGAGATGCACAGAAAGTGAGACACCCAGAGTCCCCAGGGACTGGAAGGGTGCGAATCACAACGAAGTGTTATTTCACTTGTCCTGATGGCAAAAATTAAGACTTTAGGTACGCTGGCGGTGGGCCACCACTAAGGAAGTCGCAGGCCTTACAAGCCTCGCTGGAGGGCCGTCTGCAGAGTACAGCAAAGACGCCCGCCTCAAGTGGCTTCCTGAGCTGTCACTTCCTAGGTCGCTGGTAAACTCCGGAGCTCACACGGGCCTCGCGGGTGTCGGGAGAACCAAGGAGGTTTCCGCCCTCTTCGAGAAGCCACGCCCCCTATTCTGAACCGGCTCAGGGGCGGGGCCCGCCGGGGCCTCCCTCCCCGCCCGGTCCTGCCAGGGCCCGCCTGGCCCTTTAAGGCTGACCGAGCCCGCTACAAGTCCGGGACGCACGGGGGGGTGGGGGGGCGCAGGGGAGCGGTCACGTGGGCGGTCGCTGGCGGGACTCGGCTCCAGGAGCTCGCGGCCGCGGGTTCCCGGGACTGGGGTCCCTGCCCCTCGCCGGCGCCAGCCAAGTACTCAGCTGTCAGGGACGGCCTCGCCAGGTAGGCCCTCGTAGGGCTCCCTCCGCCTTCCGCTCCCAGAATCTCGCCGCCACTTGGCGCCCAGACCCTTCCCCTCTTGACAAGTGTTGGCGGGACTCGCTAGTTCCTGGTTGCGCGATCACCGCCCCCTGCCTCGAGTCCGTACTCTCGGACAGTTCGCTTCCGACTCCCGGCCCTGTCTGCTGCCCGCAGCCCAGCCAGGATCCGGGGCTCCGGCTGGGTTGTACTGGAGGAGTCTGAGCGGAACTCATTCTTCCCTTCTCCCCCAGGTGGCCCTGGACGCACCAGGCTGGGGTCGCCTCTGAGCGCCCCCCGGGGGCCATGGATGGCGAGACAGCAGAGGAGCAGGGGGGTCTTGTGCCCCCGCAAGGTGCACCCTGCGGACCTGGCTCGGCTGGCGCTCCTGCCGTCGGGGGGCGGCGGGAGCCCAAGAAGTATGCGGTGACCGATGACTACCAGTTGTCCAAGCAGGTGCTGGGCCTGGGTGTGAACGGCAAGGTGCTGGAGTGCTTCCACAGGCGCACTGGGCAGAAGTGTGCCCTGAAGGTCAGTGACCCCTCACTGCTCCATGGGCGACCTGGGAAGCCCAGCATCAGAGGCTTGTGGGTGCACGGTATGACCAGTCTCTCCTTTCATTCTCACACTCCCCTGTAAAGTCAGGCTCCTGGTCCTCCTTGCTTTACAGACAGGGAAAACAAGGCTTAGCCTAGCTAAGCTCGGGGTGTCTCAGAAAGCAAGGGGTGGAGTCAGTAGGGGTAGAGTCTGTTGGACCCGGAAGCAGGGAAGCAGTGGTTCCTGACTCTGGGGTTATGGCTGGGCCTATGTGTTCTGGCCAAAGGCGGGAAGCCCTCACTCAGCTTGGTTGTTCCTTCCATGAGAAGCTCTTCTGACTGGAATGGAACTGAGTTTCCTTCTGCCGGAGGCTGAGTTCCCACCGAGGCTTGGGGTGGGGCTGCTTTCTCTTGTGGTCCCTGACTGCCCCGGCTGGAGTGATGGGTGGGAGCCTCCCAGGGCTCACTGGTGGGCAAGGATAGGGCCCATCACACCTGTGAGCAAGAGGTTGCTGATGGGCTCCAGCTGAGTCACCGGCCCTATTTTGAAAAGGGTAGGTCCTGCTTCAAGCCTGACTCACCCTGGTTCCTGGGCAGAGGGCGGGCCAGCCATCTATCTGTGTCACACCATAGGCTCCCTGGAGGCCAAGAACTCTCTGATACAAGGGGAATCCAGGGAGTTCTGGGGGTGGCTGATGTAGCCACATAGTTCTGGCTTAAGTCATTTAGTTCTGGACCCAGGACATTCCTCCTACCCAGGATGCTCTGAATCTGTGGTCACTGGGAACCTGACTCAATTGTAGTTTGTGCCAGTGGCCACCTGGACGGGTAGATCGTGGCAAAGAAAGTGGCTCCGGGACATTAGAACACAGCAAAGGATCTTCTCCTTTTACAGACATTGCAATTATGAGCCTGAGTGCAGGGTTCTGCGGATGTGGCTCTAATCTCTGGCCTGCATTTGCCAGCTCCATGATCTTGCGCTAGGTCCTGGACTCTGGAAATCAGGTTTCTGGCTCTGTTCAGGGGGAAAGATAAGGAGTTGATGTGAACTCGGGAGGAGACGATGCCTGTAGAGTAACTGGTACTGGGCCTGGTGCAGGCCTGGAGAGGTTACAGGACTTATTTAGGTCATAGTGTCTGCAAGTATCTGAGCAGGGACCTGGGTCCAACTCCTTGTGTCTTTCCTAGGGGCACTAGGGCTGATGGGATGGGTCTGGAGGAGGCTCATGGCTGGGCTGGTGAGGCTGAGTCTCAGATATGGCTTCTTCACCTACTAACCCTACTAACTCTGAGTCCTTCAGGGGAAAACTGGCTCTTCTCGGGGCGGGGGGTGAGTCTCTACCCTTTCCCTCAGCACCACCTCCCCGCTCTCACCTCTGTGGGTCAGGGGCAGTCTGGGTAGATAGACAAGGGGCTGACTGAAGCCAGAGAACCTCTTCTTACTACCAAGGCTTTGGCCCTGTGAGCCAGGCCTGAGCTCTGACCAGCCCCTGTGGTGTTCCAGATGCTGTGAGCCAGGCAGGGATGGAGTGAGAGGCCAGAGATCTGGGACCCAGACAGCACCAGCTTTAAGCAGGGCTGGGTCTAGGCCCTTCTCCATGGGTGCTGTGTCTGACAAGTGAGTTGGGGGCACTTCTGACTGCAACGGTTTCTAAAACACCTCCTCTTGAATCTAGGACCTCAGTGCTTTCTCTGTTCTAGACTGGGAATAGGGCAGGCCTAGAACAAATCCCCCTGCTATACCCCTTTAGGCTTGATGGGTGAGTGTGGCTAGGGCTACTGCCTTGGGACCTTCAGGAGCTGGCCTCTAGGAGGACATGGATTAGATGTGGCTCCCACTCCAACATCTTCCTTGACTTGCCCCCAGTCCTCCTCTAGTGAGTGAGTTTGGAAGTTTCTGCCATCTGGCAGGTCTTTACCATCTTCCAAGATGGCACTAGCGCCGCTTCTGAAACATCGTACCTGTTTCAGAAGGTGGCTCCAGCCTTGAGGTGGAGTGAGTGTGGTGTCTTTCTGCTTAGCCTCTGCCCTCTGCCCCTGCCGTCTCTGCCTTCTTGGTGATACAGGCCTAGGTGGTACGGGACAGGACAAGTGCCTGTCCTCTTGGCCCTGTTGCTCAAGATGGCAGAGTGCTTAGCCCAAAGTCCGGAATGTAGCAGGCACGCCTAAAACAGGAAAAGTTGTGGTCAGTGTCCCCGTAGCGGTTACTGTTCTTCAGGGGCCCTGGAGGGAAGGCCCCTCCCCGGGGTGTTGGGCCTCTTCCCCTCACCCACTTCCACTGTCGGGGTCCATCTTGGCCTTGCTCCCACTCAGTGGCTCCCTCCCAAGCCCAGCTTCTGCTGCTGGTACGGTCATTCCACCCTCCGTTTCACCCTTAGCACTTGCTGCTGACCCCTTGGGGGCCTGCCAGGTATGGGGGGGCAGGAGGCTGCCTCCTACTGACATCTTGTGCCCCCTCCTAGGCCTGACTGATGAGTTGGAACCCCTCAGTTTCACTCCTAGCTGGGTACAGCCCTGCATATCTCTCCCCCATTAGTCACCCCACCACATCTGAGATACAATCCCTCAGTCCTTATCATGTGTATGAAAACTGTGACTTGGAGTCAGTGGTTGGAAACCATGTAGCTTGACTGGGATGACAGACTGTAGCAGAGGCCAGGTTTCCTCCCCTCCTGACTTCCTGCCCAGCCCACTTGGGGTCCTCTCCCACACGGCAGGCAGGAATGACTGTGGCACTTAGATAAATAAACAATAAGAAAATTGAATAAATAATAAATTAATAAATAAAATAAATTAAAAAACAAGAAGAGGTTCTGAGAGGACAGAGAGGGTTCTGCACGTGGGGAAAGTGGAGTCTTCTTTCCTGCCCCTGCTCTCTGGACTCTGGGGCTCGGGACCCTCCTCTCTGACCACTGGAGTATGTCAGAGTCCCCTGAGGCTCCCCGTGCCTTCCTCTTCTCTTCTTCATCAGATGGAGTGGAGTAGTGGGGTGCTGGAGCCCAGGCCGGGGAGCTGCCCCAGGGCTCCATGGGTGCGGCCTGCCTGCCAAAGCTGGCGCTGGTGAGCCAGAGTGGAGGCTGGGTGGGGCTGCCAGGCAGGCCAGGTACTTTCTCATTTGGCAGCTGCCACCCCCTCACCTGCCATCTCCAGACTGGTCAGATCAGCCTGGGCAGGGCCATCTGTTACCGAGTCAACAACTTGGGAAGCTCGTGGTAGGGTGGGCAGCCCTGTCAGCCCTGTCTGATAGAGTCCCCCCAGAAGGGGTTTCACTATACCCAGCCTCCTCTCTGGGCCGTCCCTCTTCTGGAAGGAAAGAACTGGGGGAGCTCGTGGGCTTCCATGCTGCTAGAACCTGCTGGACTGTCAGGGGTGGGCCATTGGCTGTTTAAATAAAGATCCTAGGAAGGGCATCAAGCCCTAAAGAATGCCAGTAGTGGAGTTTGGGGCAGAGATAGGTTGTTTTGAGCTGCTTCATACCTGCCCAGCTGGCCTTGCTCGCAGGTTTAGAAGCTGTGCTCGGAGCCTGCACCTCTGCTGGGGATCCCCTCTGTTGGGAGGGCCAGAATCTTCCCAGCCTCTCCAGGAGCTGATGCCGTCTCTCCAGGCTTCAGGCCTTGCTGCTGTGGATTCTGATATTCTCATAGACGGCTAACAGTTTTCCAGACTGTTCTGTCCGGCAGGTCCCGTTCCCAGTGCATGCTACGTGTTCTCTTACCTAATTCCTGTCGTTCCCATTTTGTGGTTACTGTTGCTGACATTCAGTAAGGTCAGCGACTTGCCCACCATGCACAGCTGAAGAGTGGTGGGGCTGTGATGGGACCCTAGGTGTCTGATGCCATAGTCTTTGTAGTTAAGTCACCCCATGCCTCATGCTAGTTTATGGGGACAGGGGACAGTCTCTAAGACTAGGGCCCTGGAAGGGTCCTGGCGTCCTCCTGCATGGCTCCGCTGGGAGCCCGAGTGGCGCTGCTCATATCTCTCTCTCTGCCCAGCTCTCCTCGCTGTGCAGGCTCTGCCTGTGAGCGGACACACGGTCCCAAAGGCCAGCACGCAAGGGACATGATGCTGTGGGGCTGTCTCAGAGAGGTTGTGTGGTTCCTCTTGAGCCTCGTGAGTCTCAGACAAGCCCAGCCCAGCAGCGTCCAGACTGCCACAGGCAGGAAGTGAGGTTGGTGAGTGGGCGAGAGGAAACCGTGTCTGGGCTGGGCCACCCAGGGAAGACTTCCTGGAAGAGACTGCCGGCTTTAATCCAGGCCTCTGGTCTGAAAAGGATGTGGATGACAGAGGAGGGCTCAGGGTGTGTGTGACGGCATGCCTGGTGTGGACCTCTCAGCACCTGCCGCAGAGTTCTGCTTCCCCACTTCCAGCCGAGGGTCCTGGCCGACGCGGTGGATCTCAGTGGGGTAGGCGGCCAGGCCCCGGCAGATGCTGGGAGCCATAGAGGTACTATGTGGAAGAAGAGGCCTTTATACAGGGCCTTGAAAAAAGGTCAGCGACTCCCCCCTCTCATTCTCCCTCAACTCCGATTCATACCACACCCCCAGGGACCTCTGTCTGTCTTTGGTGCCCTCCCTCACTAAGCGGGCAGAAATCCTCCTTCCTTCTCCTGAAACTTTCTTTCCTAATGTCACCAGAACCCTCTTGGAGCACTGTTGTTCAGGGTCCTCTAGAGGCTTCTCGGTCTCCTGCGCTGTCCTTTCGTTCAGGTGGTGTGGGAAGGGCCTGGTTTCTGTTGACAACAGAGGTCTGTTATGTCTCTGCTGAGGTCTGTTACATCTCGGGGAGGCCATTTCCCTACTTGGATCCCTCAACTTTTTCTCCAAGGGCCTCCTTGGGATATCATCATGGGACACCCCTGTGAGGGGGCAGCAGGTAGAGCGTCGGCTTTGTGGTCCCCTCACTTCCTTTGGTTCCAGCCTGGTGACTGGCTGCCGGGTGTCCAAAGGTGATGGTCACCAGGCAAGAGTTGAAGACAACGACCATCCCTAGGTTTGGTAAGAGTGTGCCCCCCCCGGCAACATGTGTGGGTTTGCTGCTCTCGGGGCAGAAGAACAGGGCTCCCACGGGTCCCTGTGTTTCTTCCAGAGGAATTTTGGTTCTGTTATGCCTTGTTCCTGTCTGCGCGAGATCTTTTGTGTTCCCACATGAGAGGCTGTCTGAGTGCATTTTTTTTGGGTGGCCCGTTATTGACCTTTCTGAGGATTCCCTTGGGCTCTTGTGCACTTAGGGAAGCCAGCCCCTTGTGGGGTGAGAAAGAATAGTGTGAAAAGAATTTTGGGTCCTGAACTCCTCCCTACCTTCCCACCCATTTGGAACTAAGTAGATTAGGCCCTGCGTAATCGTGAATAAAATCCTATTGTGGGGAACCATGGGGGTTTTGCTTAGAGCAGGAGAATGAGAAGAGGCTGCTGTTTGGGGGAACAAGGAGCCTCAGGAGGCCTTTTCAGCACTGGACAGGCCAGAGACACTGAGAATATTGATTTTGGGTTTTCTTGCAGTTTTGGTGTTAGGATTGCCTTTTTCTTTAGGCTAGGGCTTTTGTCCTCACTGCTTTCTCTTTGTGACGCTTTCTATTCTTCTTAGTTCCTTATCGCTCTCATTTCTTCTTTCCCCTCTCTGTTTCCCTTGCTGTCACTTAGTTCCTCCCCTCTCTGGCCTTGTTACTCTCTGTCTCAGGAGTTTCAAGCTTAATGGGCCTCTTCTCTGCAGCCCGCAGGCCAAGGGCAGACAGCAAACAGATGGAGGCTAGTCAGGTGCTGGGGATTCATGCTAGTCACCCTGAAAGTCTCCCCAGACAGGGTAGGGTAGGCGTTGGACAGAAAGGAGGAGCTTCTGGCTGTACCCATGCCACTCACAGTGTCCCCTCCTGCTGCTGGCCTTGACCAGGTGCCGGTAGCCTTGGCAGCCAATGCAGTGGAGTCAGGAACATTTGGGCCAAGCTTGTAACCCGAGGAGTCCCTGTGGAGTGTAGGAAGTCAGCTTCAGCGGCGGCCTCTGCTGTTGGGTCTCCTTTTATGGCTCAGTGGTCGGAGACTCTTGCTCGGGACAACAGTGTGAGATCAGGAGCACTGTGACTCCCGAGGATTCTCTGGCTGAGACTGAGGCTGAGGAGAGAAGGGGCTGGGGTCAGAGCCAGTGGGAGGAACCTGTGGAGGGACTGGGAGGCCTTGAACATGAGGTACAACCTCCCTCTGCTCTAGGGGACAATATTGATGTGAGCTTCCTTGCACTGGCTGGGACGAGCCCTCCAGAGCACCTGACTCTGTAGCCCGCACTCTGCACCTGACCCCATCACCTGGGACACTCAAGGCTATTTTCGGGGGTGTGATGGGCCAGAGCCTGGACCTGCCATACTCATCACCCCATTCCTGAGGGTTCAGCCTCCAACAAGGGACCCACAACTTGCTCTGTAGATGCTCCCCCAACACAAACAAGCCCCCTCCTCAGGGTATGGCAGAGGGACAGGCTGGTAGCCTCCGCGCTGTCTGGCAGGCAGTGGCACTTGGGGCAGAACTTGGGTGTAGGGGTGGGGATAAGAGCACCCACTTATCCCTTGAGTGCTTCCTCTATGCTGAACCCAGACACAGAAAAATCTAAGAATGGGTTGTATCACTCCTGGGTCACGGATGAGGACACTGAGATTCTGGAAGGCACAGATACACCTCAGAGCAGCCTGTCTGGCCTGTGTGGCAGTCAAGTTGTGGCTCTCAGCCATCCCTGGGATGCCAGACCTCTCTCCCAGGCCACAGTCTCCCCATCTGTAAGATTAGGGGCTGGGCACTCTGCTGGGTGCCAATTATGGGCATTGCCAGAGAGGTAAGTAGGGGTGCAAGTAGACGGGCAGTGTGGAGACTGGCTAGAGGGGGCCCTGAGATGCCTCTCGGAAGCTGGCTAGTAACTGGTGTCACCAGGGGGACAGTCATCTGTGAGACTCCACCAGCAAGGTCTGTGTTCTGCTACATACAGGAGCTCTGGGGTTAGGACTTAGGCTGGAAGACCCCTTTCCACTGTACTCCATTGCCCAGTCAAAGCCTTTTATCAGGCTGAGCCTATACTAGGGCGCATCTTTACCTGAGGAAGGACTGAGAGAATGGGGATGGGTCACCATTGCCTGTTCCTGTGGCAGGAGCATCCCTCAGTGTGGCCAGGCCACTACCCTGGTCTCTCAGAGGAGGACTTCTCCTTCTTCATGGCTCTGGCTCCATGGCATAATCCAAGACTAAGAAGGTTTCCCAGGAGTTGGAACCCTCAGAGTCCTTGAGCAGAAGAGGAGCAAGAAAGGGAGAGCAGCCCGGGGCCTGTGGTGGTTGGAAACCCCTCTGGGAGGAGCCTGAGTTAGACCGTGGCTGCCTGTGCTCACCCAAGCCTGTGTGGGGAGCTGCAGGGACATGGATGGAGCCAAGGGAAATGGGAGAGATGCCAGCAGATATGATGTTGGCTGTTGGCTTCAGAAAGAGCAGGTCTGGGGAGTGGGGGTGTGGAGTCGGAAGGTTTCCTAGGGTCTCTGCACTATGCCTCCAGGAATAGTCCGGTCTGTCTCCCCTCTCCCCACCCCAACACACACATTTATTCCTTTGTTATCCTTGTGACACCTGCTCCAGGGGGACAGAGAATAGCTGTCACTCTTCTCAGAGCTAGAGTGTGTTGGCTCTCCTATTACTACGGCCAGCCAGGGGCATGGCCTGCTGGGTGCCTCAGCAGGGGTCCCCTGGGCATGGCCTCACTTGCCCTAGTCACCCTCTGCTTAGGGAAGGTGGCCACTACCCTCTGTAGCCCCACTGGCTATGTGGGCACCCCTGCAGCACAACTGGCCATTTGGGGGTACAGACTGTGACTGAGGTGGGGGTCTCTTCACCAGAAGAGACCATTAAAGGGACATTGCTTCTGAGATGAGAATAAAACACTTGCGTTTGCTGATATTTTCTACTCTTAGGCTGAAAATGTCCTATTTTTACACTGTCATAGGAGAAATAGAACCAGGGTAATGTTTCACCAATAACATAGTTGATTTTGACAGAAAAATGCTTTTTCCTCTACGAAGTTTAAAGGAGGATAATAGAACCTGGACCCTCACAAGCCCCTGAGTGGCCTCTCCTTAAACAGCCCTCTCAGAAGGTTCTGGGTGGAGTGCTGGGATCTGGTACCTGCCTTGGGCAAAGGGAGTTCTGGTCCTGCCACTTACTCCGGGTGTGATTTCTGAGAGAGAGGGAGAGAGAGAGAGAGAGAGAGAGAGGATGTTGTAACTCTCTCTGGGCCTCTTTCCCCTCCTGTGAAGTAGATACTGACAGTCCCAAACCTGCCTGTCCTCCCGTCCTCATTGCCTTGTGTGAGGAGACACCCATTTCCACAGATGGGGAGCCGGAGCTCAGGGAGGTTAAGGGATTGGCCCGGAGTCACCACACACTTTGTAGAAAGGGCTATTGCTCAAAAGGATGCTTGGGGCAGCTGAGGGGGATAAAGGCGGCTGCTGCCTGAGAGAGTCGAGTTGTGCCCCTCTTCTAGTCTGCCAAGTTGAGAGCTGAGCTAGTTCCCTGGCTTGGGTCCCCAGGGAACCTTGGTCCCCCCAACCCACCCCACCCCAGGATCCCTCCCTGGAGATCAGCCATCTCACCCTCTCACCACACCGGAGGGTTTGTCCCTTCCTCACTGGGCCTTTTACAGCAAACCAGGCTCTGTAGACTCTTGATTCTTGGTCCATTTTCGCAAAGCCAGGTCCGGTACTGTCCGTCTCAGAGTTTGAGACCATTTCCTGTGACCTGCTGGTTTGCAAGGGATCTGTCTCCCCTTGGTCCCAGAGGCTGCATCTAGATTGCCCCGTTTCTGGAGGTGAAGAGTATGGGGCCACCTCAGGGCAGACCCAGGGGAATCCTGGAGCCAAACGAACCTAAGGCCCATTTCTACTCTGTACGTACTTGGCGCGGTGCTAATCTGAGTTCTGTGTTCTCATTTCATCCTAATGGCCACCTGGGGACATGCTTTCTGTCACTGTTCCCATTTTCCAGATGGGACCAGTGAGGCTCAGAGAGGTTGATGGCCTGCCCAAAGCTAGAGGCAAGGGGAAGAGGGAAGTCCAGGTCTGTCTGACCCGGAGTCCTGTGCCCACAGCTGGTCCTTCATAGTACATGGTCTCTGGCCGGGGACACTGGGACCCGTGGGCCTGCCCCAACTAGCACTTATGTTCCTGCTGTCCCTCTCCCTCCTTGCCTTGGAGCCCAGCTCAGCTCCCTCTTTTTGGAAGTATTCTGCCCCTCTCCCACCCGACTCTAGCCCTCCCCAGACCCGGCACTTCTGCCTTTGTTTCCAGGTCATCTGTGGCTGGTGGGAAACATAAACTGAGGCTACCAAAATTTAGCAAATTGAAGAAGTCTTGTGTTCCTGAGACTTGACAATTTCCACACATGTGTTGGATCTGCTATCGACAGAGCTCACTGTGAAGACAGCTGGCACGGAGCCTCCGCCATCCTCTCCTCTCCCAGGACTGTGGTGGGAGGTAGTCAGGGGGGCTCCCAGCCTATCAGCGGTCCTACCCTCCCTCCCACACTCTACCCCCTGCCATCAGGTGCTCTGGCCTTGGCCTGGAAGGGGGTTGTTTCGGGGGTCCTCTTCCTCCTGGGCCCCCTTGGCTGGGCTTCCCTGTCTTGTCTGTTCTGCGAGAAAAGCAGCTGTCTGCCAAGTCCTGACTCTCAGTGCCCAGCTGTGTGACTTTGGGCAAGTCACTTAACCTGCATACTATCCCTGCTCCCGTTTTCCAGATGGGACCAGTGAGGCTCAGAGAGTCACAGTTTCTCCGCAGTTAAAAGGATGACACTGGTTCTTCTCAGGATATGGTGAACACCGAATGAGGTGGCATTTGTGATCAAATGCCGGGGCCAGCACCCCGCTGGCCGAGCACCGGGGAGGGACAGTTGCCATGAAGGAGAGGCTAAAACGGATCTGCCGCTCTCAGTCCCTGAGCATCCAGCTGGGGCCTGGGTAGTTGGGGTCAGTGGTGTCCTGTGAGCTAACCTCCCTGGAACTTAGCCTGTGATGAGGAGAGGCAAATGGACAGGGCGAGCCAGAGGACAGGCTACGGCCAGAATTTAATGAAGTGAGGTCTGATCTGGCACGAGGCCAACTAATCCATAGCTGCGAAATTGGTTCCATTAGCTCCTTTAATGAGCTACGAAAGCCGGGGAAATGAGTCTGTGTGAGAACAGTGGCACATGTCTGAGGCTCTAATTTGAAACCGTGGTGAAAAAGTTAGACTTGACACTGCCAGCAGCGCTCCAAGGAGCACTGGTGTCCTGGGGTGGGGTGGTGCTTTGGGGAGGGGGGCCTGCCTCTGGCTTTCTAAGAAGACCTGAATCCTGAACTTGAGGTCATCCTGTACCCCCCACCCCCATCCCTGAGGCTGTGGCCTCTGCTCTGAGTAGGCAGAGTGGCACGTGGGAATCGGGGGCCAGCCAGGGGCCAGGGTGAAGTGTGTTAGAAGCCCTCACTGGTGCCAGCAGCTCAAGGCAGGTGTGGTCTCAGCAACTGGCTATAAAATGAATTTAGCTATTCCGGTGGTTTGTGTCTTTCATAAAATCAGGGGTTTGTCTAGTGGGAAAAATAATGCCAAATAATCAGAAATGGGAGCCAGAAGGGACCTTAGACATGACAGAGCTGAACGCTCTTGTCAAGGAGGGAGCGTGGTAGGTTCAAAGTGCTTTTTCTTCCACTCTCTCTGTGGAGAATAGAGGTTTCCCCACAATGAACAAAATGGGAGTCAAAGACCTATATTTCCCTATACCATTCCATTCAGTTCTGCTGCCCGAGTGTTTGGCATTGACTGTGATAGTGGATAGCCCAGAAATGCAATTCTTCAGTGTTCTGGTCTGCCCTTTTCCGAGGCCGGGGTGAGACATCCCCCCCCCCCCAGTGGAAGAAGAGGTATTGTGGGGGGACATACCGGTCCTTCTGCCTCTTGTCTCTGTACTCTGACCCAGAACAAAGCTGGAATCCCCAGAAAGTAGAGGTTCGGGTGAGGTTCTCTCCAGCTCCTGGCGGGTGTGCCAGGCTGTGATGCCATGCGCCGGCCTCAGTCTTTAGGAAGGAATTTATATCACATGGGTTCATGTGAATCTTTCTGTATCTTGCAAAATGATTATTGAAGATGTTGTCAGAATGTTATACTTTCCCCTCATATAAGGTCTGATGCTAAATCTCTTTAATAATTTGGTCTTGAGGGGCACCTGGGTGGCTTAGCTGTTTAAGTGTCTGCCTTCAGCTCAGGTCATGATCTCAGGGTGCTGGGATCGAGTCCTGCATCAGGCTCCTTGCTCAGTGGGAGCCTGCTACTTCCCATCCCTCCACCACTCCACCTGCTTGTGTTCTCTCTCTCACTCACTCTTCCTCTCAAATAAATAAATAAATAAATAAAATCTTTAAAAAAAAAAGCATTTGGTTGTGGAAAAAGTTCAACGAATGTCTGTGCTTCTCTTCATGGAATGATAAAAGCAGCAGAGTCTATCTGGTTTCCTTCTTTGCCAAGACTCTCAGGAAGCTCAGAATCAAAAGATGTCCTCAATTATTAGTTACAAGTTTACATGGGTTTCTGGTATGTTTTATTTTTCTCTGTATTCTATTTTTTTAAATACTTTTTTAAAAAAGATTTTATTTATTTATTAGAGATCACAAGTAGGCAAGAGAGGCAGTCAGGGAGAGAGAGAAGGAAGCAGGCTCTCCACGGAGCAGAGAGCCCGACGTGGGGCTCGATCCCAGGACCCTGGGACCATGACCCAAGCCGAAAGCAGAGGCTTTAACCCACTGAGCCACCCAGGTGCCCCCTTTTTTTTTTTTTAAAAGACTTTATTTGTTTATTTGACAGAGAGAGATCACAAGTAGGCAGAGAGGCAGGCAGAGAGAGAGAGAGAGGGAAGCAGGCTCTCTGCTGAGCAGAGAGCCTGAAGCAGAACTCAATCCCAGGACCCTGAGATCATGACCTGAGCTGAAGGCAGAGGCTTAACCCACTGAACCACCCAGGCACCCTTTTTCTCTGTATTCTAAAGAGAATCGGACGTTTCTTGTTTTAGTCATGCTTTCGGATTATAAAATGCCTGAACTCCTGTTGTCAATGAGTAGAGCAGTGGAAATAATGGGACTTAGAGTAGCACACTGGGCAGCGAGAGCATCTGGATGTCTGATCTCTAGGAGGTTCTCTCTGCTGTAAGGATGATGTCTCTCAGGCTGTGGGTTGTCATGAAATCCGGAGTTAGTATTTCTTAAATTTGTTAGTGCCTCACTGGTGGGAGAGATTGCAAGCCAGCTGTCTTCCCCCGGAAGGAGTGGGTGTTCCCACAGAGGCCACGGAGCAGCTTAGCCCTGGCTGTGGGTTAATTGGCTGGGAGTGTGGAGGTTGGGTGAGGGGAGGCTGCCTGTCCAGGCTGGTGGCCTGGGGGCTCCTGTGTGTGAGACAGATGGGGAGACTGAACACTTTTTGCTTGAGAAGAGCCTGGCCCTGAGGTTAGGTGGATGTGGACACTAGATATGTGGGTGAGTATAAGGGCCTGGGTAGGTGGGCTTTTCTGGGGCTGAAGTAGGGTTTTGGGGGCTTGTCCCAAAGTTGTGTCCTCACAGAGCTGCTACAGACATCCCAGTTCCATCTGATGCCCTAGGAGAGCAGACAGAGTACTTTCACAGCTCTGGGCCATGTGATGTGATGTGGAAGACAGGGCCCCAATGGGAGAGGAGGTCTGAATGAATTGGGCTTGGCCAAGGTGGTCACAGGGTGAGTAGTGGCAGCAAGACCGCCAGTCTTTCTTGGGTGCCTCTCTGTGCCCAGTACTCTGGTGGGCACTTCAGAGAGAGAGAGAGAGAGAGAAAATATTGGATGAATAAATGGACAGATGGATGGGTCCCAGTCTCCAGGGGTTCAGAGTCACTATTGCAGGGGCTGGAGACACACATGCCCACGGCCGTATGTTCACACACGTCCTCTACCCCATGCTCCCTTTACCCATGCTCCCCCAGGGACACACCCCTATACATGCCTGTATCCATGTTCCCGTGCAACCCCCCTCCCCTGTGCACCTGCACCCATGCACACATTCATTTCAGAGCAAGCTTCCCAAAGCCTATAAGCAGTAGTTTTGGTCGGTGCCTCCCGCTCCTCTCATTTCCCCTCAGGGAGGGGCTGTCTGGACACTCTCTCAAAAGTCCCTTCTCCTCCCTGTTCAGCCTTGCCACACTCCAGCCTGGTGGCCCCCGGGCAGTGACTTCATCCTCCTGAACCTCTCTTTTCTCAGTCTGTAAATTGGGGTTGCCAGCCACACCCTGCTCGCCTCACAGGGCGGCACCAGCATTCCCATGAGATAAGGGGAGAGTGTGTTTTGTAAACGGCAAGTTGTTTTCCAGTCCAATGTTGCTCTCACTTCCCAGCTCCTGAACTCAGGAGCTCCTCCACCCACATGGGAAGCCTGTCCTTGGCTGGGACAGGATGTAGCATGGGGCAGGGTGAGGAGGGGGCCTGGCTAGTCCTGAGGCTCCCATTCCACCTGAGGCTGCTGGGGGGGGGGGGCGGCACAAGGCCTCTCCACCTCAACCTTCGTTGGGGTCC
Organism: Mellivora capensis; assembly: GCA_004024625.1. Taxonomy (NCBI): domain Eukaryota; kingdom Metazoa; phylum Chordata; class Mammalia; order Carnivora; family Mustelidae; genus Mellivora; species Mellivora capensis. The sequence continues at coordinate 6,733 of PISX010001381.1, read as the reverse complement.
AATGTCTGGTGGGGTTGGCAGGGGTCTTGGTTGTTTGCCTCTTGGCTCTGGGGGCAGCTTGGAGAATTTGGCAAAGGAGAGTAGGGAGAAGGGAGAGGTCGAAACCACTTGGTCAAAGCCTGAGGCTAGAGCAGTGTTGTTTGTTCAAGGAAATGTCATCTCAGATCCGATGCTCATCTAACTTCAGTGGGGCCCACACCTCAGGTATGGCCAGGAGCCCCACCCTTAGGAGAAAGCCAGGATTCTGCCTCATGGGTGTGTGGGTGCCTGCTGGGCGCTTGGGGGAGCTTCCCAGGAGCCATCACAGACCCACAGCTTTGGTAGACCCCTGGGAGGGCCCAGGGGACATGGGGTGGGAGTGAGGTAAGCCTGGGGTCTGCCAAACCGCCTGGTCAGAAGCCTACGCCATCTTCTTTTCTTCCCCCCTCTGACTGGGGACCTGGTGGCCCCCATTGGGTTCAGGCCTTTAGACATGGGTCCATGGAGCCTCAGGGGCTGCTCTCTGGGGGCGGTGGTGGGGGAGGGGGTCTACTGTAGTTGCTTTGCAAGGAGCCCCTGACCAGAGGTTTCCTTTCTTTCAATCTAGCCCAAGCGCTATAGCTCAACTTTAGGGAAACAGAGGCCCAGAGAGGCAAAGGAACCACCAAAGTTCATGCTGAGAGTCAGAGTAGAACCAGAGCCTCCTATCTCCTAGCCCTGTGCTCATTTCCATGCCTGCAAAAATGAGGCTCTTGCTTGGGGACATCTTTTTTTTTTTTTTTTTTTTTTTTTTTTTTTTTTTTTTTTTAAAGATTTTTATTTATTTATTTGACAGAGAAAGATCACAGTGGACAGGGAGGCAGGCAGAGAGAGAGAGAGGGAAGCAGGTTCCCTGCTGAGCAGAGAGTCCGATGCGGGACTCGATCCCAGGACCCTGAGATCATGACCTGAGCCGAAAGCAGTGGCTTAACCCACTGAGCCACCCAGGCACCCATTGGGGACATCTTTTATGAAGGATTGTGTGGACTCACATACCTCCATAAATGAAGCCAACAAATTGCCATTTATAGCAATGGCCTCGTGGGCCCGAGCAGTCAGGATGGGCTCCTTGGAAGAGGAGGTAAAGTCTGGTTTACCAGGGAGGGTGGGTAAGGCACAGTGGGGAGCAAATTTGGCCAGGTTGTCATGTCTCTCGTTGAACCTTCGTGGGTCTTCCTCAGTTTAATCTTATTCTGTCCTCATGATGGGTTGTGAGGGTTTCTTCCTCTTAACCCCACTTCACAGATTTGTTCTGTAAATGAACATGAGCCATTACATGAGCCGGTGCTCTGTGTCAGGCCCTGAACCCCATTACCGTGACCCAGGGATGACCAGGCAGGCTGGCCGTACCCTTGTGGGCCCACAGTCTGCTAAGGGAGGCAGCCTGGTGCCGGCCTGGCTGGGGAACCAGACGTGTGGTCTGGGACCAGTTACTTCCCCTCGTTGTGCCTCCATTTCTCAGCTAAGGAACAGGAATAATGAAGCCCCTTGCTCCTAATATTTATAAAGTGCTCAGAACAGAGCCAGGCACGTTGAAAAGTGCAATATCTATAAGCATGTGTTTGTTTAAAGAGTTATCAAAGGAACACGCTAATTGTAGGTTGTGAGCTGCACAGGAGGGAGGTAAAAAGGGCGATGACGCGGGAGCTCGCTGGGAAGCTGGAAGTGTTTCTGTCTTGGTGGGGGTGTGGCTCATGGGGGGTGGTGCAGCTGTCAAAACTCCCTGAGCTGGACTCTTGAGACCTGTGCATTTTACTGTGTGTGGAGAGTACCTCAATGAACAACACATACATATTTATAAGAAGAAAAGGTGAAGGGAGAACGAGGGATCCTTGAGGTCCTCTTTTGGCAGGGTGGTCAGGGAGGGCTTCTGAGAGGAGGCGATGTTGGGGGGACTCCTGGAAGAGGAGAAGGCGCTGGCTATGGGGAAGGCAGAGGAGGAAACTGAGGCTCAAGGAGGTTTGGGGCCACACTCAGGGCCAAGCTGAGGGATCAAGAGTGACAGCCGAGGAGGTTCCTTGGCAGCTGGGCCTGGGTGGGATGGGTCCTGGGCTCTGGCGTCCGTGATCTCCCCTGCAGAGAGGCCAGTGGGGGCATTTACTGTGTTTTCTGGGGGCAGCCTTCTCCCCACCCCTAGGCCTGTTCTCAAGCCCTTGACACTCAGAAAAGGCCTATTTTAATCCGTGTGGGAAATGGGTTCCTAAATATGGACTGAGTGGGGTGGGAGGCAGTCTGAGGCTCCAGCTTGGGGCGCCTCCCCCTGCTCCTCCATCTCAGCAAAGCACAGGGTGCAGGCCTAGGCCCTGAGCCCTGTGGGCCTCTCTTTGGCTGTCCCCTCCCCTCCTCCTCTCCCTCCCACACCTTCCTTCTAGCACCGTGCCCATCCTCCCACCCTTTGTTCAGGAGCAGGCCAGCCCTCCTTGGATTGCCCTAAAGCTGCTTTCAGCCTGGGGGGAGGTAGAGAGGCAAAAACCCTAGGGGAAGGTTCTGGGAGGTCTTTCCAGAGGAGGAGACATCTGGACTGAGCCCAGAAGTTTCCTCAAAAAGAGGGAGTTGACCTGATGGAGAAGGAGAAGGGCAAGAGTATATGTGGCATAGGCAGAGTGAGGGCTGTTTGGGTCAGCAAGTGCGTCCTTCTGACCAGAATGGAAAGGGTTGGGGGCCAAGGGTAGCAGGCAATGAGAGGAAGGCAGGCCTGAATGCCAGGGGAGAAGGTGGCTGTTATTTGGAGGAATGGACGTGGGGATTTAAAGGGTGGGGGCAGGAATAGGTGGGGCTGGGGACCCCACTGGGAGGTTTCCAGCTGTGTGCTTGGGATTTTACCAGAGGAGAAAGAGACCTTGGTGTAGAGGTGAGATATGGGGAGCAGGGCAGAGTGAGGAGGGGGTCCAGGAGCCAGCCTGGAGACCCCTACAGGACACTGTCAAGTCAGGCCAGCCTGGGGAGGAGAAGGCTGGGGGCAGGGAGGCCACGCAGGAAAGAGTGCAGAGGAGACAGAGTGGGGGTAGGGAGGATGGTGCACCTTAGGTCCTGTGGCTAGAGACTGGGCTACCCCTGCTGGAGCCACCTCAACACAGTGGGGCTGAGCTGACGTGGTGAGTGGGGGTGACCGAGCCCCGCCCCCCAGTGCCGTGAGCAAGAAGCTGGCGCACGGGAGCTGTGTGGGCACGGAGCTGAGGATGTTCTGGGAGGCAGAGGCAGCACGAGCAAGGGACTCATCATGATTTCCAGGCGGGGAGTCTGTCCACAGCAGCCTCTATGCGCACCCCCATCCTGAAATTCTTGATGGAGAAGGTGGAGGGACTTGCCTACGTTCTTGCACCCCCAGGCTAGGGTCAAGGTGAGCAGCTCTAGAGATGGAGGAATAGCCACGGAGCAGCAGACGCAAGAAACTTCTGCCTTCCTCTGTGCCTCAGTCTGCCTTTGCCTAGGGAGCTTGATCCCAGACTCTGCCCCATCCAGGGCCCTGGTAGAGGGGAAACCATCCCACAGAGGAGGAGATCAAGGCCAGGGACGGTCCAGGGTCCTGTGGGTGCTGCGGGAGATGAAGCTGTTCTGAGCCTGAGGCTCGAGTTCTGACCCTGGTCCGTAGCCCTGAGCAACTAGGAAATGAACTGGGCAGGGTATCAGGTGAGCAGCCGTGTGCGTGGATGGCTTGTCGGGCTCTCTGCCTTCTGGATCACCTCACCCTGCAGGCTGCCTTCTCCTCCCCCACACCTCCTCCAAACAGGACCACTCCGGGGCTGTTCCCACTTCCAGTGACTGGCCTTCTGGCTGGCAGCCGTAGCCTAGGGCTGAGTTAACCTGAGCAGGGATCCTGTTGTCCGCCCACCCACCACGGGCCTTGCCGTGATGCATCCTCTGGGGATGACTCCGTTATGACTCCATTTTATAGAGTTGTGGGTTGAGGCTTGGAGCTGGGAATGTTTGCCTGAGGTCACACTGAGTCACTGGAGGGATTCAGTCCCAAACCCAGGCCTCACCAGACCAGGCTGGCCCTTCCTTCAGCTAGGGTCTCTCCTGCCTTTGGACTCTACCTTTGGGTCTACAACTCTGCCATCCCCTTGGAAAAAGGCAGTTCCGGGGATGTGTGGCCCCTGGCCTGGGGTCTTACATCTGATGTGTAAGTCTACAAAGCCCATCAACTGCTGCTTGGCTTGCAGCCCCCATGAAGAGAGGCAAGGCTTCTCTCAGCGGCCTCTGAGCCTTTCCAAGCTGTCAGCCACCTCCTGGGGCCTTCTTGTGGTCATTGGACCACAACTCAGGGAGATCTGGATTTGAATCCTCATTCTGCTCTTCATAAGCTGGGTGACCGTGGGCAGGTCACAGGCCTCTCTGAGCTTCCCTATTCTCGTCTGCAAAGTGAAGGCAGTGGCACTCTCTGGGTGGCTGCTGGGGAGGTGGGCTATGTGCCTGACATTTTCTGTGCTTACCTGCCCTCAGCTCCTGTATGACAGTCCCAAGGCCCGGCAGGAGGTGGACCACCACTGGCAGGCCTCTGGCGGCCCTCACATCGTGCAGATCCTGGACGTGTACGAGAACTTGCATCACAGCAAGCGCTGTCTCCTTATCGTCATGGAGTGGTACGCTGGTCCGTCCCACTTCAGTGCCTCGTCGGTACTCCCATGGCCCCTGGGCTCCATTCTTCTATGGCCCCTCTCTGCTCTTAAGACAGCAGCCCCGGGAGGCACCCCAGCCCCTGAGGAGTAACGGAGGGGCGGGTGCAGGCTGTTCCCACCAGGGTGGGAAGGGAACTATGGGGGCTCCAATATGGCCTCCATGGGTGTGACCTCACTCTGTGAGGAGGGGCAGGAAGAGTAGTCAGAGAAGGCAACTGGAAGCCTGAGTGTGTGAGTACAGGGGATGTGGGAGGAGCGGGACACACACAATCTCCTCTGCTTTCTCCTTCCTACCTGGGTTTGGGCTCCCATGGTCCCAGGAGACCACAGGGTAATCCAGGAGCCAGTGGCCTCTTCTACCTTGGGCTTCTCCCAATAGCACTGTGGCTTAGCCCTAGCCTTCCTCAGACACTGGGTCTTGTGTCTGGACCTTGAGCTCCTCCCCATCTACCTTATAGGTTAGCAACTCTTGAGTCAGATTTGGGTTTCAGATCCTGGCTCTGCCACCCACTTGCTGTGTGATTTGGGGTAGCTCTTAACCTCTCTGAGTTTCTGTAACTGCCATGTGAAATGTGGAGGAAGATGTTAACGTGGTACTCGCCCTGTACCCAACTCCATTCTCAGTGCTCCACGCATCCTGCTTACTCAGTTTGCATAGCTGTGACTTTGGTGCCATAAATCCCATTTTACAAAAGAGGAAGTGGAGGCACAGAGAGGTAAAGGGACCAGGCCGGGTCACAGAGCACTGTAGGTGTTCAGAAAGCAGTGATAATGATGATGACGATTGACATTTCCTCCCTTCCTTGAGGGAACTGAGACTTGGACGAGGGTTGGGCTGCTCTAGGCTCAGCCAGGTGGAGACAGCCCAAGCTCTGGGCCGTGATTCAGGGCAGCGGTAGGCTGACACCTGATTCAGAGGCCCCGGCTTCTAGTCACTTTCTCTTCTAGCATGGAAGGTGGTGAGCTCTTCAGTCGGATTCAGGAGCGTGGCGACCAGGCCTTCACTGAGAGAGGTACATGCATGCAGCAGGACAATGGGGAGCATTCGGACAGAGACGGGCTGGACAGAATTGCTGTGCAATATTGGGCAAGGCCTTGCTCTTCTCTATGCCTCAGTCTCCCCTGCTAAACAAGAGAGTGTGGGACAGAGTGTCCAAGGAGTTCTATGAGTTTGTAACACATTGTCAGAGATGAACTGTTCATGGCCTTGGGATGGAGGCTTCAAAGCCTCTAGGTGCCAACCAGCACCTGAGCTGGGAAGAGGTAGCCCAGGCCCGAGGAAAGAGGTCCAGGTGGGTTGGGGCATCTCCAGAGGGAATTAGGATGACTGGGATGGGTGTAGAGGATGGGCGTCCTGGGTAGCTGGACTGCTGTCACCATCTTGTGTTGTTCTGGGGGCATGGTTGGAAGCCACATGGGTGGAAGCCCCAGGTGCCCGACCTTTGCCTTGTACCACCACCCCTGCTCTGTGTCTGCAGAAGCTGCAGAGATCATGCGGGATATCGGCACCGCCATCCAGTTCTTGCACAGCCAGAACATTGCCCACCGAGATGTCAAGGTGAGCTCTTGGTTGGGGGACCAGAGAAGGGAGTTAGGCTCCCAGCACCCACTAGATGGAGGCAAGTTTCCTTGCTTGTCATTCAAGGCCTCTGCCCCTGAGCCCAGACTGCTCTCCTCAGCTACTTCTTCCATGGTTCCAGCATACTCATCCTGCTCTAGTCAGATGGGTCTCCTTGTATCTTTCAAACACGTTGTAATCCCAATAGGCTTCAGGATAACTGAGTGCCTACCTCAAGCCAGGAGACCCTGACAAACATCTTGTTTAATCCTTTCATAACCCTGTGCGATCGGTTACCCATTTTACAGATGAGGAAAACAAGTCTCAAAGAGATTGTTATCTTTTTTTTTTTTTTAATTTCTTTTCAGCGTAACAGAGTTCATAGTTTTACACCACACCCAGTGCTCCATGCAATGCGTGCCCTCCACAATACCCACCACCTGGCTCCCCCAACCTCCCACCCCCCGCCCCTTCAAAACCCTCAGGTTGTTTTTCAGAGTCCATAGTCTCTCATGGTTCATCTCCCCCCCAATTTCCC
>PISX010001380.1:178214-199227 GCA_004024625.1 Mellivora capensis | reverse complement strand
ATCCCACTTGGTCGTGGTGAATAATCCTTTTAATGTACTGTTGAATCCTATTGGCTAGTATTTTGGTGAGAATTTTCACATCTGTGTTCATCAAGGATATTGGTCTGTAATTCTCTTTTTTGATGGGATCCTTGTCTGGTTTTGGGATCAAGGTGATGCTGGCCTCATAAAATGAGTTTGGAAGTTTTCCTTCCATTTCAAATTTTTGGAACAGTTTCAGGAGAATAGGAATTAATTCTTCTTTAAATGTTTGGTAGAATTCCCCTGGGAAGCCGTCTGGCCCTGGGCTTTTGTTTGTCTGGAGATTTTTGATGACTGTTTCAATCTCCTTACTGGTTATGGGTCTGTTCGGGTTTTCTATTTCATCCTGGTTCAGTTGTGATAGTTTATATGTCTCTAGGAATGCATCCATTTCTTCCAGATTGTCAAATTTGTTGGTGTAGAGTTGCTCATGATATGTTCTTATAATTGTTTGTATTTCTTTGGTGTTGGTTGTGATTTCTCCTCTTTCATTCATGATTTTATTTATTTGGGTCCTTTCTCTTTTCTTTTTAATAAGTCTGGCCAGGGGTTTATCAATCTTATTAATTCTTTCAAAGAACCAGCTCCTAGTTTCGTTGATTTGTTCTATTGTTTTTTTGGTTTCTATTTCATTGATTTCTGCTCTGATCTTTATGATTTCTCTTCTCCTGCTGGGTTTAGGCTCTCTTTCTTGTTCTTTTTCCAGCTCCTGCAGGTGTAGGGTTAGGTTGTGTATTTGAGACCTTTCTTGTTTCTTGAGAAAGGCTTGTACCCCTATATATTTTCCTCTCAGGACTGCCTTTGCTGTGTCCCACAGATTTTGAACCGTTGTGTTTTCATTATCATTTGTTTCCGTGAATTTTTTCAATTCTTCTTTAATTTTCTGGTTGACCCATTCATTCTTTAGAAGGATGCTGTTTAGTCTCCATGTATTTGGGTTCTTTCCAAATTTCCTCTTGTGATTGAGTTCTAGCTTCAGAGCATTGTGGTCTGAAAATATGCTGGGAATGATCCCAATCTTTTGATACTGGTTGAGACCTGATTTATGACCCAGGATGTGATCTATTCTGGAGAATGTTCCATGTGCACTAGAGAAGAATGTGTATTCTGTTGCTTTGGGGTGAAATGTTCTGAGTATATCTGTGATGTCCATCTGGTCCAGTGTATCATTTAAGGCCTTTATTTCCTTGTTGATCTTTTGCTTGGATGATCTGTCCATTTCAGTAAGGGGAGTGTTAAAGTCCCCTACTATTATTGTATTATTGTTGATGTGTTTCTTTGATTTTGTTATTAATTGGTTTATATAGTTGGCTGCTCCCACGTTAGGGGCATAGATATTTAAAACTGTTAGATCTTCTTGTTGGACAGACCCTTTGAGTATGATATAGTGTCCTTCCCCATCTCTTATTATAGTCTTTGGCTTAAAATCTAATTGATCTGATATAAGGATTGCCACCCCAGCTTTCTTCTGATGTCCATTAGCATGGTAAATTGTTTTCCACCCCCTCACTTTAAATCTGGAGGTGTCTTCGGGTCTAAAATGAGTTTCTTGTAGGCAACATATTGATGGTTTTTTTTTTTTATCCATTCTGATACCCTTTGTCTTTTGATTGGGGCATTTAGCCCATTAACATTCAGGGTAACTATTGAGAGATATGAATTGAGTGCCATTGTATTGCCTGTAAGGTGACTGTTACTGTATATTGTCTCTGTTCCTTTCTGATCTACTCCTTTTAGGCTCTCTCTTTACTTAGAGGACCCCTTTCAATATTTCCTGTAGAGCTGGTTTGGTGTTTGCAAATTCTTTCAGTTTTTGTTTGTCCTGGAAGCTTTTTATCTCTCCTTCTATTTTCAGTGATAGCCTAGCTGGATATAGTATTCATGGCTGCATGTTTGTGTCGTTCAGTGCTCTGAATATATCATGCCAGTTCTTTCTGGCCTGCCAGGTCTCTGTGGATAAGTCTGCTGCCAATCTAATATTTTTACCATTGTATGTTACAGACTTCTTGTCCCGGGCTGCTTTCAGGATTTTCTCTTTGTCACTAAGACTTGTAAATTTTACTATTAGGTGACGGGGTGTGGACCTATTCTTGTTGATGCTGAGGGGGGTTCTCTGCACCTCCTGGATTTTGATGCTTGTTCCCTTTGCCATATTAGGGAAATTCTCTACAATAATTCTCTCCAGTATACCTTCTGCTCCCCTCTCTCTTTCTTCTTCTTCTGGAATCCCAATTATTCTAATGTTCTTTCGTCTTATGGTGTCACTTATCTCTCGAATTCTCCCCTCGTTGTCCAGTAGCTGTTTGTCCCTCTTTTGCTCAGCTTCTTTATTCTGTCATTTGGTCTTCTATATCACTAATTCTTTCTTCTGCCTCATTTATCCTAGCAGTAAGAGCCTCCATTTTTTATTGCACCTCATTAATAGCTTTTTTTATTTCAACTTGGTTAGATTTTAGTTCTTTTATTTCTCCAGAAAGGGCTTTTATATCTCCAGAGAGGGTTTCTCTAATATCTTACATGCCTTTTTTGAGCCCAGCTAGAACCTTGAGAATCGTCATTCTGAACTCTATATCTGACATATTACCAATGTCTGTATTGATTAGGTCCCTAGCCTTCGGTACTGCCTCTTGTTCTTTTTTTTGTGGTGAGTTTTTCCGCCTTGTTATTTTTTCCAGATAAGAGTATATGAAGGAGCAAATAAAATACTAAGAGGGAGGCAAAGACCCCAGGAAAATGCCCTTTAACCAAATCAGAAGAGACCCCAAATAGTGGGGTGGGCGGAGAAAGGGGCTAAAAAGAAGTTCAGAAAAAAAAATTAAAAAAAGAAAACAAAGAAAAAACATAAAAAAGAAAAAAATATGTATATATTAGACTGGTGACTAGAACAGGGTTACCCACTTAATTTTGGGGTATTTTGGTCTCTTAGAAGAAACTACCTCCCAAAATTTTAAAGAATGAAAAACATATATAAGGGTAAACACAACGAAGGGATGGAATATGCCTATAAAGATGAAAAACAAAATTTTTTTTAATTTCTAAAAAAAAAGGAGTTGATAAAGTAAGTTGGTTGGGAGAATAAAGAAAAAGAAAGTGGAGAGAATTTGCTCAGGCTGGAGACTAGAACAAGCCCAGAGCTAGATTTAGGGTATATTTTGATCCACTAGAGGAAGTTGTACCCCAAATTTTTTAGAATAAAAAACCCTTATGTGAATACAAAAAATAAAGTTAAATACTATGAAGTATAAAATATGACTATAATAATGAAGGTTCAAAAAAGATTATTATTTTTTTGGAAAGGTATTGTTAAGATAGACTAGTTTAAAAATGTTAAAAAAAAGAAAAGGGTAAAAGTTTAAAAAAAGTTAGCAGAAAAAGAAAAAAAATAAAATTAAAGAAAAAATTAAATTAACTTCAAGACTAAAGAATCATGGGGAGAAAGCCATGAATTCCGCACTTTGCTTTCTCCTCCTCTGGGATCCCGCTGCTCTCCTTGTTAAGTGAACTTGGTCTTGGCTGATTTCTTGTTGATCTTCTGGGGGAGGAGCCTGTTGCAGTGATTCTCAAGTGTCTTTGCCCGAGGCAGAGCTGCACCGCCCTTACCAGGGGCCGGGCTGAGTAATCCGCTCGGGTTCGCTTTTGGGAGCTTTTGTTCCCTGAGCGCTTTCTGTAGAGTCCGGAGGACGGGAATGAAAATGGCGGCCTCCCAGTCTCCGGCCCGGAGGAGCCGAGATTTCGGGGCCCCACTCCTCAGTGCGCCCTCAGAGAAAAGCCCCGGCCACTCCCGTCTCCCTCGCCTCTGGCCGCGCTCCGAGCTCACCCAGCCTGCGACCGGTTCAAGGTAACCCCGAGCTGAGAGCTCACTCCTCGGCTCTGTCTCTGTCGCCGGCTTCCCTGCTCAGATACCTGCGAGCTCTGCGACACTCAGACACCCCCGATCCTTCTGTGACCCTGCGGGACCTGGGGCCACGCTGACCCCGTGTGGGCTTCACCCCAGTTTAGCCTCTGGAGCGATGTCCCTCCGTGGAGCAGACTTTTAAAAGTCCCGATTTAGTGCTCCGTTGCTCCGCCGCTTGCCGGGAGCCGGCCCCTCCCCCGCAGTCTATCCTCCCGTCACTTTCCATTCACTTCTCCGCCAGTCCTACCTTTCAGAAAGTGGTCGATTTCCTGTTTCCAGAATTGCTGTTCTTCCTCTCTCCGATCTCCCGTTGGATTTGTAGGTGTTCGCAATGGTTTGATAAGCTATCTAGTGATCTCCTGCTACCTGATGTCGTCTCAGCTGCTACTTCTCCACCATCTTGACTCCTCCCCAAGCATCCAACTCTTTTTTTTTTTAAATATTTAATTTATTTATTTGACAGAGACACAAGTAGGCAGAGAGGCAGGCAGAGAGAGAAGGGGAAGCAGGCTCCCTGCTAAGCAGAGAGCCCGATGCAGGGCTCGATCCCAGGACCCTGGGATCATGACCTGAGCTGAAGGCAGAGGCTTTAACCCACTGAGCCACCCAGGCACCCCAAGTATCCAACTCTTGATTTCAGCTCAGGTTGTGATCTCAGGGTTGTGAGATCAAGCTCCACACTGGGCATGGAACTTGCTTAAGATTCTCTTCCTCTGTCCCTTCCTCCCCTGATCCCCCCCAACTCAAGTGCACGCACTCTCAAAAAAAAAAATAGAAGCAATATTCTATATTTGGTAAATGTATTGCATTCAGTTCAGGAAATGATGAGTTTAATCCATGTAATTTAGTTTAGAGGATAAAACCATTTATTTCTTACACTGCACATAGAGAAAGTGAGGGAGATTTCTGATAATTTTCTATAATTTTCCTTTATCAATTTTGCGAATTGCAAAAGTATAGCCTGTGTGCTTCTCCAAATTACCAGGCAGTCCCTCAAATTCCTGAACTTTGCAGAACTAGAAAAACCTTGGGAATGCCATTGTCCAATACTTTACAGAGATGTACTGTACATGCAATAGCCACTAGCCATATGTGGTGATTTTAATTTTAGTGAATATCAAAGAAAATTTTACATTTGATTTCTCAGTTGCAGTAGCCATGTATCAAGTGTTCACTACCACATGGGGGCTAATGGCCACAGTATGAAACGGTACAGGTATAGAACTTTTCCATCAGTACAGAAAGTTCTGTTGTCCAGCACCATCTGGAATCCTAGCACCTCCAAGAGTAATGCTTGCACCTAACCATCGCCTTTTGAGCGCTCAACCAGGAAGCTTTAATAGCTGCCTTTTGGCGGTCTTCCCCTTTCTATTAATTCAACAACAACTAACTTAGGGATTTGTCGAGGACCTTTGCACCCTAACGAAAGCCAGCATTTACATACAGTCCTCTCCTGTAGCAGGGAGTGGTACAGAGGGGGTAAGTAATTAGCACAGTGGTTGTGGGTTCTACCTACTCAGAGCAGCAAGTCTGCTACCCAGAAGGCACCAATGACTCTGAAAAGTGAAAACTGTTATTGTGGTATGAACAGTTCCAGAAATAATAATTGAAGTGATTTTGATCTTTCTCTTGATTTTACAAAGCAATTCTATTAATTTCTGATTCTGAAATATAGAATGTATTACTTCCTCAGTAAGGCACTCTAGCTTTTGAAAGTTATTATGTACATTAAAAGACCATCTTTATAAAAAAAAAAGACCATCTTTATAAAATACTTTTACACAGACCCAAAAGGATTCCTAAGATACCTATTCTGTGTAGTTGCTCTTAAATGTAGTCATATCTACTACACTTAACAAGTCTTATTGTTCAGCTTCTTCAGAGAAGATAGCACAGCCTCCTTTAGTCAGATATCCCGACTTAACGTTGTAAAATTCCCTGTTCTAAACCTGCATTTGAGGTCTGTTTGAGTACCCTGTGCACATAGACTGTGCTGACTAGACCAAATGATAACACTGCCTGTGACTCTATGGGGAGATACCAGGAGGTCTGACGTCATCAGTCATCTCACGTCATCATCATCGAGGACCCAGTTCTTATATGTAATCAACCCAAATCCTTTAACATCTCTACCTGAAATGTCTATCCAGCCTTCTGCTCATCTCTGTTCAGCCTCAACCTCTCCAAGTTCTATTTCACCCTTTTTAGGGCTTTGAATTCAGTGTTCTGAACCCTAATGAAATGATCCTTTCTCAAATCCTTATGTGACATGAGTATTTGTATAACCCTGTGATGGGTTTTGCCCCCTCAGTATATTACAATATGACTGTGTTATTTTGCCATTTGGATGCAAAGCCAATTATTCTTCATGTCATTTCAAAACTTGTGTTTGGTATTTGGACTTTTAAAAATGTACCTCCCTGCTTTTGTGTCTATCAGGCTTCATGGTACTTGTTTCTCAGCTCAGGGCACCAAAAAGGGAGTATTGGCTTTTGGCTGTTATCATCAAGTCAGCAGTTCATCTGTATTCACTCTCCTGTCCATTTCTCTTTTTTTTTTTAAGATTTTATTTATTTGACAGAGCACAAGCAGGGGGAGCAGCAGAGGGAGAGGGAGAAGCAGGCTCCCCACTGAGCAGGGAGCCCAACATAGGGCTCAATCCCAGGACCCCGGGATCATGACCCGAGCCGAAGGCAGACACTTAACCAACTGAGCCACCCAGGCACCGCTCTCCTGTTCCTTTCTTGATAACTGTGTTACCTCCTTAAGTGCACTGAGTAGTTTAACTTAGCAGAAGTCTGAGCTAACCATTTTCTTGTTTTCCACTTCCTAAATGAGACACAGAATCATCTAACTGGGAGCATTCCCTTTGATGTTTGACATATTAACAATAGTTAGGATTGAGTTGAGAATTATTACTTGTAGCTCTGTCTCTTTTTTAAAAAAGATTTATTAATTATTAGAGAGAGAGAGAGAGAGAAAAAGTGTGTGTGTGTGTGTGTGTGTGTGTGTGTGTGTGTGTGAGTGAAGGGGCAGAGGGAGAAGGAAGGTCTTTTTTTTTTTATGGTTCAGTCAGCCAGCACAGATCATGAGGGTCTAAACTTTGTTTGTTGTTGTTTTAATTAAATTTTCTTTTTTCAGTGTTCCAAGATTCATTGTTTATGCACCATACCCAGTGCTCCATGCAATACGTGGGTATTAAGGAGGGCACGTATTGCATGGAGCACCCGGAGAAGGAAAGTCTTAAGCAGACACTGTGCTAAGCACAGAGCCCAACATGGGGCTCCATCCCACGATTGTGAGATCACGACCTGAACCAAAACCAAGAGTCAGACGCTTAACCAACTGCACCACACAGGCACCCCAGTTCTCTTTTTGTTTGAATTCAGAATCTGCCTAATTTGCTCAGTGCAAAATTGTATCTTTAATGTCTGTTATCTTAGCAGATTGTGAATAGTCTTCTTAATTCATGGTCGTTATATTTCAGAACTTACTAAAGTATACTGTCTAAATTAAAGTAGGTAGAAAACTTCTTCGTCAAGGATTTAATGAACTGACAAGTTTGAAGAACTACCTGTTTAAAATCCAGATTGATGTCATTGTGCCCAGTCTCCTTCATAGCAATAGTGTAGTACAGGAGGAGGCACACTGTGGCCTGGGCACCGAATCTGGCCCATAGCCTATTTTTATATATAAAGATTTATTGGAACACAGCAGTGTGCATATTGTCTGTGGCTGCTTTCATGCTACAGTGGCAGAGTTGAACAGTTGTGACAGAGACCAGATTCCCTGCAGGCCTCAAATATTCATCTGGCCCTTTACAGAAAAAGATTTCTGACACCCGGTATAGTAAAAACCCTTGAACTGGGAGAGCAGTCAGAGGACCTCAATTCTGTTTATGCTTGATTTTATCTCTTAAGTTGGCAGCAACCTTAACAGGTTGTGAAGCCTCTCCAGACCTCAGTTTCCTCACACGTAAAATGAGTCTTTTAGAATGACTCATCCGCTAAGGTTATAATTCTATAAATCCATAAACTGTTTTGGAACCATCTTGCTGTTTTACATAATAGCTTTGCATTGACTATTCAAACTACATGCAGTCACTGAGTTTAGAGAACTAAATAAAGAAAACTGCTAACCATAAGACAGATAAATTAGGAACTTGCTACTATTATCTTAAAAGAATTTACCTCTCTAAAGTCTCTTTTAAATAGTGCTTTCCTGGCATAAGTATTTCTAGATCTTTGATCACAGTAGTAGCTGGAACAGGCCCTGAAACATAAACTCAACATATTAAGAAACTCAGTTGAACTTCATTTGGAAAGAAAAATAAAGCATCTCTAAAATGTAGTTTCAGTGTGTGGGAAACATTTGATATATAAAAATTCCATTCCCACCCAGCTTTTAGGGAACATGTGTGTATGTGAAATGAAATAAGGTTCTACTATAGAAAGAAGAACTCAACATTCGGTGCTGTTTCTTTTTTCATCGTGGTAACTGATTATAATGTTCCACATAAGGACCTCTCATGCATTAAACCTAGACTTCCAGAAGTCTAAAAAGTTGGGGCACCTGGCTGGCTCAGTAGGAAGAATACTCTCAGTCTTGGGGTTGTGAATTCAAGTCCCACGTTGGGTGTAGAGATGACTTAAAAATAAAATCTTTAAAAAAAAAAAAAAGGAAATCTAAAAAGTTGCCTGGAATGGTATCACCACGATCATCTCTTTCTCTCTCTTTTTTTTTTTGCCCTTCCCTTTCTGCGTTCAATTCATTTCCCTGTATATTTGTAGAAAGAAACCCTAACATGCCCCCCCAAAAATGAACCTTGTGGAAACATGCTTCTATTAATGTTTTCATATATTTAATAAATGCCTACACACATAAAAAATTTATCTTTTTCCCCTCTCTAAAAAAAGGGGGGGGTACCATCTGGGTGCTTCAATTAGTTACGTCTCCATCTCTTGATTTTGGCTCAGATCATGATCTCAGAGTTGTGAGACTGAGCCCATGTTGGGTTCCATACTGGTCATGGAGCCTGCTTAAGATTTTCTCTGCCCCCTCCCTCTCTTAAAAGAAAAAAAAAAGATTTTTCTTTCTTTGCAGAAAAATCCACGAGTTCAATATTTAAAATTTATTTTTTTTAAAGATTTATTTATTTGACAGATCACAAGTAGGCAGAGAGGCAGACAGAGAGAGAGAGAAGGAAGCAGGCTCCCCGCCGAGCAGAGAGCCCGATGCAGGGCTCGATCCCAGGACCCTGGGATCATGACCTGAGCCGAAGGCAGAGGCTTTAATCCACTGAGCCACCCAGGTGCCCCTCAGTATTTAAAATTTAGACTTAAACTACTTAAGTGATTTGATACTTTAACTACCTAAATGATCAATTCTACTTGGACCAGCAAAAGGCTGTGCTCATGTTCTAGTAAGCCTAGTGATGGTTTACACTCCCAAAATGATTTATGGTTCACAAAGCACTTTCACATACAGTATGATTTTTGACAGCCCTGTACAGTAAGTTAGATCAGTTTTAATATTTTCACATTACAACTGAGAAAGACTTCAAGAGGTTAAATAATCAACTCAGGTAGTATCAGGCAGCTGGAAAATGGCAGAACCATGGAACATACCCAGATATTTTGACCCACGCCTAACAGACTCGCAGAACTGAACATTTTCACAAAATAACTTTTATTGCTGTTCTTGTTACTGTCATGGTTCCTGATATTCTTCCATCTAGCAGTCTGAAGGGGTGTCATGCACTCAATAGGACAGTAATTCTCAACAAGGAGTCAGGGGAAGCTGTGTATGCTGTTTAAAGAGGTGCCTGTGCTTGGTTCCGCTATGCGGCCAGATGGAGAATTACTGTCCTAGAGTAACACGTAGTCCCTGTTAACAAAGAGGGAGGGGCAAAAGATGTTAAAAAAGAAAACGGACTGACTCATTTCTACTTCCCAGAGATAATGCTGCTAGCATTTTCATATATGTTTAGTCTTATATCTGTATTAATCTTTGTTTTTCAAAAATGAGATCATACCATAGATTGTTTTGAAAACTTTTTTATGTAATTCATAAGCATCTTTCTGTTTTATTAAACATCCTTCATCCTTTCATAGTGACTGCAGAATATTCCATTTTGTGGTACATGCTGAGTTCAAGATGTAAATGGTTTCACACACTTTCCCCAGCCCCGCTGGTGTTTTCCTCGTATATGCATATGTGATTAATTTGAAGGAATCCAGAATCATTTAAAAGCTACCCCTCTTCTAGCTGTCATCTCCTATAGATTTGACTCTCTGAATACTCCTTCAGTTTGTTATTGAACTTTTTTGTATTTACATATTTGTTTTAATTTTTCTTCCATCTTTTTGTTTTAGGGCGCAGTACTAGCAGCTGTGTCAAGTCACAAATTCAACTCCTTCTATGGGGATCCTCCTGAAGAGTTGCCAGATTTTTCCGAAGACCCTACCTCCTCAGGTAACTGGACCGTTCATTCATTCACCAGTGTGAATCATTTGATGTCTCATCCTTTCTCTGCAATTGTGAATAAACTTTTCCTATGAATCTAGTCAGATCCCCCCAAGGAATTCTAAGGAAGTTTGTCAGCAACCAAATCCCATCCACGTGTGTCTAGTTCCTTTTAATTTTACTACTGAAGTTGCTTTCCCCTGCTGCTCCAGAACATTTTACTTTTTCCTTTTTACCTCAGAAATACCTTTTCCCCTTTCTCCACTCCAGACCCAACATTGTACTTCATCCAATCCAACATGGTGGTCATTCGTTTTGGATCTTTCTGATTGACTTATACCCAAAAAAATAACTCCTGTTGTATGATTTTCCCCATGTCAACCATAGCAGATCAGACTTTGAGACAACCCTGCTTTTAATTTTCTCTTTCGATATAAACTGTCTTGTGACTTCTCTCTCAAAACAATTTACAAGTTCTTCACTTTTGTAAAGTCTGTAACACATGTATACAAGCATTCGGGGGAGAAGAACACAGAAGAGTTACCTATTTGGATGAAATGTATATAGGTACTCCTGGGGGGGAAAAAAACCCACCAATGTTCACAAAATTATTTTATAAAACACTCAGATTTCCGTTTTATTAGTGAGGTAGTCTCAAGGATCATTTGTTAAAAATCCACAGCATCCATTTACATGTTTATGTAAATGCATGTATATATCTGTTATACTCTTTAAAAATTTCATTGATGTACATGTGTATTTACATCTGAATCATATGTCCTCTGCCCTCAGCTTTTCTTCCTTCTCACATTAGAGTCACTCAGTATTTGCCATGTGGTTGACTTTGGGCTGCTGGTTTAATTTTTGTAGTTTCGGGGCTGCCCATTCAGTATTCATGTATTACCACTGGGACTCAAGGCCCAGGGCCCTTCCTAAAGCATGAGTTGTTTGTAGTTCGCTATTAGCAGTCTAGGAAGAATGGATGTGCTAATACTTCTCTCCTGTTGGAACCATGAGCATTTATCAGTGTTTATGCTTCTTCCTTCTCTCTGTTTCTACACATATGTGCACAAATCTTCACTTACATTTCTTACCAGTTGGTATGTGCTTATTACACCTTGTGGAAAAGAACAGGATCAGGTGTCCCATTCCTGTAGCTATGTAGTTCCTCATTTTGACCTTTACCAATTGGGATGTGAATCTTCCTCTTCTGAGTAAAGGTGATTTCCAAAAATGATCAGATATGGAAATCTTAGAAAAGAGACTCTCTGAAGAGAAGGTCTTGCTGGTTTCCTCTTGCGCTGACTTTGTGATTATCCAGAGTCCTTACCACATGAAAGGCAAAGCTGTAGTTGTGTTTCTAGATGTGTTCTCCCATGCTCCCTGCTGTTCCATGTCTGTCTTTTCCTCTGCCAGTCCATTTTGTTCCCTCCCCCGTAGCATTTGGGTTGGTGTTAGCTCAAACCTCTCTTCTCTTCTCACACTCAGTTTACAGTAGACCCATCTGGAGGGAGTGGATCCAGTAATGGTTTTATGTCGTACTGTGACTACATTATACAGTCACAAATTTGGAATAGATTGAAAGATTGTAGGTCAAGATCTAATACCATTTTCATCTTTGGAATCAGGACTAGAGAGCCATGTGGTCTTTGCAGTAGTTTCACAGACCTAATCTTTAGTGTTAACCCCTTAATATGTACCTCTGCCTAGCAAAAGTTTAATGAGCTCTTAAGTGTCCCCTTCTGTTAAAGAATCGGATTTTACTTTCAGGGAAGAGAATTGTCTATAGTTACAGACATGCTTATTTTCTGTTAAATACATTTTTATCGCCCAGGGTTTTGTTTTTGTTTTTGTTTTTCAGTTCAATCTGTAAATGATACAGTTGAAATAGTTTCTGATTGCAGCATTGATTTATAAAAAAAAAAAAAAAAAAGAAATTTCCCACACTGTCTTGCGGGTAGCCTGCAAGCTCTCGAATTAGTTGTTCACAATTTCACATTCCCTCTTGCTTCCCTTTCCTGCAGTCACACCTTCTTTTTCCAAAATTTCGGGATCTTAATGATCTTGTAAGCAGTCTATATCCTCATTTGACATGCAAATGGCTGCCTCTAAAATATTTTTAAATAGCAGGCTGCTATGAATAAAAGACAAAGGAATCATTATGCAGGTATGTGTCGGATCATCTCCCCTAAATGAAAAGGAAATTTTTTATGAAGTCAAAGACAAATGAACATTTTGAAGAATATTCTAATACTTTCATAACTTTCTCACATCTATCAAGAATTATTCATATGTTCCTAAGATTAATTTTTAATACTAAGTCATTTAAAGGGAGGTATTGTACTACTTTATCAGCATCATTTATGAAATAGCTCTCTACCAGCAAACTTCCTTTTCTGCAACCAACAATGATAGTTGTATGCTTGGTTGCAGAAAGCCTATTATATATCTTGTCTGGACTCACATAAGAGCTTTACACTTCCATAAATTAACACATGTATTTTCATTTTTCATTTCATTTTTTTAATGTTTTCATTTTCAAGCCTAAATTCTTGTCAATGTCATTCTAATCCTTAAATTCCTCATCATTTATTTTAAGTTCCAACATTAACCATTCCACTATTTTCTGTTTAAATCTGCATGGTTTTGGGCACCTGGGTGGCTCAGTGGGTTAAGCCGCTGCCCTTGGCTCAGGTCATGATCTCAGGGTCCTGGGATCGAGTACCGCATCGGGCTCTCTGCTCAGCGGGGAGCCTGCTTCCTGCTCTCTCTCTGCCTACCTCTCTCTACTTGTGATCTCTCTCTGTCAAATAAATAAATAAAATCTTTAAAAAAAATAAATAAATCTGCATGGTTTTGTTTTACAGTACAAAACACAAAGCACCTTTTAACATTACCTGAAAGTTCTCACAAGCCCATGGCAAAAAGAGAAAAATAATCAGCGAGGCTGTGTTTGTTGGGTAGGGGTGAGGGTTCCAGGAAGGAGGGGTTAGAGAGCCATGCAAGGTCACCAACTGCTATTTCTTGAGAAGGACAGTCTGTTTTTCATCTTTGGATAATGCCTGTTCTATTCTTCTTGTGAAATAATGATAAGTAGGTCATTTTTTTAATGACTTTGCTTGACAATTAAAATCCTATTTTGGTCCCCCCAAATTTTATTTAATATCACAATTGAAAAATGAATTTAAAATGAATACATTTCCTGATCTGTCATCTAAAGAGTCTAACATGTTTAGATATGCTGTTTACATTGTAAAACAATTTTTATGTAAAAGATTATTTTTTTCTATTTTATCAAAATTAGTCCATTATACATTCACTAGAATTTGTTGCATTTAATCATATGATGAACAGTGTATCCTTCCTTTGTTACTTAACAATCCAAAGTAGAAATATTCTTTTCTCATATTTCAAATCAAAGAAGTCAGAATCCCAACCCAGTGTTTTAATGACTGAAACCCTTAACAGTCCCAGGGAATGTGCTCGTGGAACACAAGGACTCACTTTGGGCTCAGCTGGGGGACCGTGCTTCTTATGGCTCATCTACTGGGCCCAACTGCAGCTTGATAACCTGCTTGCTCTAAAATCATACTGTTTGTTGTTTGTCCATATGCTGCCTTCCTCGTAGGACTCCTAGCAGCAGAAAGTAGGTATCCCTTTGTTTTCCTCTAAGCTTTATCTTTTATGCAAAAGTGTTTGGCTTTGCATGGTTCCTAAGCAGCTTGATTTTCTCTTTGGCTGTTTGTGTTTAGATGTTTGATTATGAATTTTAACACTGCCTGACCATAAAATCAAAACATGGCTGTACTGATTTCCTGAAGCACTGTCATACAAATAATACTACCCTCTCACTTTCATAAGAGGAAGATAGGCAGTGTTAAAATTTTAATTGCACTTAATATTATCTGACATCTGAATTTCAAGCACAAGTACATTAATTTGGGAGAAAGGGTAACATTTTATTTTATGGTTCGCTTTCAAGAAAAGTTTCAGGGTAAGTCAATTTTCTTTTGATGATTACATAATCTATAAGCAGTTTTTACTACTCTCTATAACTGACTGAATTTTTAGTTAATTAATATGGAGCTGTGGAATAAAGCCCTGAATTCATGTGTCTCAGCAACTTTTACCATCAGAAAGATCATTTATAAGGAATAATATAATGACTAAATTTGAATTACAAAAGGACACAATTTGATTGATTATGTGACAACATTAAAGTAAAAAGTATGTAAAAGAATTAGACACACAAATGGTACAAGTAAAACTAAGGCAATCTGGGGCGCCTGGGTGGCTCAGTGGGTTAAAGCCTCTGCCTTCGGCTCAGGTCATGATCCCAGAGTCCTGGGATCGAGCCCCGCGTCAGGCTCTCTGCTCAGCAGGGAGCCTGCTTCCTCCTCTCTCTCTCTGCCTGCCTCTCTGCCTACTTGTGATCTCTGCCTGTCAAATAAATAAATTAAATCTTTAAAAAAAAAAAAACTAAGGCAATCTGAATAAGGTGGCTGGATTATATCAATGTCAGTATTCTGGGTTTGATATTATACTATAGTTCTGATAAATTCTACCAATGGGGAAACGGAGCAAACTATACAAGAGATCTCTGTATCATTTCTTGTGATTGCATATGAATCTACAATTATTTCAATAATTTCAATTAAGACAGTAGGATAAAACTTTACCTCTACATTTTGCTTACTGGGGGTAAGTATATAAGAAACAATGATAAATTAGAAAATCTGAGTGCTAATAATTGAATACATTGTCACATCCTCTTACATTTGTTACTTGTAGCTCCAATTGCAGCTGATTTAATAAAAATAATCTCACAGTAGGGGCGCTTGGGTGGCTCAGTCATTAAGCATCTGCCTTCGGCTCAGGTCATGATCCCAGGGTCCTGGGATTGAGCCCCACATCAGGCTCCCTGCTCAGTGGGGCGTCTGCTTCTCCCTCTCCCACTCCCCCTGCTTGTGCTACTTCTTTTCCTGTCTTTTTCTGTCAAATAAATAAAATCTCTTTTTTTAATCTCACAGTACATTAATTGTCTATTGCTATGTGTTGAATCACTTCAAAGCAGGATTCATCCTCTCAAAGTTTCTGTGGGTCAGGAATCTGGGCATGGTTTAGCTGTGTGCCTCTGGCTTGAGATCTCCCATGAGACTACAGTCAAACAGTCGTCCAGGGCTGCGATCTCATCTGAAGGCCCAACTGTGGGTGGTAGGGGGAGGAAACCTCTTCCAAACTCACTGTCATGGTTGTTGACAGGCTTCAGTTCCTTACTGGCTATTGAGCCTCTCTATAGGGCTGCTCACAACACAGAAGTTTGTTTCCCCCAGAATGAATGATCAAAGAGGAAGGGCAAAAGTAAGAGTGCCCAAGACAAAAGCCACAGTCTTTATAACCTCATCTCGGAAGTGACATCCTATCGTTTCTGCCCTATTCTCTTCATTGCAAGTGAGTTAATAAGTCCAACCCACACTCCAGGGAAGGGATTTGATTATACAAGGGTGTAAATACCAGGAGGCAGGGATCTTGGGGGCCATCTTAGAGGCTGCCCACCACATACAAGTTAATGACTATTAGAATGTGAGATACTTTTTTGTACCTACTTTTGTTTCTCTAGATTTATCATGCCTCTCCTGTTTTTTTAAGTAGACCTATCATGGCATTTGGAAATGAAAGTATCTTGGAGGTATCAAGTAGTGCTTTTCCTTAGTTGTAAAGTTTTATTTGAATGGGCATTTAACCAGCAGATTTTTTATTTGAAGTACGTTGACAAATCTGTGCCCAGTGATGCTGCTATTTGAAAACAGACCATTTTAACAAACATAATGACATTATATTTATAGCATCTGTACTCTTAAAGAATCCATTTGCAGAGTTTACTTCTTTTAATTCTAAATTTTGAGGTATCTGCATGATACACATAAAGAATCTAAAGGAGTGTAACCGTGTGTAAGTTTTCATAGCTTGAATTGGATATAGTGCAATGCTTAAGTCTAAAATACAATGTCCATTACAGGTTTCACTATTGCTTATAACTTGATCATTAACCAGAATTTGCTTTGTACGGTGGTAATAAAAGCTGTTGTCCAGAGGGGGAAAGGGAAGCATTTGACTGCAAAGGGACAAGAGGGAAATTTTTTTGGACAGATGGAAATGTACACTTAAGTTGGTGAATTTTAACTTAATAAATTATACTTCAGTAAGCAGATTTTTTTAAATACTATTGTGGGTGGGGCTTTGACAGAGTGGGTGATAGGAATGTGTGTGTAGTGGATTCAGTGTTGTATAATTGGGATTGCTAATACAAGAGGAAAGAGGCTATTAGCTCTTCAGAAAAAGCTAGACTGAATTCAGATGCTGAATTTGCTCCATGCTATTGGGTTTTATAGCTATATAATTTTTTTAATATACACATACAAATTTTTGTTACTTAAATAACTGCATATGTGCATGCAATTATCAGATGTATATAGTATATACATTTATCAAAATTCATGGAATGGTACACTTAAAATTTATATATTTCACTCTGTGTATATTTTACCTGAGACAGAAAAAGAAGTATTAAAATCTATGCTGAAGTGTTTAGGGGTGCAGTCCAGTAATGTTGACCCTTCTGCTGCTCATTTTGAAACAAATGAAAAATAACATGAATTGATGTTCACAGTTAAAGTGTATGATTATCAACCTAATTTTTAGATACAAACTTGATCACCAAATGAATTGTACAGAAATTAAAATACTATCCCGAAGTTAGGACTTGGTTACTGTCTAATAAATTTATCATTTGAAAGTTTGGACCAAGGCCCACAAAAATAAACCTTATGTGGGAAATAAAATTGAGATTAAAGAGAAGCTAGAAATTGGATATCCTCTCATTACCCAGTGCAAATTATTCCGATGTGTTGCTGAGGGTGAAACATGGTTTCCGGAGGAGCCAGTCTGTAGTAGAAGGACTCAGGGTTACAGACTTGACTTTGGGGGACTCGCTCTTCTGCTCACAGCTGTGGCCCCAGAATCAGATGACCCTAGGGAGCCTCCAGTTTTGCAAGTATAAAAACACTTGCTTACAGGACAGGGTTATTGTGGAATGACATAAGGTCATGAGTATAAAAGCACTTTGGAACTTATAAACTGTCCTGAAGATTTCAGTATCAAAATAATTGTATTACAACTTTAAGGAAATGGGGCTGTAAAGGAAGCTGTTTTCTGTGGTTACGTGTTACGTTATGAATTCTTCAGCATTTACTCAGAAAAAGTCGTCTTAATCAAACACATATCATTGTGTCTTTTTGTACAAAGCCCCCTAACAAAGTGCAGCCTGGAGTACAAACGTGAATAAAATACCCACAGTCCCACCCTTAAACAGATCGCCCTCCGAGGTGAACTCGTGTACTATTTGTTGATTGATTTTTTTTTTCAGGGCAGTTACAACTTGATTCAAAGGCTTTATAGGAAAAAAATCCTTTTCAGTTTTTGAGAAAAGTGAAGAGTTCTTTCAGATAGGGCAGTATTAATCCACAAAGTAAATACTAATAGCAGTTAAGAGCCTGTGTGTGTGCTGTACTGTTTTAGGTTGTGTTGCCTTCGTTATTACTACTGTCTCAGTGTTTAAAACAAACAGCAATGGAAAAGCCCCAGAAGTGTCTTTATGTACATCTACATTTTATACTGAATGGAGAAATTATGGGACTTTTTGATGGGCTTGGTACTGACCTGTAGGTATCAATGATACATATGTATCAGACAAAGAATGTTTTTCTGTGGTTCTGCTGCTCATACCCAAAGAAAGAAAGAAAACAGAACAGAAGGTGTTAAAATGATCAAAGGCAAAGAAAGATTTTGAGGTTAGACCAAAACTGTGTGTTTATTCAGTGTAAAAGATAAAGGGAAAAATGGAAGAAAAGCTGTAATTTTCCTACCTAATTTCAGAAACTTACAACTTGGGGCACTTTACAGAAACTGAAGAAGGTAGCGCAAGTACAGGTATGGAAAGGCTTCCTCTCATGATTGAAAACCCACAAGGTTAACCACATTTCAGCACAAGATAAGACTATAAATCAGTTCAGAAATGGTGACAAGATCCAAGGAGGATAAATTGACCCATTGAGCTGATGGGTCTTGCCTCTTGGAGACCTTGGCTAACAGATGACTTGTGCTTTCCAGCAAACCATTCACTAGGTCCGTCCGAGCAGATGAGACCCCGGGTGGAGGTGTCGAATTCCTGCTCAACCACCTCCTCTCTAAGCTTGCGCCAGCTCCTCACAAGGCAGCCTATTTCTGTGATAGTTTGTTTTTTCCCCCTTGTATATCATTTACTTCAGGGTATAGGATCCCTGAGAGCCCCTTCCTCAAGGCCAGGGATCATCCCTGTTTTCTCAGAAGCCCCTGCCTAGCACCTGGCAAAAAGCAGGAATGTTCAATAAAGATTTCAGTTACTGTCTGACCCGACGAGGATCGGGTTCTTGTCTAACCTCCATACCCATGCATAAACCACAGGCGGCTTCTTGTCACTGTTTCTCCTGTGTTTCCTGGTACAACCAATCCATGCAGTAAGTCAGGCAGAGCATAGACTTCAGAGCCAGACACGCTGGGGCTGAGTTTCGGTTCTACCATTTCTAGTTGCGACCTTCCTTGACTTCTCTGAACCTCAGTTCCCTATCTAGGAAGGTCAGGTAACATATCTACCTTCCTGCGTTGTCCTGAGGATATGCCTGGAGTGTAATAAACACTCGAGAACTGGGAGCCCCGGTTATGATGATGATGATGTTTCCTTAGAACTTAATTCAGGGCATGCTTTGTGGATGTTTTAAAATGAATCAAATATAGGCATGCCTTAAGGACATCCCAGCACAGAAGAGTGACCTAGCATACCTGTAGGATCACCCATGGAGTCTGCACGCTGGTGGGACAGGAGTTGCGTGGAGCTCTGGGGGTTCACAGATGAGCAAGTGGTACAGCCAGAACTGCTTCCAGGTGGTTAGACCTGCCATCTCGGTATCCACTAGATACAAGGTGGTTTTATTTTCATCTTATAGTATTAATAAACTGCCACCTAGATGATGTATCCACATAAGCGATATTGGTAGAGACCGTAAAAACTAGGTAAGATTCCACTAAGGTAACTGAATGAGAATGATAATTGGGTTTCTGTAGTATCTGTTGAATTTCTTTAATGTACAAAAGACATTTCATTGGTATTTCTGTCATTGCAGTTTTGTCAAGTCCAAAAGTTTAGAACTGACTTTAGTGACCCTATAAACCTGGTATCATTTAACCCTGCTATTGATATGCTGGGGCCAGTGTTCCGTAGGACAGTTGGAACTAATTTCTTCACATCATCTCTTGTTTTACAAGGCTTTCAGTAAGGGATGATGAGAGAGCTGGCTTTGAACTAATTTCTGGAGGGTTGTTTTTGTTGTTGTTGTTGTTGTTTTTGTTTTTTTTGGTTTTTTTTTTTTTCCCTGCTCAGAACAAAGTGAAAATCACAAGAAGAACAGGTAGAAGGAAGTGGATTTGGTTAATACATTTTCAGGAACAGAAAGGGAAATGAGGACTGATTTGTCCTTTGTACCTTTGTTTATCCTTCTTAATATCCACTTAATGTTTTCAGTGAAAGAATATGAAGAGCCTGGTAGACACAATTACTCAAAATTTGAAAGTACCCACAGTCCCTTCAATAGATAAATGGTCAGATTTTGGTACTACCCAACAATAAAAAGGATTAAGCCATTGATACAACAACCTGGATGTATCTCCAGAGGTCATCCTGGGTCAAAAAAGCCAATCACAAAAGATCACATACTGTATGGTTTCATTTATATAGCATCCTCGAAATGACAAAATTATAGAAATGGAGAACAGATTAGTAGTTGCCGAGGGTTAAGAGAGGATAGGATAGGAGGAAATGAGGATGGCTGTAGAAGGGCCAAGTGAAAGATCCTTCATTTGGATGGAAATAATTCTGTAGCTTGCCTGTGCCAGTATCAGTATCCCAGTTGTGATATCGTGTGAGTTTTGCAAGATGTTACCAATGAGGGGAACTGGGTCAAGGTCCCATGAGATCTCTCTGTATTATTTCTTACAACTGCATGTGAATCTGCAATTATCTCAAAAAGTCAAATTTGTTTTAAAAAAAAATTAGCCACAGTAACTTCCACGTGTATAACCACTTGATTTGTGGCTTACACCCTGAATCGTTCGCATAATAAAAGCATACTGCAAAAAGCAGTTGCTTATATAGCAACTTTTTTTCTATTGTAGAAAACTTGGAACATATGGACAAGAACATAATGAACTATAAATAGGAAAGTAAAAAATCACTGCTATTACGCTTTTGGTGTATTTCATTCTGTTTTTTTCCTGAGTTTGTGTATTTTTTTTTTCAGTCATAATCGGGAATATACAGTTTATGTGGTTTAGCATTCTTCTTTTTTTTTAATTTTTATTTTTTATAAACAAATTTTTATCCCCAGGGGTACATGTCTGTGAATCGCCAGGTTTACACACTTCACAGCACTAACCATAGCACATACCCTCCCCAATGTCCATTACCCCACCCACCTTTCCCGACCCCCGACCCCCAGCAACCCTCAGTTTGTTTTGTGAGATTAAGAGTCACTTATGGTT
>PISX010001380.1:164038-178114 GCA_004024625.1 Mellivora capensis | reverse complement strand
ATAGCAGCAATGTCTATAAGAGCCAAACTATGGTTTAGCATTCTTCTTACTTGAATTTTATATCATACAGATTTCTCTAGGTCTTCAAAATTTTTCAAAAGTAATTTCCATTTGGTTATATATTCCATTATATGAATGTTCTGTATTTAATCATTCTCTAAGTATTTGATATTTTCTCACATTTTTATGATAAATATCCTCATACATAAATCTTGGTTGCATTTCCTATTTTTTCCTTAAGATAGGTTTTTGTAAATGAAATTACTGAATCAAAGTACATGTGCATTTTTTAAGGCTCTTTTTCATACATGTTACCAGATTGCATTCTGGGAAAGTGATACTAATTTACATTCTCACCAATAAATGCATGTGATTGGATGAGGTCCAAGACCAGAAGCAATTAGAAACAGCATAGAGTTCCAGAACAGAAGGATCCAAGATTTTTCCTTATCTAAAGCAGAACTTCTAAACCTCAGCACTGTTGACATTCTGGGTTGCATAATTCTTTCTTGTGAAAAGCTGTCGTGAGCACTGTAGAATGTTTAATAGAATCCCAGGCCTTATGTGCTAAACGATAGTAGCACAAACCATCCCCCCACCACCAACACAGTTGTGATAACAGAAATGTCTGCAGACTGTCAGATGTCCCCCCTGGGGGGCAAAATCACCACTGGTTGAAAACTGTTGATCCCAGACTTACACATGCAATGAGGTACTTACTGTTAGAATTTCTCAAACACTAATGTTCCAACGCCTAGCCTCTTAGGGTTCTTTCTCTGGAGTATGTATGTGCACGTTGTCTGCAGAGTCAAATAGGCTTAGCATTTCTTTAAGGCTGTGTAAGTGACTTTGTAGCTCCCCAGTATGTATCTCTCCCTACTAATACCTCTCTGGATTCCTGGTTGTAAGAAGAAATTTAAAGAAAGTGATCCCACTACCATTTCTTTGCCCTGCAAGAATGAGTGGCCCTAATATTTAATATGGTATTTGGAAGTGTCAGTCAGTATGTTCAGCCTTTGTCTTTGTCTTTTGAATGAAAAGGGCCCAACAGATTGAGAACAACTTGATTACCTTGACTTCGTAAAGGAAGGAGGAAGAATGCTAATTAAGCTTGAGCCTTAAAAATCCTAAGAAGCTGGGGCACCTAGGTGGCTCATTCAGTTAAGCATCTGACTTGATCTCAGCTTGGGTCTTAATCTCGGGGTCTTGAGTTCAAGCCCCACATTGGGCTCCACACTAGGCATGGAGCCTACTTTAAGGTGGGGGGGGGGAATCCTAAGAAGCTTATTTTACTCAGCAGGAGCACCCATCCTTCAAAGGTTTTTCCCTCAGAGCTACAGCTGGCTTTACCTTCAGTTCTTGATGGGGTATACTGGTACAGAAGGCTCACCCGTGTGATTTCTGTAATATTTCAAAACATAGTGACACACTCTTCCCAATGCATAACTTGCTGCACCCAGATCTTTCAGTAGCTCAATTATAGTTGACACATTTCGTTAATTCAAGTAAGACCAGCTTCAGTGTACTTTCAAAAATGAGAAGCACGGAGGACATGAGGAGGTGGAGAGGAGAAGGGAGTGGAGGGAAACTGGGGGGGAGATGAACCATGAGAGACTATGGACTCTGAAAAACAACCTGAGGGTTTTGAAGGGGCGGGGGGTGGGAGGTTGGGGGAGCCAGGTGGTGGGTATTATGGAGGGCACGCATTGCATGGAGCACTGGGTGTGGTGCAAAACTATGAATTCTGTTACGCTGAAAAGAAATTTTTTAAAAGGAAAAAAATGAGAAGCACACAAATACATTGTCACAAACAGAAACTCACTGAAAATACTCTATCCTTAAGCAATATGAAGTTCATTTAAATCTATCCAGTAAAGCCATGAACCTTTGAAGTTGTGTTTGTTGGTCCATTGTGCTGAAATGTAAGATTGAGGTTACAAAGGTTAGTTTGACATTGACTTTCTGTTCTGGCTGTTTCTTTTCTGTTTGTTCCCCTTAGGAGCAGTCTCACAGGTGCTGGACAGCCTGGAAGAAATTCACGCACTTACAGACTGCAGTGAAAAGGACTTAGATTTTCTACACAGTGTTTTCCAGGATCAGCATCTCCACACACTACTAGATGTAAGTCTGTCTGGGCTTTTTTTAACTTATTTATTTTTAGTGAATTGAATACTTAGTGTGCCTTTTTTAATTTACATGAATTTCTAGACGTCCATCATAACAGCCCATTTTCAGTCTTAAGTCTGTGAGAAATGTGGGAAATCATCCACTTTAGATTCATAACTAAAATAAAATATATAGTACAAAAGCAATATAGCCTAGCAAGTCACTGTAAAAAGAATTATATGTGTGTGTATATGTATATATGTGTGTTTCTCTTAGAAGAATCCCTCTACTCTAGAAAGACACTCCTGAACAGGTACAAAGATGCAGGGATGTGAACATTAATCATAGACTGGGGGTAAGAGTGAACAGAGGACAGCAGGGAAATAAACCATGGCCTGTGCACCCCTAATAAGGAATATTGGGCAGCAGGTGAAAAGAATGAGATGCGGGGGTGCCTGGGTGGCTCAGTCCGTTAAGCATCTGCTTTTGGCCCAGGTCGTGATCTCAGGGAAATGAGGAAGGTTGGTAAAAGGGGACAAGCTTCCACTTATGTGATGAGTAGGGTCTGACACTCTAATATATAACATGGTGACTGACTATAGTCAATAATGCTGTATGATATGATTAAATCTGCTAAGAGAGTAGGACTTAAGTGTTCTCACGGGGTGCCTGACTGGCTCAGTCGGTTGGAAGTCCGACTCTTGATTTCGGCTCAGGTTATGATCTCAGGGTCATAAGATCAAGCCCCTTGTTGGGCTCTGCACTGGGTTTGGAGCTTGCTTAAGATTCTCTCTCCCTCCCTCTCTCTCTGCCCTTCCCCACCTACCTACACACATGATCTCCTTTAAAAAAAAAAAAAAGGAACTTAAGTGTTCCTACCCCCAGAAAAAGGTTAAATATGTGAGGTGAAGAATGTGTTAATTATGTTGATTGTGGAATCCTTTCACAGTGTACACATTTATCAAATCCTCACGTTGTACAATTTACATATCTTACAATTATGTATGTCAGTTGTCCTTCAATAAAGTTAACAAATGCACTCAGCAGGATAAGGAAATGCGTCTTCTCTTTAGTGTAATTTAAGTAATTTGAGGGCATTTTCAGATAAGTTTAATTTCAAGTAACTGTTATTTTCCTCAGGTACCAGAAAGCCTTTGAAATTCATTCCATTTGGTGGAGAGCTCTTAACATTTCTTCCTCTTCTTTATTCATTGGCTTCATTATCATTGTCTGTCCTTGCATCATAGGATGCAGAGGGGTTTTGCAGATGTGAATTTCCCCACACAAGTCCTGCCCTTTAGTGGAACTAGCAAGTGAGCTCTTTGAAGGAAGCTATAGCGGAGCATGGAGATTTGGTTTATTTCAGTGGTTAGGACATTGCTAAGATCTACTGACCTTTTAGATCAAGGACCTTTTGCCTTTGAGAGGCTCAGAGAAATCCAAACTAGTTTTCAAGGTTATGTTTTTCTGACTAATGGAACAAGGTTTATGAGTCCACCCAGCTTGAGACTGCAGGGGAAATGGAAGAATATTGCTAGCTTCTACAAGGAGGGCCAGATAACTCAGACACAGACTAGACTTTGGAACTGAGCCAGGCCATGCTTATTGCCCAATGCTAAGCCCTTCAGACCTCACTGAAAACATGTGCTTTGACTAACTGCAGCGTTCTTGGGTCGACATTGTCACAACTTCAGAAGAGACTTCTGGGTGTTAGGAAAAACATGCTTAAAGTTCATTTGGATTCTTGCGAATTATAAACTTAAGAACGTGTCTACGGTGTCAGGATCTGCCCTCTCAGTGCATCTCAATTGGAAAAGGAGTGTGTGGACTGAGAAGGCGCTGTACCCGAGAAAAAGACGCCATGTCTGCAGAATTTTGCAGACAAATGCTACACGTGAACCCCAGAACCCCCTACCCCCTGAAATGACTTGACCGTAAGGCCATCCCTGGGCAGTGCTGGGTTCTGAAGATCCAAACTGACCCATCCTTCAACGAAAAGCTATCATCATGAATGATCTAAGCCATCATTGGAATGTGCTCTCATGATCTAGAGCCCATGAATATAGTTCATTAAGCTCTTGTCTCAGAACTAACAGACTACATTTCACTAGTACAATCAGTGAGGTATTCAAGTAGCTGCCATATAGAGAAATGTAATGATTGAAACAATTTTTTCATACTTGAAGTGCTTAAGTAAGAAGGAGCATAGTATGACCAACTCTTGAGAAAAAGCTTTTCAAACTTTGACCATTCATTTCTCTTCCTTCTAATGTTCCATAGCCCATGCTTGGATTGGAATCATTTTGTTTTACAGAATCAACACTGCTTCCTTTTGGGGTTTTTTTGTTTTTGTTTTTAAAGATTTTATTTATTTATTATTTACTTGACAGAGACAGCAAGAGAGGGAACATAGCAGGGGGAGTGGGAGAGGGAGAAACTGGCTTCCCACTGAGCAGGCAGCCCGATGTGGAGCTCGATCCCAGGACCCTAGGACCATGACCTGAGTGGAAGGCAGATGCTTAACAACTGAGCCACCCAGGCTCCCCAACACTGGTTCCTTTTTGAAGGATTCCAAGTAGTGACACCTAGTAGCATAGTTTTGTGGACCATGGATCGATTGTCACTTAATCCCACGGAGCCATTTTGTGAACTATCTTTATTACATTTAAATAATTCCTGTTCTTTCAGCAACACTCTAAACAACTAAGTTTGATGTCCTCAGTTTTAAGCTGTCAAAAAGAAATAGGATTAAGTTCCTACAGGAGACTACAGATCATCTAGTACTTTATTTTTTCTAGTCATGCCTTCAAAATAATAAGCTTGAATATGTGAAGAAATATTAAAATTTGAAGAAAACAAAACATCTGTTGTGTTCAGAGAATTTACATTAAAACACAAGGAGAAATATTGTGGTTGTACTGAGAGGGGAAATGCTTTCTGATTTGAATTCTAGTAAAACACACCTGGTTTAATCTGTAGTGAGAAATTAGAAAAAAAAAGGAAACCAATCCAGAAATTTCTAAATGTCTGCTCCCCAGCCAGTTCTACCTGGCACATATATGCCGCTCCTCATTTTGGGGAGAGAGATAAAGAGGCTTGATGAGGAACTGTGTTTGGTCCAGCTTGGTCCATATGTCTGCTTTCACAAATTATAAGCCCTGTGTAGAGATGGTCTGTGCATGAAATATACAGATCAGTTTTACTGGGAAAAGGCAGTTTGGCCTGTGTATGAGTTTGCTGAGGCTGCCACAACAAAGGGTCACAAACTGGGTGGCTTAAAATAACAGGATCTGTTCTCTCACAGTTTGGGAGGCTGGAAGTCCTAAATCAAGGTGTCAGCAGGGCTGTGCTCCCTCAGAAGGCTGCAAGGAAGCCTCCTTCCTTGCCTCTTCCAGCTTCTTGTTGCCTGTGATCCCTGGGGGTTCC
Organism: Mellivora capensis; assembly: GCA_004024625.1. Classification (NCBI taxonomy): domain Eukaryota; kingdom Metazoa; phylum Chordata; class Mammalia; order Carnivora; family Mustelidae; genus Mellivora; species Mellivora capensis. The sequence continues at coordinate 172,582 of PISX010001380.1, read as the reverse complement.
TTGGCTTATAGATGCGTCTGTCCAGTCTCAGCCCCCGATTTCCCGTGGCGTTTCTCTCTGGATGGGTGTGACTCTGTGTCTTCATGCAGCCTTCTTATAAAGACACACCAGTCATTGAATTTAGGGCCTTCCCTAATCCAGTATGACCACATCTTAATTACATCTTCAAAGACCCGGTTTCCAAATAAGGTCACCTTCTGAGGCTCCAGGCAGACATGAATTTTGAGGGGAGAGTATTCAGCCCACTACCACGTGGAAAATGATTTTGCCCTAAATTGATTCTTCAGGTGTGAATGTAACTTACACAAATTTAACCTTACCTGGTCACTCGTTAAGTGAGCTTTGTTGGGAATTGGTGTTAACGTATACTTGGGTCTTTTAAAGGTAGTTTGAGTTCGTTTTGAGTTGCAACTTGTGTGTGATACATTGGATTGTCAGATGACAGATGCATTTTTAGACTGAAAAATCAAGGCTTTTTCAGTTAAAAAGCATTTTGCGAATGTTATTTGGTGGTGATCCTCGATCTTCTCAGTATCTCGTGGAAATTTTCCTGTTGCAGAATAAATGTTTACTTTGTAAGTCAACAATGTTATAAAACATTGTTAAATGACACATTTCTCTCTCTCTCTCTCTCTCTGCCAAACTTTGACAACTAGTTTTAAACATTCACCCACCATCTGTCATACAGCTGTTAGCATTCGTTAACAGACTGCTGTTTCCACAGTAAATGTGAAGTCCCACCTAATTAAATTATTTTTGTGGGATGTCCTAAAATTATGTTTAATTTGTGATTAGACTAATAGAGCAGAAACTCACTGCAGTAGTGACTTAACACTTTATATTGATTTATATGTAGATTTTTATTATAGATTAACTGATATTTTAAAATACTGCATTAGAAATAAATCAGTATCTGGAATCCTCCATATTTTGTATTACCAACATCTTTATTGCAGTTTTTTTACTGTGTAGGGAGAGTTAGAGAGGTTTTTTTTAAATCCAGCACTGGAAAACTACAACTCTTGATTTACTCTTTTGCTTTTTTGAGATGATACTAAATTAGTAGTCCTATTTGGGAACAGCTTATTTTTAGAACTCAAAGGTTTCCTAAAGCGGGAAAAACTGGAACTTCTGCAATGATTTGATGTTTTCCAGCAATTTGGGGTTTGAGAAGTAAGTTGATACACTGTTAAGCTTGGATGTTTAAATAGATTACCAGTCAGGAAATGCCAAAGCTAAGTTTCCCATGAGTTTGTAGTCCAGTCGAGTTAGACTTAACTATCTAGAATATTAAGGCCTGCAGACCTGCAGAAGCTGAACTACTAGGACCTTCTCAGGATCCCTGCTAGCCTTGAGCATGAGCTTCAGCAGATATGAAAAACCAGCTGGGTAGTGGGCCAGTGGTATGACCTTTGTGCTACTTGCCTCCTGGGGCTGGAGACTGAAGTGCATTGCTGCTCACTGTGGGTATAGGAATCTCCCTTTCTACTTCTTCTAACTGGATGGGCAAAAACTTCCATATCTGTTTCTATAATATAGATAACTAGTATATAACTGTAACTAATGCCCAAGTATTAGTGTCAGTAGAAAATTACCACATGACACAAAATTCCCAGGGTAAAGAGAGCTAGAAATAGCATATATCCTGAATATTTTCAAAGTAGTTTTTCTTCATTCTTAATGAAGATATCAACAAACTTAGCCAGAAAAAGAAAGGCTACTAAGTATATGGTCATTCATTAAGCAGCAATAGAAAACAGATACAACCAGAAACAAAGCAAGTATTGTCTACTCTTACCATTTCTATTCAGCATTGTATGGGAGGTTCTGGCCAGTGCAGTAAAGCAAGAAAAAGAAATTCAAGGTTATGCAGATAAGAAAGGAAGAAGTAAAACCATTTTATCACAGAGATATATTCTTGTATGTAGAAAAGCCTAAGGAATCTACCAAAAAAATCTATTAGAATTAATAGGCAAGTTTAGCAAGACTGTAGGATAAAAGATCAATATACAAAAATTAACTGTATTTCTACACAGTAGTAAATCATGTGAATGTAACTACAAAATCAATAGTTTTACAAGTAGTAATTTATGTGAATGTAAAATTAAATACAATACCATTGAAAAGAATAAAATATTTGGTGACTTGAACAAAAAGTTTAGGACTCATACACTGTTGCTGAAAGAAAGTAAAGAAGGTCACAATAAATGGAGAAAGAGAGAGAGATTGTTGGATTGGAAGACTCAGTATTGTTATGGTGACAATTTTCCCCATATCCACCTATAGATTCAAGACATCCCTTATCAACATCTCAGCAGTATTTTTTTTGTAGAAGTTAATGAGCTGATCCTAAAATTTATATGGAAATGCAAAAACAATTTTGAAAAATGAAGATCAAAGTTGGAGAACTGATTTCAGAGCTTTTTGCAAAGCTACCGTAATGCAAAAGCAGGGCATTGGTATAAGGATAGACATATAGATCAGTGAAACAGAATAGAGTTCATAAATAAACCTTCCCATTCGTGACCCAGTTGATTTTCAGCAAAGGCACCAGGCAATTCAGTGGAAAAAGGATAGCGGTGGTGGTTTTTTTTTTAAAACACGGTGCTATGACTATCCATATGCAAAGAAATTAACTTAGACCCTTACCTCACACCCCACACAAAAAATTTCCACAAAATGAATCACAGATTCACTTCAAGTTTAAAATAATAAAAACTTGTAAAGAAAATGTAGGAGTAAATCTTCATTACCTTGGGTTAGGCCAGGAGTTCTTAGATTCAACACAAGGGAACTCTTGGGGATGAAGGAACTGTTCTAAAACTGAATTGAGATGGTGGTTGAACAACTGTATAAATTTACTCAACATCTTCAAACTGTACACTTACAGTCAGCAAATTGTATATTTTATAAAAGATGCACCAATAAAGCTTTCAAAAGTGAAAAATGAGAAGGAATTCCCTTTTACCTTAAAAAAATCTATTTTACCCTTTTTGTATTATTTTAAGGTCAAGCACTGTTGGAAGTTCCTTCCATGTGCTATAGGTTATAGTGTACTCTGGATCCCATAATGTCTTTGGAACCCATCACTCCGACTATAAACAGCACTTTCCAGTCTCCTGGAGTTGTCCCTGTGTCCTGACACCAGTCCAGCAAAGCCAAACTGCCTGCCCTCAGCAGTGCCCAAAGCCCACCGTGAAGGGGTCATCCTAGCAGATTTCACAGGGTCATCACACTGACTTCCTCTTCTCAGCAGTTCATGTTAGGGCTAAGAATTTACCACTTACTGACTTGAGAATGCTAAATTTGCTTTTCTGTCCCAAGAACTGTTTCAGTGCATTGTTGTGCCTCATGAAAGAATTCCAAATTGACTTTTTTCTAAGTTAAAAACACTATGAGGGATGCCTGGGTGGCTCAGTTGATTAAGCCTCTGCCTTCGGCTCAGGTCGTGATCCCAGGGTCCTCGGATTGGGTCCCACATCAGGCTGCTTGCTCAGCAGGAAGTCTGCTCCTCCCTCTGCCTCTGCCTACCACTCTGCCTGCTTGTGTTCTCTCTCTCTCTCTATGACTGAGAAATGAATAAATAAATAAATAAAATCTTTTAAAAAATAAAAACACCGGGACGCCTGGGTGGCTCAGTTGGTTGGACGACTGCCTTCGGCTCAGGTCATGATCCCGGAGACCCGGGATCGAGTCCCACATCAGGCTCCCAGCTCCACGGGGAGTCTGCTTCTCCCTCTGACCTTCTCCTCGCTCATGCTCTCTCACTGCCTCTCTCTCAAATAAATAAATAAAATCTTTAAAAATAAAATAAAAAATAAAAACACCATGAATTACATAATTTTATCTATTTTTTTCAATAAGGGGGTGTACCTTCTCAGAGCAACGTGTTTCAGCTATTCATTTCTTTTACATGCAAATACATATTCGCCATTTCCCACAGTTCACAGCTTTTTAACAGAAACAACCTAATACCACTTTTTTTTGTCTTTTTACTGTGGTAAAATATACCTGACATAAACATACCACGGTAACCATTTTCAGCGTACGATTCAGTGACATTACGTTCACACTGTTGTGCGACCATCGCCACCGTCCATCTCCAGAACTCCTTCCAGCTTCTGCAACTGAAACCCCCATACCTGTGAAACAACAACCCACCAGTTCCTTCTCTCCCCAGCCCCTGCTGACCACCACTCTACTTTCAGCCTCAGGGACTCTGACTAGCATAGATACTTCATGTAAGTGGAATCCTACTGCATTTGTTCTTTGATGAATACCTGGCTTATTTCACCTCATCTAGTATCCTCAGTGTTCATTCAGGCTGTAGCGTGTCACTCTCTTCTTCCTTTTCAAGGCTCGAAACTGTTCCCTTGTAGGTATACACCACATTTGGTGTATCATTCATCCAATATGAATGCTTTTTTTTTTAAGATTTTATTTATTTGACAGACGGAGATCACAAGTAGGCAGAGAGGCAGGCAGAGAGAGAGGAGGAAACAGGCTCCCTGCTGAGCAGAGAGCCCGATGGGGGGCTCGATCCCAGGACCCTGGGATCATGACCTGAGCCAAAGGCAGAGGCTTAACCCACTGAGCCACCCAGGCGCCCCTCCAATATGAATGCTTTTTGATAGGCCATTGTATAACAAAGAAGACCAAATTCTGAAAACTAAGGCTGTCCAGTAGTAGGGAATCCAGCCTTCATTCCATCTCCCGGGCAGTTGCTCTCTGTGGGGCACCAAGTTAGCTCCTGTGTTCTACATCTTTGTGAAAGGAATGTGTGATTTTCACTGAAACTATGATTAACCGTAGGAGTCTCTCTGGTTCCCTTATTTGTTCAGACGAATTGCTTCTTAAAACAGGGACTGGTATTTACTCTGAAATACCAAGAGTAATGAATCAGCTTGTCCCTGGTCCCAGTGTTGGCCACTGAGTGCCCCTCTCTTTTTATGGCACCACAGTCAACTTTACCAGAAGGCAGAGGAATGTTCAAAAAGCCATCACAGTGCAACAAGGCCTGATTCTTCTTCATGCTGTTCTCAAGGAAGGGAGGAGTTTTCCCCCAGAAAGGAATGTGACATGCTCACTTAAAGAATATTTGATGGGGTTGGCTTGCAGCATTCCTAATCCAAGAACATAGCTGCTTTCTCCTCTTTGTGGCCGATCTAACACTGTCTCATTAAAACCTCTTCTGCCAAACTCTTTTGTTCTCTTTTAACTTGCCACAATAGAAATCCATTTTGCAGTGCGCCTGGATGGCTCAGTTGGTTAAGCATCTGCCTTGGGCTCAGGTCATGATCCTGGAGTCCTGGGATCAAGCCCCACGTAGGGCGCCCTGCTCTGTGGGGAGTCTGCTTCTCCCTCCGCCCCTCCCCCTTCTCATGCTCTCGCTCTCAAATAAATCTTTTAAAAATAAATTTTAAAAAAATTTTAAAGAAATGAGTCTTCAACACTTCTTTAATGTTAGTGTTTTAATGGAAAAGAAATTCATATCCTAGTGAAATTTCTCATAGGTAGGCAGACGCTTGTATCTGGTATTAAAAAGTTCCATATTTCAGAAAGCTTGAGTAAGAGCAGAATAAAGCCATCTGCATCATCTAACTAGTGGTGTTTCCTTATGCTTTCTTTTGCTTGCTCAAGAATAGGCATTATGGGGGCGCCTGGGTGGCTCAGTGGGCTAAAGCCTCTGCCTTCAGCTCAGGTCATGATCCCAGGGTCCTGGGATCGAGCTCCGCCGCATTGGGCTCTCTGCTCAGCAGGGAGCCTGCTTCCTCCTCTCTCTCTGCCTGCCTCTCTGCCTACTTGTGATCTCTCTCTCTCTGTGTCAAATAAATAAATAAAATCTTAAAAAAAAAAAAAAGAATAGGCATTATGATTTGTTTCTTACCGGGCTTGATTTTAGAGTTAATTGCCAACTGAAAAAGGCTGACAAAACAGTCATGTTAGGTCATCTGAGGCCACTGCTTGAGTTTCTCAGAAAGAGCTGTCAGCTGCCCAAAATCTGCCACAGTGGCCTATATTGTTAGGCCACTGAAGGGATGGTCTTTTTAGATGGAACTAGGAGGTCAAGTAAGTCTTAATTTCTTGGTTTCAAAAATAAATCTCCATAAGCACGATGTTCTAATGGGCAGGGAACAAAAGCAGCTCTGTACACAGACAACTAAAACCTAAGCCAAACGAGGGCCTCCTTTGGGGTACTTTCACTGTCAAAATCCACAGTATTTTGCATCCCTCTGAAGAACTCAAATTGGCCCAGGTGAACTGATTGTTCAGTTTCCCTTTTTGCTGTCAGAGGAAAACTTTCATAATTGATTTAGTTACAGTAGCGTATGACTAAGCCAGCTGAGCCCCTTCTTAAGACTTCGGGTAAGGGTATATACCCCATCATGATTTTCTAAAGCTTGATTTAAGCTAGCATTTCACTACCATACCATTAGGCTAATGTTTTCCTGGAACATCTAACTCAAGGGCTCCCAGGACCATTCTTACTGGGCACGAAATCAGATACGTATTTCTAACTTTACCCAAAATAACCTGGGCCATAGCAGTGGTGGGCAGCCCTGAACCTTTCTCCAGGGTAAATCTAACTTCCAGGGGCACCTGGGTGACTGTCATTAAGCATCTGCCTTCGGCTCAGGTCACGATCCCGGGGTCCTGGGATCGAGCCCCTCATCAGGGGAAGCTCAGTGGGGAGCCTGCTTCTCCCTCTCCCGCTGCTTGTGTTCCCTCTCTCGCTAAGTCTCTCTCTATCAGATAAATAAGTCCTTTAAAAAATAAAATTTATAAAATTTAGCTATTTACATGTTTTCTGACTTTTCAGAGGGAAAGTCAGCACAAAATAGAAATTGTGAAGGATAGCGTGCAAATGAAATGAAAGTGTATTCTTCAAATGAATGGAGTGTATTATCTCCACACAAATGGAGATTCATCTGTGAAACTAATCTTTGAGGGCTTCCTTCAACTATTTTTTTTGAATTTTTTTTATTTCTTTTCAGCATAACAATTCATAGTTTTTGCACCACACCCAGTGCTCCATGCAATGCGTGCCCTCCATAATACCCATCACCAGGCTCCCACAATCTCCCACCCCCAGCCCCTTCAAAACCCTCAGGTTGTTTTTCAGAGTCCATAGTGTCTCATGGTTCATCTCCCCCTCCAATTTCCCTCAACTCCCTTCTCTTCTCCATCTCCCCATGTCCTCCATGTTATTTGTTATGCTCCACAAATAAGTGAAACCATATGATAATTTGACTCTCTCTGCTTGACTTATTTCACTCAGCATAATCTCTTCCAGTCCCGTCCATGCTGTGACGGAAGTTGGGTATTCATCCTTTCTGATGGAGGCATAATACTCCATAGTGTATATGGTCCACATCTTCCTTATCCATTCGTCCGTTGAAGGGCATCTTGGTTCTTTCCACAGTTTGGCGACCGTGGCCATTGCTGCTATAAACATTGGGGTACAGATGGCCCTTCTTTTCATCACATCTGTATCTTTGAGGTAAATACCCAGTAGTACAATTGCAGGGTCATAGGGAAGCTCTATGTTTAATTTCTTAAGGAATCTCCACACTGTTCCCCAAAGTGGCTGCACCAACTTGCATTCCCACCAACAGTGTAAGAGGGTTCCCCTTTCTCCACATCCTCTCCAACACACGTTGTTTCCTGTCTTGCTAATTTTGACCATTCTAACTGGTATGAGGTGGTATCTCAATGTGGTTTTAATTTGTATCTCCCTGATGGCTAGTGATGATGAACATTTTTTCATGTGTCTGATAGTCATTTGTATGTCTTCATTGAAGAAGTGTCTGTCCATATCTTCTGCCCATTTTTTGATATGATTATCTGTGTTGTGTGTGTGGAGTTTGAGAAGTTCTTTATAGATCCTGGATATCAACCTTTTGTCTGTACTGTCATTTGCAAATATCTTCTCCCATTCCGTGGGTTGCCTCTTTGTTTTGTTGACTGTCTCCTTTGCTGTGCAGAAGCCTTTGATCTTGATGAAGTCCCAAAAGTTCATTTTCACTTTTGTTTCCTTTGCCTTTGGAGACATATCTTGAAAGAAGTTGCTGTGGCTGATATCAAAGAGGTTACTGCCTATGTTCTCTTCTAGGATTCTGATGGATTCCTGTCTCACATTGAGGTCCTTTATCCATTTCGAGTTTATTTTTGTGTACGGTGTAAGAGAATGGTCGAGTTTCATTCTTCTACATATAGCTGTCCAATTTTCCCAGCACCATTTATTGAAGAGACTTTTTTCCACTGTATATTTTTTCCTGCTTTGTCAAAGATTATTTGACCATAGAGTTGAGGGTCCATATCTGGGCTCTCTACTCTGTTCCACGGGTCTATGTGTCTGTTTTTATGCCAGTACCATGCTGTCTTGGTGATCACAGCTTTGTAGTAAAGCTTGAAATCAGGTAACGTGATGCCGCCAGTTTTATTTTTGTTTTTCAACATTTCCTTAGCAATTCGGGGTCTCTTCTGATTCCATACAAATTTTAGGATTATTTGCTCCAGCTCTTTGAAAAATACCGGTGGAAT
>PISX010001380.1:74705-163938 GCA_004024625.1 Mellivora capensis | reverse complement strand
ATATAGATTGCTCTAGGCAGTATAGAAATTTTATCAATGGAAAGAAGCTCACAGCCTTCCCGTTGAGATCAGGAACACGACAAGGATGCCCACTGTCACCACTCTTGTTCAACATAGTATTAGAAGTCCTTGGGGCACCTGGGTGGCTCAGTGGGTTAAAGCCTCTGCTTTCGGCTCGGGTCATGATCTCAGGGTCCTGGGATCGAGCCCTGCATCGGGCTCTCTGCTCTGTGGAGAGCCTGCTTCCTTCTCTCTCTCCCTGCCTGCCTCTCTTGCCTACTTGTAATCTCTGTCAAATAAATAAATAAATCTTTAAAAAAATATAAAAAAAAAAGTCCTAGCAACAGCAATCAGACAACAAAGAGAAATAAAAGGTATCCAAACTGGCAATGAAGATGTCAAACTCTCTCTCTTCGCAGATGACATGATACTTTTTATGGAAAACCCAAAAGACTCCACCCCAAACTACTAGAACTCATACAGCAATTCAGTAACATGGCAGGATACAAAGTCAGTGTACAGAAGTCAGTGGCTTTCTTATACACTAACAATGAAAATACAAAAAGGGAAATTAGAGAATCGATTCCATTTACTATAGCACCAAGAACCATAAGATACCTGGGAATAAACCTAACCAAAGAGGTAAAGGATCTGTACTCGAGGAACTACAGAACACATGAAAGAAATTGAAGAAGACACAAAAAGATGGAAGACCATTCCATGCTCTTGGATCAGAAGAATAAACATTGTTAAAATGTCTATACTGCCTTCAACCATTTTTTAAAAATTAAATTGATTTTTAGAAGTTTTATGGAATATTAATTCTTAGGAAAAATGATTTTCAGTGCAGAGAGGAAAGGTATATTTTTAATCCCATAAAAGAAAAATGCCCTGGGTGATTTCAATTTCTTTTTGTAAATCATAATATCTCAATGCATAATCATTCTTAGATTTGTGAGCAGGATACGTTATAGAAGTTCATTGCAAAGTTTCATTGTAGCTTCTTAAATTTTTGAAAATCCCATTTTATATTTTTTATCTTACATTAGTCATCATACAGTATGTCATTAGTTTTTGATTTAGTGTTCCAAGATTCATTGTTTGCGTTTAACACCCAGTGCTCCGTGCAGTACATGCCCTCCTTAATATCCATCACCAGGCTCACCCATCCCTCCTCCCCGCTCCCCTCTAAAACCTTCAGTTTGTTTCCCGGAGTCCACAGTCTCTCGTGATTCGTCTCCCCCTCTGATTTCCCCCGCTTCATTTCTCCCTTCCTTCTCCTAATGTCCTCTATGCTATTCCTTATGTTCCACAAGTAAGTGAAACCATATGATAATTGACTTTCTCTACTTGACTTATTTCACTCAGCATAATCTCCTGCAGTTCCATCTGTGTTGATGCAAAAGTTGGGTATTCATCCTTTCTGATGGCTGCATAATATTCCATTGTATATATGGACCACATTTTTTTTTAAGGACCACATCTTCTTTATCCATTCATCTGTTGAAGGGCATCTTGGCTCTTTCCACAGTTGAGCTATTGTGGACATTGCTGCTGTGAACATTGGGGTGCATGTGGCCCCTCTTTTCACTGCATCTCTATCTTTGGGGTAAATACCCAGTAGTACAATTGCTGGGTCATAGGCTAGCCCTATTTTTAACTTTTTGAGGAACCTCCACACTTTTCTAAAGTGGCTGTACCACCTTGCATTCCCACCAACAGTGACAGTGTAAGAGGGTTCCCCTTTCTCCACAACATCTCCAAAATTTGTTGTCTCTTGCATTGTCAATTTTTGCCATTCTAACTGTAAGGTGTAAGGTGGTTTCTCAGTGTGATTTTGATTTGAATTCCCCTGATGGCTAATGATGATGAACATTTATTCATGTGTCTGTTAGTCATTTGTATGTCTTCTTTGGAGAAGTGTCTGTTCATATCTTCTGCCCATTTTTTGACTTAATTATCTGTTTTTTGGGTGTTGAGTTTGAGAAGTTCCTTATAGATCTTGGATATCATTCCTTTATCTGTAGTGTCATTTGCAAATATGTTCTCCCATTCTGTGGGTTGCATCTTTTTTTGTTGACTGGTTCCTTTGTTGTCCAGAAGCTTTTTAGCTTGATGAAGTCCGAGGAGTTCATTTTCACTTTTGTTTCCCTTGCCTTTGGAGACGTGTCTTGAAAGAAGTTTCTGTAGCTGATGTTGAAGAGGTTACTGCCTATGTTCTCCTATGTTTTAAGACTTTGATGGATTCCTGTCTCACATTGAGGTCTTTCATCCATTTAGAGTTTGTCTTTGTGTATGGTGTAAGTGAATGGTTGAGTTTCATTCTTCTGTATATAGCTGTCCAATTTTCCTAGCACCATTTATTGAAGAGATAATCTTGTTTCCGTTGGATATTTTTTCCTGCTTTGTCAAAGATTAGTTGACCATAGAGTTGAGGGTCCATCCATATCTGGGCTCTCTACTCTGTTCCACTGATCTATATGTCTGTTTTTGTGCCAGTACCATGCTGTTTTGGTGATCACAGCTTTGTCATATAGCTTGAAATCAGGCAACATGGTACCCCCAGCTTTGTTTTTCATAGTAAATCACCTTTCCCTCACAGTTTGCCAGATTTCAAATGTATTTTTAAAAAATACTGTTGGAGGGCGCCTGGGTGGCTCAGTGGGTTAAGCCTCTGCCTTCGGCTCAAGTCATGATCTCAGGGTCCTGAGATTGAGTCCCACATCAGGCTCTCTGGTCGGCAGGGAACCTGCTTCCTCCTCTCTCTCTGCCTGCTTGTGATCTCTCTCTGTCGAATAAATAAATAAAATCTTTTAAAAAATACTGTTGGATATCAACAGCTGACCCCAGGTTCACCAAAAAGAAGTGACACATTGAAGCTTGTTTCTAATCACTGAGCTTCTTCAGATAACTCAGAAACTGTACAAAAAGTTCTATTTAGAATAAGATGCCCTGTTTCCTGGGCAAGTCATTCCCATTATTGTTATGCAGTGTAAATCTGTGAACAACATTATCATCTGTTGTACCAGGATCTCAGACACACTTCATTACATACTTTTCAGCTAAATATTTGACTCTTGAAAACTTGAATTCCTTTCCAGCAGGGAGCTTGTTCAGTCTCTTTGAAGGAAGTGGTAAGAGGGTGGTTGCTCATGAACTTGAGTGGCGTTCCCTACAACTCTACAAAGCCATTCGTTATTTGGCCCATGTCTCCAGTCTCGTTGCAAAAGTTATCATCTTATCTCAGCCAATACGCATTCTGTTTCTGAGATTCGGTTTCCTCTGTGCTAAAGTTAGTGGGACATACAACCCAGTGAGAGTAACTTTATGGTTCTCTGCCAACCATTCCATTTTAAATGTTGATCTTGCTGAATGCTGCATGTAAACTGGGAGCAAAACAAAGGCTTCTGTTTGAGGGCTAGAAACCAGAAGAGCATGAGATATGATGGAGTATGGTTTAAAAAAAAAAAAAAAAAAGGAGGGACGCCTGGGTGGCTCAGTTGGTTGAGTGGCTGCCTTCGGCTCAGGTCATGATCCCGGCCTCCTGGGATCGAGTTCCGCATTGGGCTCCTTGCTTGGCGGGGGGCCTGCTTCTCCCTCTGCTTCTGCCTGCCACTTGCCTGCCTGTGCTCGCTCTCTCGCTCTCTCTCTCTCTCTGACAAATAAAAATCTTTAAAAAAAAGGAAACTTAATTTAGTGTGTTGGATGTGAATAAAAAGTGACATCTTAACAGATTTCATCTTTATGTTTGGAAGTACACTCTCAGGAGAGTTGAATTTAATATTACCACCAACTTTAGTCTGCTCTGTTTAAAATAGCCCCTCTCCAATATAGAATTGTGGCCTCCTAACAGAACTGTGCTTCTGTTTCTTAAGACAGAAAGATTAAGCGTGTACACATAGCTGTGTGTGGCCATATCTGACCCAGCGCCAGAGACGAGCAGAGAGCGGTGTGTCTGAAACAGTGTCCAACAGTCTGTTCCCCTTACAGCTGTCCACATTTCCTCATTCTGCTGTGTGTGTGTTTTAATAAAAAGTGCTGAAGTTGGGGAACCTTAACTTCATTGGAAAGAGAGAACAGTAACAGATTCATTCTTGTTTTCTCTCTAGGGATAATTTTTTTTTTCTAAAGATTTTATTTATTGAGCAAGAGAGCAAGCATGAACAGGGCAAGGGACAGAGGGACAGGGAGAAGCAGCCCCCCCCCCCCCCCCTGCTGAGCAGCGATTCCCAGGCCCCTCCCTAGGGATAAATTATTAACATTCTCCCCCCCTCTGCCTCATCTTCTACACCTCAGCTTTACAGTTACACTCAATACCTTTAAATGGAGGGTTACCAGAGGGGAGGCAGGCAGGGGAATGGGGTAAATAGGGGATGGGATTGAGTTGGGCACTCGTGATGAGCTCTGGGTGATGTGTGGAAGTGTTGGGTCACAGTGGTACACCTGGAACTCATATAACACTGTTAACTGGAAGTAAGAACTTAGGAGGCACCTGGATGGCTCAGTTGGTTAAGCATCTGAGTCCTGAGTTCGGCTCAGGTCATGATCTCAGAGTCATGAGATCGAGCCCCACATCAGGCGCCACACTAAATGTGGAGGCTGCCTAAGATTCCCTATCTCCCTCTTCACATCCTCCCCCACCCCACCACACTCAATCTCTCTGAAAAAAAAAAAAAGAAAAATGAAACAAAGTTCAAAAACAAATACACTTGATATCTTCAAATAGCAGGAAAGCAAATAGCAGAAAGAAATATATTTTACCATTTCAATCCACCATGAACTTAAGCTTCTCGAGCAGGGATTGGCAAACTATGGTGCTCAGGCCAAATCCAGCCAGCCACCTATTTTTGGAAATAAAGTTTTATTGGAACACCGCCATGTCCATTCACTTACGGGTTTTTAATGGCCGCCTTTGCATACACAGCAAGGCTGAGTGGCTGACAGAATCCTTAGTGCCACAAAACCTGAGATATTATCACCAGGAAATGAATAGAATTCTAGCATTCTTTAACAGGGCAAGGTTTGCAGTTGATGGGCTAATATCTTCCAAATCATATTTAGTATATATTTTTTTCCTACAACCTGTAAGTAGCATTCTCTACAGTTCCCTCCCCAAATATTTGCTGGGGGTGGTCTCCCTGGCAGAAGACTTTGTGTGTTCCTGAATTCTGATATAAAGCAAGTAAGTCTGGTATGAGAGAAAGGATGGCACATCAGGAGTTCACAGTCTAGTCGCTGCTGTTCTGGCTACAGAACCTTGAACGTGACACTTAACCTCACTGGACCTCTGCTTCCTCCTTAAAATGGAGGAGCTGAAGAAGCAAATTACCTTTAAAAACATGGAGGAGCTGAACCATATTTGATGAAGTAAATCAGCCTTGAAACACACCCAAAAGAAATATGGTCAAAATAGATTTCTTAATTTTGAGGGCAAGTTTTAACTATGCAGGAAGGACCAAAGATAAATGATACCTGGTTCCTAATAAAACAAGCTAAGAAAGTATTCCCAGTCTGTTTATTTTTAGGTCACTCTGAAACTTTTTTTGAAATATCTATTTCCAGTTCCTCTGCACCAGCTCAAATACACCTTTATTTTTTAAAGAAACATGTATTAAGCATCTCCAGTGTACTCAGCCCCATGGGAGGCGCTGTTACTGAATGTCAGGGAACTTAAGAGTCTGGTCATGGAGAAGAGAAAGCAGCCCTTAAACAGCATGTTCCAGAATCCTTTCCCTCGGGCAGCTAGGGTCCTCTTGGCTATCGATGCGCTTGATGTGGCAGTCGTGAGATGCTGGCTTTGTCCTGGGTTCGGCATCATCAGTGGACTCTGGAGCTGGCGTCAGCAGCACCCGCTCTGCTCCTGCACCCAGGTGTTACCCCACAGCTAATTATTTCTGGATCTGTTTGCTCCGTGCAAGCAGCCCTCTTGGACAGGGCTCCATCAAGATGGCTGCAGCCGGATCATACTCTGAGGCAGCTCCTTGACTCATGGGAAACACACATATACACTACAGGTGTGGGGTGCCTTACCCCCAGCCTCACCCTGCTGGCAAGGGCTGCCCCGGGTGGCCTCCGGCCAGGAGAGAGGCAGGCATCAATATGTTTTTACTCGGGACCATAAACGTCACCTGTCAAGCCTCCCCAAGGACTCTCTCTCACAGTACACCTGGTACACCGAGATGGGCCTCATAAGTCACTGCCACTCGGCAAGCATCCCTCCAGACAGTGAGATAACGAGCTCTCGTTACTGGCTCCAGGAAGGAAGGGGAGATCAAATACTTGGTCTCCTCATCCTGTGACTCCGACAGACGCCAGACTTCTGCCTCTGTAGGCAGAACGGAGCATGCGGGTGAGTATGGAAGGGCCGTTTTGGCTGCCTTTCAGCAAGCCCTACAACCTTGGTCTGGCAGCTTTCTAGCTACTTCCTTCCTATAGGCCTTAGCTCTGGGCTCCAGCTGAAGGTACAAGAGGTACAGAGGAAGTCCCAAATCATATCATTCTAGATAGTCTTTATACATGCTGCAGCCTTCCTTTGTTCTCAAAACCCAGCCACGTCTCACTTACCCCTGCACCTTCACGAAACCACCTAGACTTGGGCTTTGAATCCCTAAGAACGAGAACTTGAAAAGCTACATATTTCTCGGACTACTGTTTTTAAAACACTAACATTACATTGCATTAAAGCATTCCTCCATGGAGGACTTTTTCTTTACCTGCTTTGCCACATTTCTAAATGGTTTGTATTTGGGCATCTGGGTGGCTCAATGGGTTAAGCCTCTGCGTTCAGCTCAGGTCATGATCCCAGGATCGAGCCCCACATCGGGCTCTCTGCTCAGCAGGGAGCCTGCTTCCCCCCACCCTCTGCCTGCCTCTCTGCCTACTTGTGATCTCTGTCAAATAAATAAAATCTTTTTAAATAATAAATGGTTTGTATTTGTTGTGGGTATTGCTAAAATATTTTGAGTCCCAAAGGCAAAAACCCAGTCCCAGAAAGTGAAGAGGAGAAATGAAGGTTGGCATCTTATGCACGCATATCCAGATAGTCTCCAACTTGGGGCTCACTCAACTGAGATCCCTTCCAGTTGATAGCGCTGGGAACCATACTACTCTCAGGTTCTCAACAGGATCCAGCTGACACAGGTTTCTGGGCTTTTGGCTCTATGTGTCTTTGGAATCTGAGAGTTTTTTGAGGACAAGACTCCTCTTTTTCATTTTCATAACCCCAGTAAAGAGAACTGCACGGCCTAGTACATAGTAGGAGCTCAGTTGGTGGATGGATGGATAGATGGAGGAGACAACAAGGACTCACTTCTGATGGTGACAAAGTAAGCCCCATCTCTCCCTGCCCCTTCCTGCCATGGTTCTTACTCACCCTTCTGCTTCAAGAGCAGCCAGTTGAGAATCACCATCTGTTCTTAGCTATCCATTGTGTCCAGTAACTGCTGGAACTGCTCCAGTCCCGGGATCTCCTAGGAGCTGGAGGGGCAGAGCCCAGTGCCCCCACCTCAGACAGAAGACCCCTTCTTTTAATTCCTTCTACTGCTTCTGCCTTGATGAGAAGCACCCAGCCTCTCCCTCATTCCACCACTAGTCCCACTGCACTTTGGGCGAATATGTGATGAACTGAATCAGGCCAGACCAAAGGAACAGAGGAAAATTTGGTCTGAGCACTTTTTTGGAAGCAGGGCCCTAAAAAATGTTGAAACTCCAGGCATCTGTATGTCACCTGTGAAGAGGCTATAAACCTAGAACAGCGGTTCTCGCTCTACTACCCTGTGCCTCAGTTTCCTCATCTGTAAAGTGGGAATAATAAAGGGTATTGACCTGATAGGTTTCGAGGGACTATGTATTGAGAATTTTCACTAATAACTAACATCTCGTAAGTGTTCAATAAAAGTAGTAATTCTTGTTGTTGGTATGACTACTGTTACTCTCTGGGGTTAGCACTTGGTGGGTGCCTGGGTGGCTCAGTTGGCTAAGCGTCTGCCTTCGGCTCAGGTCATGATCTCAGAGTCCTGGGATTGAGCCCCGCATCAGGCTCTCTGCTCAGTGGGGAATCTGCTTCTCCCTCTCCCTCTAAGCTCTCTTTCTCTCTCTCTCTTTCTCTCTCAAATAAAATCTTCTAAAAATCATAAGGAAGAGAAAATATATTAAGAGTACTGTACTGTTTTTATTAGGGGGGAAAACGCATTAAGTAGGCCTGTGCAGTTCAGACCCATGCTGTTCAAGGGTCAACTGTATAATATTTTAAACAGCATTTTACTAGCCTACTTACAGTGTGCATTTAACCTCTCATTTAGTAGTACTTTCTCAAGGCCCTCATTTAAAAATGGTCACTGCTCTATCTTCACATTGTTCTCATTGGTCATCTTTGTAATTAATTTACGTATTCATAAGGCATGTTTATGTATGGTGTGGCCCAAACAAATCGTAAGGCTTTATCTTGAATCTGTATAAAGAAATCTAACTGTAACCTGAAGGATGTATACAGTCAGTATTTGTCCTGTACACGAGCATTGTGGTACACAGTAGGAGGGAAAAAAGAACTAAACAGGGTCGCCTGGGTGGCTCAGTGGGTTAAGCCTCTGCCTTCAGCTCGGGTTGTAATCCCAGGGTCCTGGGATCAAGCCCCGCATCTGGCTCTCTGCTCAGTGGGGAGTCTGCTTCCCCCTCCCCCCCCGCCGCCTGCCTCTCTGCCTACTTGTGATCTCTGTCTGTGAGGTAAATAAATAAAATCTTTTTTAAAAAAAGAACAAAAACCAAGCAGGAAAAAAAAACCCACCTATTTTAGAGAAGTTAGGAAATAGACATTGGCAGACTGGCCAAAATCCATTTTAATTTTTCACTTTTCAAAGCAGACTGTCAAATGAGCCATTTTGTTTGAGGTAGAAATTAGTATTTTAATTGCATTTCCACCCTACAGAGATTTTTCTTTAAAGATTTAATTGTCTTCAGAAAGTCAAATTTTGGATCAGTTAGATTTGTGGCGTTTTTGAAATATATTTAGATTCTTCTCAGTGTCTTCTCATGCTCTGTGAATTTGCAAATTCAAAAGGAAAAAGTTCATGTCCTTGACTTCTTGCTGAAGGATGCCAGCACTGATACTGTTAATAAACAGCCCTAGTAAAACAAGCATAAACCTTTTGTGAGAACATTCCTTCCTAGAAGGAGTTGGTTTGCCCTTTCCCAAGATTTCAATTTCGGTGAAAATTCTTTCAGACATGTCTTGGCCAGAAAGCGTTCTTTCATTTTGCTCTATATCCATGTTAGCGAATGTTGCTTCTACCAGAGGCAACAAAATATTGCAATTCTGAAGTAGTGATCGATTTTAAATGAGAAAGGAAACTGCCACATTGACAGAATCTTGGACCATCTATTTGAAGATGATTTTCTAAAACAATACATGTAAGACTCCTCTTGCAACAAGTTACGCTGAATGAGTAAGAGATGATTAATGGAAGGAGACCCTGAAATCATCAGCAAGCTATTGTCAGAAGAAGAGTTTGTTTAGTGAAATAGTAAGTAGGCAGCTCTGAACTTTTAGCAAAGACTTAGGAGTGTTGATTGGATTTTCTTCTTTGCTTTTAGCTGTATGACAAAATTAACACAAAATCTTCACCACAAATCAGGAATCCTCCGAGTGATGCAGTACAGAGAGCCAAAGAGGTAAGTGATACATTTTATAAGTGTATCGGGGAGTCATATTTGCTACCTTTATTGAAAACATTTCTGCTGCACAGTAAAGAGGTGGTTTCCTTGGAGTCACAGTGGACCATACAGTCAGATTTAGTATTTCTAAGTTTATCACTGAACATTTTACATACAGGAAAGAAAGAAAAGCCTCAGGGACAACAATACCTCGATTTCTAGTTCTGGTTCTGCTCTGTAAACTTGAACATGTTAATATATCAATTGTACTTCTCTTTTTTTTTTAGTAAGTTATTTTACTGCACATGGTTGGAAATAGGCTCTGAAAATTTGAGTTGCTTCTTTAAGACAGTAGTGTTTGGAAGTTAATTGAATATCTATAACAAATATACTGAGTTCAGAGAGAAGTCATTTTTATAAATTATCAGCTAGTGTACATGGTTGTACTTGTTACCAACATTTTTTACATGTTTTTAAATGTTTAAATGTTTTTTAAAGTAAAGATTACTTTAATACCTAACATGGGGCTCAAACTCACAAGCCTGAGATCAAGAATCACAGGCTGTGCTGTGCCTGAGCCAGCCGGGCACCCCAATTTTTTTATTATAGAAATATGGTATTGCAAAAAGTTTGGATAAGTAAAAATCCATCCATAACCCCATAACCCCAGCACCCTAACACAGTAGTTTTCATTTCTGTGTATACACTTCCTGTCACTACCATTTGCATATAAATTTTATTTTTTTGCATATACATTTCATGTAGCTGCAATCAAAATACATCTTTTCTTACCTGACATTATATAATCATTTTTCCAATGTTTATACTTGGTCTTCATAAATATAAATTCTAATGAAGGGGTAAGTCTTTGTTATTACTAAATTATAATGAATTAGCAAGTCCTCCATCATTAGACGTGTACTTTTTTTCTTTCACTTTTTGATGTTATAAAAGTCCGTATGCAAATTAACATTTCCCTTTGAAAGCAGTTTTTATACAGTGAGACTACTAACTGAAAAGAGTATGAAAAACAGAATTCCTTCCCTACCAGATTTTAAACACCCATGCCTGTACTAGAGAGCCTCGCATATTCACTGAGAAACAAGACCAGCCGTGCTGCTGGACCTGCCCATGCGGTCAAGGGCGCCAGCCAGAAGCCGTTCTCTCTGACTTAGGGGAACCACACCTTGCTGAAAAGTACAGATCTTGAGAGAAGCAGGGACCAGAGAGAACACATGGTTTCATCTTTCATTTCCCTGGTAGAGACACTCAAAGCATAAAATATACCGAGGAGACTTTGCTTATCTTCCTTACACAATATGAATTAACTGCATAACCAGCACTTGTTAAGGGTTCTTTTAGATAAGAAAGAAACCTTGTAGTGTTTGTTTGGTCTTTTTCCTTCTTCCCTGAGAAGGTGATTGAGTAGCACTTAGGTATGCCTGCAAGATCTAAGCCTTAGAGGTCCTCTAAATGAACTCTTAATGTTCCTTCTTGCCCCAGTATTAAAATTCTCCAAGATGATGCAAGAGATTACTCTGGGTGGATGACTTGTGGGCCCCTGACATCCAGCCCTCCTGAAGCCATCTTTGATTGGCTCAACTTTAGGAGTGCAATATGTATAACTGCTCTGTGAGTCCAACCATCTGCGGTTAGAAGAACCGCAGTAGTGTGTTTACCCTGGGGGTGGGGGGGCATGACAACAGAGGCTTTTCCCTGGTCTCCTGTCACATACTCAAATTTTAAATGGAGAAACTCCATCCTGATGGTAACGGATAACTTCTAGAGTGGAAGGAGAAGTTTTCAGTGGTTTTGGGTTTGGGGTTTGGGGTTTTAACTGTTCCCTTGGATTCCCTGGCAGTGAACGCTAGGAAGTGTTGGCAGAGGCGTGGTTTCCGCTATGTGAGGAGATGTGTGCGGAGAACAGCACGGACTCTGCCAGGCTGCAGGAAAATTACTGAAGTGTTTCTTTTCTTTAAATGGTTCTTTATGTGAGCCTGTGTCATTTTAATCTTTCTAAAAGGAATCAACTGTTTTGTTAATATAAAAAAAAAGCTGCTCTTAACTTTGATTACAGATTCATTTTGATAGTGAGTTTGGAAAAAGATTTGTAGAGATATTTGCCCATTAAGTTAATTAAGTGACTTACACCTGTAGTAAATATGTATTGTGGACTTGTCATTTTGTTTTGTATTTTTCGATAACCTTTCGGGTTATAGTTGGGTAATTGAGTCAGAGAAATTATAGCAATTTGTTTTATTTTTTTTATTACCATCAATAGTGTTCTTTTATATTGATAACCTTTAATAAAGTGATGAATTTTTCCAAAGTAATTGTTTCGCCTGCTCTAAAAAAAAATCTATTCATAATTTCTAATTTAAAAGAATTCTCTATTTTCTAAAGCTGGCGTCCTGTTTATACTGTTCTGCATCTTGCTTATTTTTTAGGTATTGGAAGAAATTTCATGTTACCCTGAGAATAATGATGCAAAGGAACTAAAGCGTATTTTAACACAACCTCATTTCATGGTAAGTACCAATTAAACTTCTCTAGAACTAAAACCTCACTTTCAAAAGAAGTTTTTAATAATCCTCCTAAAATGTGGCGGTCTTCATCAGATATGGCGTTACTCATATAATATCAGACTGTTAAGAGTACAGTACCAGGAAATACCAAATACATCAAGATCCTTTTTGTTTACTTTGTGTCATAGTTGTAAAGATGCTATCCCTGTGGTCATCACACAAGGGATTTGCCTCCTGCTAGGATAGTTCTTAAGTCACTGGAACTGTGTATGGTATTTAAACCACAGAGAACTCAAACTAGAGACGGGTTTCACTTGAAAAGATCCCAGGTGGAATCTTTTTCACCTATGATCCTAGGTGGTTTAGTGGAGGAATTCCATCACTTGACGATGCAGAACTCTTACACTCTCTTCACTCATTTCTACTGTATGGAAACTGGGCACAGCACCTGTAGTTAGCCAGTTACAATGCTAAATGGTTAAACAGAACTCAAAACAGATGAGATGCCTTTCTGTGAAAGAAGGTCCAGATGTGTCTACTGAGCTGCAGTTCAAAAGCATGATTACAAGTGGAAATTTATGTTAAATATAACAGTTTTTATTATGTTCAGTTAGCCTCATTAGTTTTTGAATATACCATTTTTAAAACATTAGCCACAGGGGTGCCTGGGTGGCTCAGTTGATTAAGCATCCGACTCTTGATTTCGGCTCAGGTCACGATGTCAGGGTCACAAGATGGAACCCTATGTCAGGCTCCATGCTCAATAGGGAGTCTGCTTGAGATTCTATCTCTCCCTCTCCCCCTCCACCCCACTCATGCTCTCTCTCTATCTTTCTCTCTCAAATAAATAAATAAAATCTTTTTTTAAAAGATTTTATTTATTTATTTGACAGACGGAGATCACAAGTAGGCAGAGAGGCAGACAGAGAGCCTGCTGCGGGGCTCGATCCCAGGATCCTGGGATCATGACCTGAGCTGAAGGCAGAGGCTTTAACCCACTGAGCCACCGAGGTGCCCCAATAAATAAAATCTTTAAAAAAAAAAAAAAAAAAGCTAGGCAAGGTTGGCAGAGGCCAGACCAAGTCGGGTCTTCCAGGCTGTGACAAGGAGTCTGGATTTTCTCCTGATCACAGTCAGGCAACACTGAGTGACTGCGAACAGGAAAATATGATCAGATCTGTGCTTGAAAGATGCCTGGGGCTGGTGTGCAGAGAATGGTTTCTGGTGGGGATGAGAATTAAAAGAGGCTGTGGTGAGAGGTGGCAGAGGCTTGTGAGAGGCTGGAGCTGGTGGGAAATGGGCAGGCTGCAATGCAACATGGAGATGGTTGGACACAACAGGACTTGCTGATGGCTGGGATGTGAGGGAGTGTGGCTAAGCCCATTTCAGTTCAGAGAGGAAACTACCCTAGAAAGGTAATGAGGCTTGCTTGCTAGGCTTACTCACCTAGTAAGTGGTCTTGCTGAGGTTCAAAACCCAGATCTTGTGGGCTCCAAAGCCTGTGCTCCTAAAAGTTGGTTGACCTGTCATGAGGGTCCATTTTCCTATAAACTTGACCTCACTGGTCTTCCCAAATAAGCATATGTTTAAATAACATCCCATGTGGAAAATATACTTCTGAGCTATATATACTATGTTAAATAAACTTTTAAGTGCTGGAGCTTTTATCTTATAAGCTTTTTAAAGTCATGGTTTCGAAATCTTGGTATTTTTAAAGAAATATTAATAGCTTAAAGGGAAATATTGTAATGCTTATGTTTTTATTAGACTGAGGTTTGGGAGTTATTCTTAGCATAGTTATCATTTCACACTTACTGCCTCAATTATCTGACTTTTTCTTTGCTTTCTGATCATTAAAACATGAAGGTTTAATATTGAATTACCTGACACTTAAAATATAGATACTTGTGAATATTAAAGTAATTAAAGAATAAAAAGGAATAGTTTTGAATTATTTTTTAAAGTCTGTATTCTAGGGGCACCTGGGTGGCTCAGTCATTAACTGTCTGCCTTCGGCTCAGGTCATGATCCCAGGGTCCTGGGATGGAGACCCGCATCAGGCTCCTTCTCAGCAGGAAGCCGCCTTCTTCCTCTCCCACTCCCCCTGCTTGTGTTCCCTCTCTCGGTGTCTCTCTGTCAAATAAATAAATTAAATCTTTTTTTAAAAGTCTGTATTCTATCTTTAGAGGTCATGATAAAAAAATATCACACTAATCCCTTTTTCAATTATTCCTTTTGAAAGACTTTTTTGTACAAAAGAATAAATAGATCTTTTGCTTATTGCAGTTGTAAAATATAAAACATTATAAAGACAAATATTAATAGAAGAGAAAGTTAATGAAGTTAATGCTTTTTTCCTTTAAGAAATAAGATCTAGGGGTGCCTGGCTGGCTTAGTCAGTAGAGCATGTAGTTCTTGGTCTTGGGGTCATGAGTTCAAGCCCCACACTGGGCATAGAGCCTACTTAATTAAAAAAATAAAAATGAAAGAAAGTATCTGGAAGAGAAGATTTTTTTTTTTAAGATTTT
Source organism: Mellivora capensis (assembly GCA_004024625.1). Classification (NCBI taxonomy): domain Eukaryota; kingdom Metazoa; phylum Chordata; class Mammalia; order Carnivora; family Mustelidae; genus Mellivora; species Mellivora capensis. Next base: position 149,237 of record PISX010001380.1, on the reverse strand, counting down.
ATTTATTTGTTTGACAGAGAGAGAGATCACAAGTAGGCAGAGAGGTAGGCGGAGAGAGGGGGGAAGCAGGCTCCCCGCTGAGCAGAGAGCCTGATGTGGGGCTCGATACCAGGACCCTGAGATCATGACCTGAGCTGAAGGCAGTGGCTTAATCCACTGAGCCACCCAGGCGCCCTGGAACAGAAGATTTTAAAAGCAAATTTTTTGTATCCTACTTTCTAAAAAAAAAAATAAGATGGTTAAGATCATCTTAGATTATGATGCTGTTCTTATTATTTAGAGGCCCATTGTACGACTGATAATTAAGAAGCCAAAGGAGCCACTTTTCAACCATAAAATTCATATTTTTCCCGCTTATTTTAAAGTAATCAGATATTTTTTCACTGTAGTCTCAAGTTGATTGTCTTGTCCATGTCCTTCCTAGAGTACAAAAAGTGAAAGCATTTCTTTCCTATTACACAATTCTTATGTAATTAAAACTAATAGCTATTTCAGCTTATTACCAATTGCTCAATTATACCTCATAACATATTTAGAGAAAAATATCGAGACTTAGATTTTTCCACTTTTTTATTCTGCATATTCTTTTTCCTTTTTTTAGATTTTATCTGCTTATTTTGGAGAGAGAGCATGCACATGCACGTGCTAGCGGCGGGGGGAGGGACAGAGGAAGAGGGGGAGAATGAATCCTCAAGCAGATTCCCTGCCTAGCTGAGCAGGGAGCCCTTAAGGAGCTCCAGCTCGTGACCCCGAGATCATGCCCTGAGCTGAAATCAAGAGTCGGACACTTAACTGACTGAGCCACCCAGGCACCACTTGTATATTCTTTTTTACTGGCTTCCTTGAACAATCTATAAGTAGCCCCCTTTTTTCGGTTTGCATATACATTCGAACTTTAGGGGTAAGTTTTATTTTTGACAGCAGCCTTGACAGTGGCAAATCATGCTTAGCATCAAGTATGACCTTATTCAGTGACCTAATTTGAGTATTTTTCTGTTGAAGTTCTATTTGGGTATTATTGGGATTGTTGGGACTTAATCCTTCCTTAGAAATAACACACTAAATACAAGTGTTTCCTTACGTAACTTAAAAGGGTGAGTAGAAATCGTTTGCAAAAAAGCAGCATAAACACTTTCTCTAACCCATGTGACGCGTTCTCCTGATGAAAGCTTGGTTCGCTGCTTGCCAGGCTCTACAGCCTCCAGTCATACAAAGCCTGTCTTTGAAAGTTCCCCAATTATGGAAGCTACATCTATAGTTGGTATGATGAACCTAATATTAGCCGAGGAAGTTTTTCAGTTTGTCTCTTATTGATTTTTGCTTTCTGCCCTAAATATTAGTCTCTTAAGTGGCCACAATTAACCCAGGAAAAGAAGGATTTACTCCCAGAGCCCAACCACCACACTTGGGCCTGGGGTGCCAGTGCAGGGTGCGGCCAGGGCAAGGATTCAGAAGCCAAGGTCCCCAGGGCTTTCATGGAGCCCTGTGCTCAAGTGGTGCACTGTTCTGTGCCCCCTCGCCCAGACCCCAGGTTAGACCAGCCCTCTGCGGTCTTGAAAGTAGCTGTCATTTCCCTGAGAAACCCAAACGCATTATCTCCAAGCACATGCTCTACTGAGAGGACAGACCAACACCACCTTCTGTACGATTTTGCTGCATTGTTACCTATTAGTTTTGCCTCGTATGCATGCTTTTAAGATTAAAATAGCCAAGTCATGACTTTAATAAGCTTGTTAATTAAATAACTTAATTTGAGATGCGAAGGGTTATACTTTTAAAGCAATTTTAATTGCATTTCATGATCTCCGGATATTTCATCACCACGAAGATCACAGATTAAAATAGAACAGAGATTGTAGTTAGCACACAAGAAAGTAGAATCTGTGCAGAGCTCCAAACATGCTGATATTCAGCCGTAAAATTCTTTTTGAAGGAGAAATGTTCAAATATTCATGGCTATTAAAAACTATTTTCTGATGACACAGAAAGGACAGTAAGCGGAAGAACATCCTTTTTTAGGGAAACCAGGGGTCTTGGTTATCCAGTTTCACCAAGATAGCATATGCGGGTATCAATACAAAGAAATCACTTTTTCTTTGTTTGCAGGCTTTGCAAAAATATTGATGATAATAATTGTCAACATATTTTTCATTTGGGCAAGGGCTCCAAAAAAGAAAAATAACAAAAACATTACATACATTTAGACTTTGAGCTCCATATTGTATGTAATATTTTGGAAAATTACATTTTTTTTCAGACACACTAGTGTGTGTTTTCATTCCTTTTTTTTTAAAGATTTTATTTATTTATTTGACAGAGATCACAAGTAGGCAGAGAGGCAGGCAGAGAGAAAGAGAGAGAGGGAAGCAGGCTCCCCGCTGAGCAGAGAGCCCGATATGCGGGACTCGATCCCAGGACCCTGAGATCATGACCTGAGCCGAAGGCAGCGGCTTAACCCACTGAGCCACCCAGGCGCCCTGTTTTCATTCCTTTTACTAAGTCATAGGTTATAAATTATCTTCATCCTTTGGTTAATACTGTCCAGAAAGATATTTGCTCAAAACTCCAATTATCGCATTGTTTCTTTTTAAATGTGTTCCCATTGTAAGCCCTAGCCCAAATTTGGCACCTCTGTTTACAGATGATTCTTTCTACTTAGTTCTTTGAAATTGCATTATGTCTGCCTTTATTTGGAATAACACATTTCTCCTGGCATAGTGCTATTATTAATAATTCACTTTCTTCATAAACTACCAGGCCTTACTTCAGACTCACGATGTAGTGGCTCATGAAGTTTACAGTGATGAAGCATTGAGGGTCACTCCTCCCCCCACCTCGCCCTATTTAAATGGTGATTCTCCAGAAAGCGCCAACGGAGATATGGATATGGAGAATGTGACCAGAGTCCGCCTGGTCCAGTTCCAAAAGAACACAGATGAGCCCATGGTAAGTTTTCTAGACTCTAAAGTCCCAGCCGGAAGTAGGGCACCCAACTTCAGCCTGTACTGCTAGGAGGTGGGGAGGGAGGGAGGGCATGGACAGTGTGAAAAGCGGTCTGTCTCCAGCTCCTCCACCACCACCTCCAGGCCCACACCCAGAGCTGTTCCACCTGACAGCATGCCCGAGGCTCCCTGCCCCCCGCCTCTCCTTTCACAAATGCTCTGCGGCTTCACCCAAAAAAGGACCTACCTGCTACAGCATTCCAGGAAAAACCTCTGGGGCACAATTTGAAATACTGGTATCAACAAAGCGAATGTCTAATGACATTGTGAAAAACATCTTCTTATAGGATCTTTGGCCTTCTGCAAAATGAGAGGAAGACTAATCTGGAAGGCCTTCTAAGAACCCAGCCATGTGGTTAAAATAACATTCCTTCCATTCACATCTATCTCTTTGATACGAATTCGTTTCCTCGGGGTGTAGGAACAGCACTAGAATAGAACTGATGCTGAACCCGCCTCATTGTCACAGAATCCTCGTACATGGGGAGAGGAAGATCGAGGAAAGACTCCTTGGAGTGAAGTGAGCAAAGTGGGGCGTGGGGCAGTAGGGCAGAGTGGAGACCGTCCAGGCCACCCAAGCAGCACGTGCAGAAGCCCGCTGGTCAGAAGGGCTCTTCTGGGTGGAAAGAGGGCACCACGGCTGCAGTATAGAAAACGGGGGCTGGCAGGAACAGACACACAGAGTGTTGAAAGAATGTTAAGGCACGTTAAGGATTCTGTTCTTTATCTCAAAGACAGTGGAAGGCTATTGAAGAGTTTCAAGCAGGGAGAGATCAGAGTTGCATTTTAGAAAGACCGCGCTCCAGAGAACGGATTAGAGGGGGAGGAGGGAGGTTGTGGGGAGACCCATGAGGAAGTTACTGGCTCAGGACCAGGGAGAGCGGTTGGAACTGGGAGATAGAGGCGCGGATACCAAATGGAAAGAGGTGAACAGACTTAACAAAAAAGTAAAATCAATAGACTGGATAACAGACAGCCAGTGGGGACAGAGGGAGAAACAGTTACCAAGGATGTCCCTTAAGCTTTAGGTGTTCACAGCCAGATGGCTGGTGATGCTACCCACTGAGATAAAGACCATTGGAAAAGTTCCACGTTTGGGGGAGGAATCCTATCTTAAGGGGGGGAAAAAGCCTTCAGACTTATGCACTCCTATCTTTCCCTCAGAGCATAGAAGAGGGATACTGCAATATAGAAAAACAAATTCCCTACTTAAGAAAGCTGCCCAGTTGCTTTCCAGATTAAAGGGAGAGCTACAGAGCAGTGATGCTCTGACTGTGATTTTCAGAGAGCCCTCAGCTCTAGATGTTTCTGGCTGTAATTCTCACTTACTGATCTCTGCGCGGCACTTAAAGCAGGCAGGGGGCATGTGAACCACTTCACCCCCTTTCAGTGTCATCCAAACAGCCCTTTGGCTTAAGTGCACAGGCAGTAGCAGCCTTTGGGTGCCTTGGGCAGATCACTTCAAGTCTGCTCATACTTTGCTTAGCGATTATTGCCAGAAGCATACTTGACTAAATGACCCCCCAGATCCCACCCTGCTCTGAAAGTCTAATACCCATTTATTCATATTACATATTCATTCACTCATTTAGCAAATGTTTGTTAAGTGCCCACTATGTGCAAATCACTATGTTGGATGCCAGTAATGTAGTGGCAGGAAAGACGTAGCCCCTTCCCAGAGCTCACTTTCCCCAGGGCTGCCAACATCAAATAAATAAATACGCAGTTTAGCACAGTTTGCTAAACAGGAAGAGTTAGCGATAGAGCTGTAGAGGAAAAAAGACTGTGTCCGAGAGGCAGGAAGAAGTGGTGACGTTCAGCCAAGCAAAACAGACGGGAAAGCTGGAGGGGACCGCAAGAAGGAGGCCCAGAAGTGTCCAGTGATTATCATATTCTAAAGTACCCCAATGACATTTGTATGATCTTTCCTGTGGAGGCTCACTACCTAAACCCACAGGCTGAGTAAAATTACATGTATCCCTCAGTTACTTTCTTCAGAAAGCATAAAATGGCCAAGTCTCCCCTAGAAGTTTCCTTAAAGAAGCCCTTCTCTGTTCTGTCTTTGATCCTACTGAAAGTGGGTATTCTCCTTTTGACTGGTTGCCATAAAAAATGGAAATTATTTTATATAAAATAGATATTTTCAATAATGGAATACAGTTCCCTGTTACATTTAATACAGCTTCATTTTCTTGGTTGGTTGTCTTATTAAAAGCATTATATTGCTGTTCAGAATATACCTATATGATCTCTTTTGCTTTTTGGACCTTCTATAATGTGTCCAGCTATGTTAGATCCACCCCATAAGGATGATACACTCCCATCACACCCTTGTTTTCCCATTTGCAACTTCACCTTGAAATTACTCTCAGTCGATTGAGACTCCCTCAGTTGCAAGTGATAAAGACCAAAGTTGAACTAGCTTGGACAGTAGGGGAAAGGCTTATGTAAACAAGGAAAGGCCCGGAGTCTATCCCAAGCTGGGGGTAGGTTCATGAGTAGGCACCCAGCCCAACCTGAGCCAGTCCCTTCCCTGGAGTTTGGGAACTTGGGAACAGAGAGAATGTGAGTCAGTTCCTCTCTGTAAAGAAATGTTTGGGGCAGACAAAATAATAAATGTTAACTCTAGTTGGTTTGAGGTGAACATCCCCCTAGTCATGAGAGACCCTGCCTGTCTCATCACTATTGTCTGCTCACTAATGAATAGTCTCATTCGTTATGTGCCTAGCCGAGTGCCTGCCCATGTAACAGGATCATGTTAACGTTGGTTGAACGGATGCATTAATTTATTAATTTCAAGGATTGAACCCCCATCATACTATCATTTCCCTTATGAAATTAGATTTGAGTTACACATAAGTTTATAGCATTTCTCCAGGAGCACCTCTCTTGGTAACCATACATGCTGATTGAATATACAAGTTGGAAATGAAACTTGAACATTACAGTTGAACGTTGGGACTAGAAACATTTTGATATACCAGTTTTTCACATTGCTTGCCACCACTTCTAAGAACTGAAAAATAGGAACCAAGCAAAGTTATATTTTCTGGAATTGTGCAGATTCCGAGTCTAAATTATAAAGGCTCAGATATTTTCATGAACCTTTCCAACAGAGTGTTGTTCTCCAATGAAGAAGATAAGACTGTCCCCCTACCCTTAATCTTCTCAAATTCAAGACCAGTTTTCACCAAGGGAACTTGTTAAAAATATAGGTTTCTGGGCTCCATTCCAGACTTCCTGAATCTAAATCCAAGGAGTGAGTTTAAGAGACAGTATTATTTAAAAGGTCCCCATGTGATTTTTAGGATCAGCCAGGTCTAGTCCAAAAAATACACTTATGAAAGTTTATCTTATAATAGAGAATAATGGGAAAACAAAAAGTAATCTCTGTAGACTAGTAGTCTGGCATTAAATATTTGGAGCTTCTACTTCTGGCCAAGATGGAGTAACAAGGACCAGATTTACCCTCTCACCCAAAATAACCCAAAAACATTTTTAAACAAACGAAATTACATAAAAGAACAGTTTTTGAGACATTGGACGTCAGGCAACAAGGGAAAATGATCCCTAAGAGGCAGGAAGCAAACAGGGTGAGCCCTATGATCACCTGACCTTATTGCCTTGAAAGAGTTTCCAGGCCACAACACAGGAAGGGAGAACTGAGGCAGAGCAGGCAGTTATGAACTGAGGACACAGAGCTGAGAATCCAAGGTGACCTAGGCACCTAAAGTGCACAGGACAGAGGACCAAAGAAAAGAGAGCTACACAGGAAGAGAACCCCGAGAGATCTGTAGAGGGTCCCCCTGAAGTATTCATTTGAGTTATGATCAGTGCATTTATGAGAGGAAACTACCCAGAGCCAAGGAAAGACCATCCAAAAGGTTTAGAGGGAACAGTACCCAACACTCACTGCCTGTTAACCACCAGCTGGCCTGGCAAACAAATTCATGGCACAGCATATAGAGTGCTCAGGAAAATCTTGTCTCAGTAATGAGGAATAATTAGCCCTAGGCTCAGAACTGCTCAAGACCTGCCTAACAAATCATGAAAGCAAGACGCAAAGCATCAAATTAATTGACCCAAGTAAGTGAACTACATCCCAGAACAAAGCCTAAGAATATTTGTAAGAATAAAAAAACATCTAACATGCAGCAAGATAAAATTCATAATGTCTAGCATTGAATCAAAGATTACTTGGCATGTAAAGAAGGGGGACAGTATGACCTATAACATAGTGAATAATCAATCAAAACTGACAGACCTGACAAAGATATTAGACTTAGCAGAAGAGTACACTATGGGATTAATGGCAGATCAGACATTTGAGAAGCAAAGATTAGTAAACTCAAAGATACAGCAATAGAAACTATGAAAAATGAAATACAGAAAAAGAATTTTAAAAAATGAAAAAAGCAGGGGCCTTGGTGGCTTTGTTGGTCAAGCATCTGACTCTTGTTTTCAACTCAGGTCATGATCTCAGGGTCATGAGATCAAGCCCCGAGTCAGGCACCATGCTGGTCATGGGTTGTGAAACCTGCTTAAGATTTTCTCTCTCTCCCTTTGCCCCTCCCTGCTGTGTGTCCGTGAGCTCGCTCTCTCTCTCTCTCTCTCTCTCTCTCTCTCTCAAAAAAGAAAAAAGCATCACTGGGCTCTGGGACAACCTCAGGCAGCATAACATATAGTTAATTGGATTCTATGAAGGAGAAGAGAGTGAAGAAGAGAGAGAATGATATTTGAAGAAATAATGTTTGAAAACATTCCAAACCTGATGAAAACTATAAATCTGTAGGTACAACACCACCATGAACCCCAAACCCAAGAAACAATAGCAGGGTACATCTTAATCAAATGGTTTAGAAACCATGATAAATAGAAGATCTTAAAAACAGATAAAAAAGAAATGTTGCATACAGAGGAACAAAGATAAGAATGGCATCAGACTTCTTATCAGAAACAATACAATTGAGAAGAACAGTGTCTTTAAAGTACTGAAAGAAAAAACAAAACCTTGAGAGGTTTTGTCTTAGAATTTAAAACCCAGCAAAGGTATGTTTCAAAAACTAAAGGCAAAAACATTTTCAGACATACCAAAACTGAAAGAATGCAGTAGACCTACAGTGTAAGAAATGTTAAAGGATATCCTTATTTAAATCTCTTTAAAAGATAATTGGCAGTTTAAGCAAAAATAACAACAATGTGTTTGGGGGCTTATTACATGTATAACTAGCACAAAGGTCAGGAGAAAGGAAGTGGAACTATACTCATAAAAGTCTTATACTATATGTGACACTGTATAATATCACTCGAATTGTGATAAGTTAAAGAATAACCATGAAAGAAACACCATAAACCCTGAAGCAACCACCAAAACAACAAAACCAAAGTATAGCCAATCAGACAACACAGAAGAGAAAATAAAGTAAAAATAAGCTAATCCAAAAGAAGGCAGAAAAAGAGGAAAAGGGAAACATGGAACAGATAGAACAAGAAAATTAAATAGCAAGAAGATGTATTTATACCTGACTGTGTCAGTAATCCTATGAAATGCAAGGAGTCTGAATTCCCCAAATTAAGAAGCAGAGGTTGTCAGGTGGGGGAGGGGGACAGGCCCAATTATATATTGCCTTCAAGAATTGCTTTATACATAAAGACAGATAGTTTCAAAGTAAAAGAATGGGAGAAGATATATTACGATGGCATTAAACAAAAGGAAGCTGAAGTGGCTGTATTAATATCAAAGTATATAATTCTCAGACCGCATTGTGATTAAATTGGAAATAAATAACAGGAAGAAAACTCCCCAAGTATTTGAAAACTAAATAACACAATTCTAAATAACCCGTGGATCAAAAAAGAAATCAAAAGGGAAATTAAAAAGTATTTTGAAGTGATTGAAAATGAAACAACAATATACCAGAATTTCTGGGATGCTGCAAAAGCAGTACTTAGGGAGTAATGTGTAACACTAGACACCTATATTAGAAAAGAAATATCTTAAATGACCTCAGCTTTTACCTTAGGAAACTAGAACAAAAAAGAGCACATTAAGCACGAGGTGAGTGAAAGAAAAGAAATAATAAAGATCAAAGTGGAAATTAATGAAATAGAAAACAGAATAGAGGGAAAATCAATAAAACAAGCTTTTTCTTTGAGAAGACCAGATTGATCAGAGAAAAAAGAAGACATTAATTACCAATATCCTGCATAAAATAGTGACACTACTACAGAATCTGCAGACATAAAAAAGTATAAGGAATATCTTATAAACAACCTTACACCAAGAAATTCAGCGACTTAGATGAAATGGACAAATTCCCAGGAAGGCAGAAGCACAGCAAAACTCACTTAAGAAATACACTGAATTGCCCTATACTATTTAAAAATTGAATTTGTAGTTAAAAACCATTCCTCAAAGAAAACTCCAAGGTGGCATTACTGGCGAAATATACCAAACATATAATTCTATACAAACTTTCCCCAAAACATTGAAAAGGAAGGAATTCTTCCCAACATTGTTGTTGTTGTTGTTAGGTGACAAGCACTTATTATTATTATTATTATTATTATTATTAGGTGGCTAGCCTTTTTTACCCTGATAGCAAAACCAGATAAATACAGTACAAGAAAAGAAAACTACAGACTGGTATCGTTCCTGAATATAGATGCAAAAACTCAAACAAATCCATATCTTAACAAAAGAAGAAGACATCATGACCAGCTGGAGACTAACCCAAGAATACAGCTCACTTCTCATCATCCAAAGCTAGGGAGAAAATGCAGTCCATGAATGGATAAACAAAATGATACATCCATACAGTGGAATACTCAGCAAGGACAAAGAATGAGCCATTGATACATACAACAATGTGATTAAATCATAGGCAAAGGGGGTTCAGGGATGGGAGTAGATTACCAGTGTGCACAAGGAAATTTTTCAGGGTGATGGATATAGTCATGCTCCTCATTATAGTAATGGTTTCATATATGTAGTGTTAAATTTACCAAATTGTACACCTTAAGGGGCACTAAGTTGTCTCAGTGGGTTGAACACCTGACTCTTAATTTCAGCTGTCATGATCTCGTGCGATCAAGCCCTGTGTCAGGCTCTGCGCTCAGTGTGGAATCTGCCTGGGATTCTCTCTCCCTCTCCTCTATCCCTCCTGCTCATGCTCTCTCTCTCTCTCTCTCTCTCTCTCTCAAAATAAACAAACAAATCTTTAAAAAAAAAAAACACAGTATGGAATGTATGTATCATTATTATAGCAATCAAAATACCAAAAATGACATTTTTGTCCTGGCATGGTGGAGTAACAGACGGTTTTCCTCCTTCATTTTCCATATTTTCGTGAATGTTTTCCTTACTTGTAGTAAATAAAATTATCTACAGTGAAATCACAAACATAAAAAAGAATAGTAATTCTATTTTACTTACCTTTTTACAGGGAATCACTTTAAAAATGAATGAGCTCAATCATTGTATTGTCGCAAGAATTATGCACGGGGGCATGATTCACAGGCAAGGTAAGTTTCATATGTGATTCTTTCCCTCCTTACCTTTTTTTCCTATAGCCTAGTGGAGAAAGTATTTTTTATGATCCATATAAACGATCTGTTTACTCTGTGGTCCACATAATGATCTATTTAAGTTATCTATCTTTGGTTTTAATCACTGTTGGTCTCATTTGTTCATATTCTTCTGTGGATAAGGGGGGGAGGGTATATTACAGTTCTGTTACCAAACATCTCTGAATTACTGTTTGGATCCTGACTTTAAAAAGACCATGGAGGATGAAGTAAATATCCTACCTGGCCCCTGGATATCTGGAAGGCATCTATTCTGGGACATATGTACATACATATGTACATTCGTTTATGGATATAGATATGCAATGACAGTTGAAGAATTTCTCATTCATGCAGGAATGAGATATACTCTTTCTAAATTAGGAAATTAGAGCTTGATAAATAATATAAAAATTAAAGATAAAATAAGAGATAGCAGATCTAGATTAAGTTTTTAATACCTGCTACAGTAATTGCAGTCCTTCTGAGAAAGGAACCCGCTAATGCCTAAGGTAAAGAAAGAATGAGTTTTTGAGAAAGGGGAACTTTCATTAACTCTCGGGTGGGCAAGATCTGCACGTGCAGGCGTAGCCTCCTCCTTGGACGGGCTGAGTTATAGATCAGCATATAGATCAGCATTGACAGGCTGATCCAAAAATTAGGCTTCCTTTCTTTGAGATGAGGGGTTTTTTGTTGTTGTTGTTGTTGTTTTGTTTTGTCCTTAGCACTTCTTTACTTTTTCCTTAACCTCAGAGAGCAGGAAGTAACCCCGGAAGCATTTCCATGCCTTCCTGACCACTGATGTCCAGCATTGCTGCTGCCTACAGGGGAATCTTTAGAGGCTGCGGGAGTAGACTGCACTCATTCGGGAGAATTGGTTTTAGGCTCCAGGATGAATTTTCTGTTTCTTATTTTTAATAAGTTGCTATAAATTCAGTAAAGCAGGGGTACCTGGGTGACTCAGTGAGTTAAAGCCTCTGCCTTCGGCTCAGGTCATGATCCCAGGTCCCTGGGATCGAGCCCCACATCAGGCTCTCTGCTCAGCAGGGAGCCTGCATCCCCCCCCCCGCCCTCTCCCTGCCTCTCTGCCTACTTGTGATCTCTGTCTGTCAAATAAATAAATAAAATCTTTTAAAAAATTCATTAAAGCCACAACATCATTGTTTCCATAATCTCTTTTTCTTATATTACCGTGTGACTAGGGTCTGCCATCTCTGATTGAAGTGGTGTCGTGGACATCCTCCTCCTAGTCTTATTTTTGAAAAGTAGCTTTCCCATGATTCCCCGTGAAGAGTACCATTTACTGTAGAATTTTAGTTAGATGCCTTCTCTTAGGGCTGAGGATGTTCACCTCTATCCTTAGTTGCTGAGCCTTTTAATTATGATTGAGTTGTGAATCTTATCAGATGCTCTTCATCTGCTGAGATGATCATTTTTTGAGTTGTTTTTTCCTTTTATCTATTAATATAGTGAATGACTTTGAAAGATTTCCTAATGATAAACCCCTTCTGCATGTCTCAGATAAACCTAGCTTATTCAGTGTGTGTGTGTGTGTGTGTGTGTGTGTTTATGTACTGCTGGATTCTCTGTGCTGATGTTTTGTTTAGTTTTTGTATTTGTAATTATGAGTGAGACTGGCTGGTAGTTAATTTTACTTTCTTGTCTTGCTCTGTGGGGTTTTAGTTTCAAAATTACATTGCCTCATAAAATGATGTGGAGAGCCGTCTCCCTTCATGAGTTCTCTGAAAGACTTTGTAGAATATTGGAATGATTTGTACCTTTAAAGTTTTGTAGAACTTGCCGATAAAACTATCAAGGCCTGATGTTTTGGTTTTCATTTGGGTTTTTTTAGAAAAGACTTTTTTTTTTTTTTAAAGAAGCTCTACACTCAATGTGGGGCTTGAACTCATGACCCTGAGATCAAAAGCTGTATGCTCTACCAACTGAGCCAGCCAGGCACCCCAGGAAAGACTCTCTTTTATTTTTTAAACTGCTTCAATTTCTTTAACATTCATAAGGTTATTCAGGCTTTCTATATCTTGAGTAAATTGGAAAATTACATTTTTTAATGCACTCTGATGATCACTATCTTTTAATGGGCAAGGTTAGTCCATTAATATTTATTTTGATGATTCTGTCATCTTTTTCATTTATACTTATCCCATTTTTTAATGGATTTTCTTGTTCATTTTTTGTTCCATTTTTTCCCCCTGGGAGTTTAGAATTTCACCACTCTACTTCGATCTTTTAGGTGGTTACCTTGAAATTTTATCATGTGTACTTAACATTATGTATACTAGAGTGAAACAGTATCTTAGCCCCACTCCCAAAGACACTGGAACACTAAATCTGATCACACTCTTGACTTACATATTATTTTGCCCAGCATTTTGTTCTGTCCTGTTTTAAATTCACAAATTTGCAATTACTAACATGACTATTTTTGTTTGGATTTACATAAATGGTTGTGGTTTTATTTACTCCCCATTCCTTCTATCTTATGTTATTTCTAGTATAGTTAACATACAAGTGTTTGGTATATTGGTTTCAGATATAAACTTACCATTCCTTCTCAAATTACAGACCATCCTTTGGGGAGGATTTTCCTTCTTCCTAAAGTACATCCTTAGAGGTTCCTTTAGGTCTAGTCTCCTGTTGATAAACTCCCTCAGGTGGTATTCATCTGTAAATATTTTATTTCATCCTCAATCTTGAAGATTACTTTTGCTGAGAGCACAGTTTTAGGTTGATGGTTACCATTCTGTTGTATTTTGGCATCCATTGTTTGACATTGGAAAGTCTGATGTCACTACAATTGTCCTTGAATTGTAAGTGATCTCTTCTTTTCTCTCTGGGTGTTCTAAGAACTTTGTCTTTAGGAGGGGGGGAAGATCTTTGTCTTTAGATGTTCTATAGTTTCACTACCTTCCAACATGGCTTTCTCTTTATTTATCCTCTTTAGGATACATTATTCTTCCTGGATCTGCATAATCATGTTTTCATCAGTTCAGTAAAGTTGCCAACCAGTATTTCTTCAAATATTGCCTCTTCTCCATTCTCCGTATTCTCTCCTTTTGAACTCCACTAGACGTGTGTTAGACATTCCCTCCATATCTCTTAATTTTTTTTCCTACTTTCTTTATTTCTTGTTTTCCCTGTCTCATTTCCCTGGCCTGCATTCTAGGTAATTTATTTGGTTATATCTTCCAGTTCACTGACATTCTCTTCAGCCATATCTGAATTCCTGTTCAACTCCTCCATTCACTGGTTTCTATCACCAGTTATAGTTTTCTTTTCTAGAAGTACTAGTCATTTGTTCTTAGCTTTATTTTCAAATTTATCTGTTCACATCTGATAATCTCATGTTGTGTGCTCATCCTTGCAATTAGGTCCTTTATTTTTTTCTAATATTTAACATGTGGCTATTTTATATTCTGTATCTGATCATTCTAGTAGCTGTCCTCCTTGACAACCTAATTCTGTTTTTTCTCTTTCTGATGACTTTGCCTTATTGTATGTTTGGTGACCTTTGTGAGCTCATTGTTTGTTCTAACTAATGGAAGTCCTGTGGGCCTAGACTGGGTACACTTTCCTCCAGAGAGAGTTTGTTCCCTCTTCTACTAGCTACCATGGAGTGCCACCAATCTGGATCTTGCCTCCCTCCAGATTCCTGGGCTCAGTGTCTGTCACTTGCTGTTGGCCCAAGGCTCAGAATCCGGCTAGTAGGCACTGCTGCTGTGGCATCCACCCTTTCCACTGTTTCATTCCACCCTTTGTTCACCACCACTCTGGATCCAGCCCACGGGTCCTTATGTGCAGCCGATGGTGGGGGATGGAAGTAGGCAGTGCTCTTAGGAATTTGTACTCCTTAGTGGCAACCCCATCGGGACCCCTCACTCTTGAGAGTTTTTTCTGTATCTTCACTTAATAAACTTCTATCTCTTTATTTACCCCCCCCCCAAAAAAAGGAATTTGTATCCCTTTTGTGAGACTAGTAGCACTTCAATAGGTGTGCCCTAGATGGGATACAGTTGTAAGAAAGTCTTCTAGTAACTAACCAGTCACACTAGGAAGCAAAAGTCCACAGATTTTTATTTTATTATGTTAATTTTCAAACATGAGTAGAGAGAATAGTGCAGTGAGTTCAAGTAGAGAAAAGCGGAAAGAAGAGTGCAGCGATCACCTGCGTACCCATAACCCACTAGAATCACTGTTACTTCACAGCCACACCAATGTCATCTGTACTTCCCCTACTGTCCACCCCCAGGGAATATTTTGAAGCAAATCTCAGGGGTCTTATTTTCTTTATGTGCATTTAGTGTGTACCTCTAAAAGATGCTGTGAGCTTTTCATAACAATGCCAGGTCAGTATGTAAACATGTGCACAATTTATAAATAAGGAAGTAAAATTTCACATAACTCCCTATTTAGCCATTGGTTCTTGGGCTCTCTTTCCAACTGATGTATGACAGGACCCTGAAATGCCTACCCAATTATTATAAAATGATTGTGTTTTGTCTAATGTAAGTTGAGTGTTATACAGGAATTATCACAACTCTCTGCATCATATTTGGTAGATGATGATGATAAAAATGGCAGGAAATGATAACAGACACTTCAGTGGTACTTTACCATGTGCCACGAACACTCCTGATCCTTCTATGTGTTTTAAACTAACTTAATCCTCAAGGCAATCATATGAAATAGGTACTGTTTTCATCTCCATTTTGTAAATGTTGAAAACTGAGGTATGGACTATTTTGGTAACCTACCCAAGATCTTAAAGCTGGTATGGGATGTAGCTGAGATTTGCCCCAGACAGGCTAGATCTAGAAACTGTCATTTTAAAACCACGATACATAGTGCCTCTTTCAGAGAAATAAGCAGATTTCCACAGCCATCTTTCAAAAGTGTGTCTTCCATAAGTAGATCTATCCGTTTCGGTGAGTTTACCAAATGGGCCAAATCTGTACCTGTTTCTGAAACATTGACCTTCAATAGTTAGCTTAATTTTGTAATTACTTATATTGCTGCCTTTGGACATTATTATAAATGTTACATACATCATTTCATGTTTATAACCATGTCATTTCTTTAGGTACACTTCATGTCGGTGATGAAATTCGAGAAATTAACGGCATCAGTGTGGCTAACCAAACAGTGGAACAGCTGCAGAAGATGCTCGTGAGTACATGAAAGTTTCTTTGTCTTTTTTCCAAGATGGACTTTCAGTTTGTTAGCTTGCTTTATAATGCATGAATAAGTGGTATTCTCTTGTAATCAGAGTATTTTTCTGGTCCCACTGTTTGTTGGACTTGACTTTCTACCACATTCATAAGAACTGACAACTGGGAAAATGTTTACATGCAACAGAGCTTGGAAACCTCTTGCCCATCGAGTAGCGTGGGCTTCGACGGTCTCCTTGCCTCCTGGATCTCGTTTCTCACTGAGCAAATGTGTAAAGATAACCTTTCCAATTGTGCGTATATGTGAACTCGTTTCTCCCCACCCTCCGTTCTGAGGACATCAGCAATGTCAGAAGCCTTGTTCTGTTTAGCTGAGTCATAGCCTGCTGTATTGGATTTCTCTGCAGCACAGAGGGAAGGAAAGACATAGTAGACCTGGCTATTTTTGACCGTACATAGCCAAAATTTGTGTTCACAATTGGCCTTTTATTAAAAAAGCAGAATGACGGTCCCTGGCCTATGTTCACTGTTGTACTGAGCAGAGGCAGATGTCTTGGACCTCTGGTCCTGGACCATCTTCTTGCCACAGTGTAGTGGCCTCGCACGTTATGAATATCTCTTAAGTGTGAAATAAGCACACAAACTCACTATAGCAAAAACCGTGAGGCCAACATTGTGAAAGAAAAAGCAAATTCAGTGGAGTACACCATCATCGTGTAGCAGACCAAATACCGTCTTTGTGTAATTACTTATTCTGTCGTCTGGCTCAGTTCATACTTACTTTTGAAAAGCACTTAGAAGTTTCTGTGTGTCTATAAAAAGGGAACCGCTGGGGGTCTGTTTCACTGCTGCTGCCCGAACAAGGCAGTCAGCCTTGACTTCGCAGGGTTTCTCCTGAGAACAAAGTCTATTCCTGTGAGCAGCCCCCACCTTCTAACTCCATTTCGTTTTAGGCCCCTGCGTGCTCAGCTGGCTTGCATTAATCCCCCCCCATTTCAAGTGGTTTCTCACGTGTCTTTGTGTGCAACATTTGTGTGTTAAGCAAGCTCTCCTTTCTTCCCCCTCCAGCGGGAAATGCGGGGGAGTATCACCTTCAAGATAGTGCCAAGTTACCGCACTCAGTCATCGTCCTGTGAGGTAATGGCTCCAGCGCGACCCCCTGCCCCTTCCCACCGCCCCCGCCACCCCTGTCTCCTCTGGGTTCTTAACTAACTGTCTGCTGATGGCTGAATGTTTTGGCTTTCTGGGAAATTGTTTCTGCCTGTGCTGTTGATCACTGCACACCAATTTTACAACAAAGATAACGGAACAGAGTAGGTTCCATTCACCTACTCGGCCCTGCTTCCATGGGCACCTCCTCAGCACTTTCACTGTCTGCAGGCTGGAAGGGCAGCCAGATCTCGAGGAGCTCCAAGTAATGACAGAAGGCTTAAGAACAAATGGAGTCTCTGAGGAAAAAAAGAAAGATAATTGCAATAATATTTCCAGGAAGTACATTCACTTCCCTTATTAAGAAATCACACAGATAGTTCTTCTTTCCAAGAATTTGAGAAGTGATCTATTTCTGTTAAGACCGAGGTGTTAAAAAAAAAAAAACTGTGACAAGTCCCTGGACAGATGTTAAGTCCATGAGGAATTGATAACTGACTTTCCAAGAGGAGTGGAGGCTTTTGCGACCTTCTGTGAAATCGTTTCAATTTGGAACACTTTGTGATTCATAAGCAAGTAAGTTTTCTAGGATAATACAACCCCAAGGTTCCTTTCTCACGGTAGGTGTATCATATAGAAATTGTAGCTCTCCGACCTATATTATCCAGTTTCGTGTCAGTCATTAAATGAGGTTCCAAAATCTATTCTTTTTGTATTTGGAAATACAGGCTGGCATGTAGGGTCTGTCACCCTTCAGTCATTGCACATTCAGCTCGAGCATAATTATTTGAAGCTGATTCTTTTCATTGCATCTCCCGAGTCTGTGTACTTTGGTGGGAAGTACATATTTCCTACAGATGATTTTCAAGACTGACAAGTAACTTATTGGAACTCATCTAGAAAATTGAATTTGTACTCAGGAGAAGTTGAGGGAGAAATTGCAGTGCCTCTTCCAGACCCTAGTAAGGCTGTCGATCTCACAAGCAAACTCAGAGGCTTTGTTTTCCAAACCTATCAAAGATATGTCTAAGAATTTGTAGTTTGGTCAAGGATATTTTGTAGTGCACCATGACAGTTGGGGTTTCTGTTCTATCAGGTTTTGAGCTCCTCTTGGTGGCTTTTTATGGAACTTCAGTGAATACTATATTTCAAAAGAAAACAGAGAGCTACTTCTGCTCCAGGATTCATAGTTTTGTAATTTGTAGCCTCGAACACAAACCTTCCAGGGAAGAGAGAATGTCACACACAGCTCTCATGTGAAGCATTCTAATTTCTAACATCGTAGGTGGTCCTCATACCATTTGTCAGCGTTGAAGACATTCAATGAATACGATTGATTTGTGTTTTCTTAGCTAACTAGGGGATATTGTTAGTTATTAAGATAAAAGTTTCTCTTGTGTTTTTTAAGTGGTGGAACTAGTTTTAGGGTGGGACGAGTATTACACATACAAATTCTACACTTGAGTCAGAAGAGCCCCCCCTTACCTTCTTTACTTCTGAATAGTAGGAAAATGATACTCTCCTCCTAGCCCTACCCCCACCCTGTTTGACACTCTGGTGCCCTGGCAGAATTCAAACCTGTGGTTGGACTCTTCCCAGCTAGGGCAATACTTCCTAAAGAAGGGCTCTCTGGCCACCCGCATCAGTATTCCCGGGCAAAAGAGGGGAGATCCTGCCCTCACGCTGGTCCAGCTGACTTGCTTCTCTGGGGGTGGCACCTAGAAACCGATCTGCTCATGAGCATTTGAGAATGCTCGTCTAAGGGAGCCCGTTATTCAAAAAGCTAACAAGCTCCAGAAGTTTTCTGTATATCTTCTAGAAAAAAACAAATGTCTTTTGTGCAGACGTGTATATCTGAAAGGTTTCAAAGAACTCCACTAAACCAGAAATGCTACAGTGCATATTTTCTTCCTCTCTTTATGCTTGTCGTTAAAGCTGAAATGGACAATAAGGGAATGGAGCCCAGGGAGGACTGTGAATGAGGACCACAGATCTAGGGAGAGTGGCTGTGCCTCCTGGGACTTTTGCCAGAAGTGTAATATTTTTAGAGGCTTGAGATTATTGTTTTAATCAGTCTCCTAAAATGATCTAAAGAATAAAGGTTTCTTCTCTTGTGGATGTCTATCTTTTACCCTCATTAGTAATATTTGTCCTGGAAAGACTCCAAGGTGATTACAACATGAGAAGTTTTTTTTTTTGGGGGGGGGGTTAGATTTGTTTCACTTCAAATGAGTCATTCAGTAATTTTTGACACTGAGGTAACTAAAAACTATTAAGTACTTTTCAACCTAATTTTGAATAAAAAATTAGGCAGTTGGGATCTTCAGCACAATAAGTGTGCAGTAATATTTGCCATTTTACAGTCCTTGTAAAAGGATTTTAATCGGAATTTATTGAATTTTAATATCAATTCCCTTTTCCGGGACTCACTTAAAGTCAGCCAAGGTTATAGAGTATTGGAGACAGGAGAGAAATTATTAATAAATGACACAGTCATCGCATACAATATGTGAATCTTCTGACTGCAAAAACTTTTTCATACTTCCGCGAAATTATGCACGTAAGTCAGTATAGCACCTTTACAGCTAAAAAAAAAAAAAAAAGAAAGAAAAAACCTCGGAGGAAACGGCTGTCAGATTGCGGTTGTAACTGTTAATGTGAATATCTCTGTTTCTGTGCCAGTGTTCTGTGTTAATGAACCTTGTGTCTTATTTCAGAGAGATTCCCCCTCCACTTCCAGGCAGTCCCCAGCTAATGGTCATAGCAGCACTAACAATTCTGTTTCGGTAAGAACTCTAGCTCCACACAGCCAAGTGTGACAATTCTGTTGGTGCCACCTGCCATGAGTGTTATAGTACATGTGTTCAGTGGAAAATATTGTCTTCTGCCGATATACAAGGCTACTACAGCTACAATGCAGTTTACTCCTGGAAAATCTTTTCAACATTTTCTTCTCGTGAAAAATCCCTTTAATTAGTTAAATTGGAAGAACTGGAGTTCAAGATCGCTTTGGTCATGCTCAAAATATTTCTGTGTCACCCCACTGGCGCCTCTCTGACTTTGCTCAGACTTACTTACCCAAAGGATATCCTAAATGGCAATTTATTGAAATTTCTAAATTTTTTTTAATTGGAGAAAGATGAAGAAACTTAAGGATTTTGCAGAGTAGGCATCTGGGTATTCTCGGGCTTTGTAGTTGTCTATTCTGAGTGATATCAGCAACCTGTTTTAGTTTCCGCTATCTACGTTACGAATTGGTGTGCCCTCTGTTATTGTGGTCCGTGCACATATTTTTGTGAATTATAAGCCTTGCCTGGATATGAAAAGCAAAAGGAACTGGCTTCCAACTGCACTTAAGCCACGCTGTTATCACATCTTTAACACAAAGTACTTGATATTTTGACTTGAACTTGGAATTTGACCCTTTTTTTCCAGAACTATTCATTTTGGAATATGAAAAGAATTGTTTTTCATTTACTTAAATGGAAGCACTTAAGGTGCAAGTGTCTGATCTTTCGGGGTAACAAAATCTTAAGTTGCTGATATTGCTGTTGAACTGTACCGCGAGTTTTACTAAACGCAGCAGTATCGCTCATTTGCTATCCACGTGCCCTTTAAAAACACATCAACTGTCTTCAGTCGATAAAGTTATCAATAATTTAGAGATCATCTCGAACAGAATGATATCAGTAAGAGAAATTATAGGAGAAAATTCCTAACGACCTTTGTTTTTAACTTCCAAATAGGCTACCAATGGAATTCGTTCTAATAGTTTTAACATGTAATACTTTAAAGATGGTGAAAATCCATATAGCCATGGAATTCCTCAAAACCTAAATGATTGCAGTGACTAAGTTGAAGAGGGCAACCGCTCTTTTACGTTTGGGGTTTTCTTTTTGTTTCTAATTAAGGGCCGTTTCACTCACAGTGGCTTTTGTGTTGAAGATGCTGAGTTGTTTCTTAAGAACACATTTTCTCTCTTGCTTAAACTTACCTGCTTTCCTCAGCTTGCTGCTAAGTGGCCTGGGTTTGATTTTTTTCAATAACTCAACACTTCTCAGAAATGGAATAATGTTTGTGATCTCTTTACAACTGAAATCTAGCTCATTTTTTAACCATATTGTAACAGAACACACAAATTACCTTGTACTCTTGAAAAGTAAATGAAAATTTTTCTCCTGGGTTGGCTTTATTCTACAGGACTTGCCATCAACTACCCAACCAAAAGGACGACAGGTGAATAGATATCCTCTATAGAAACTTCTCTAAACTGAGCTGCGAATAGCCAATCCCTTATTAACCCTTTCCATCCCATAATGTCTGCATTTTGGACCATAACATTTAAGCATTGAGAGCTTGTACCATTTCATTTTAACACATTACACATGACTAATTTTCTATAAGGATTTTTCCCTCACATCTTTGTAGCTGTGATGGTTATTGTAATTTCAACCTGATAACCTTGTGTTAATGGTTTAAGAATTCAGCCTTTCGGGGTGGGCGAGGGGGTCTTACAGGCCTGCCTCTGGAGTTGGGGAAAAAATTGTTAAGGGTCACAAAACTCCTAGAATTCTAAGAATGACTAAAGCGTATGTGCTGACGACCATGTTTAAGCAGTAATTTTCTGAAATTTTAAGGCTTTTTCTTAATTTGTATTTGCTTGTGGGTATCTAAAAGCCATTTACGATGAAAGCTCAGAACATCCTGGCTTTGCATCCCAGTATGCCTCTGTTGGGTCACCTGGGGAAAGTGACGCGCTGCCTCTCACCAGCAGGCAGCTTCCGGTGTGCCGCCCACTTTAAGAGTATGAATTTCAGGTGCAGAGGCAGAGACCTAGTAATTTTACAGGCTGCATTTCTGACAAGGAAACTTGAACACAGTAATCACACAATAGTTCCAAAGCCTTCAGGTTGGTTTTACAGTGACCGAAACATTAATACTCAAATTTAATTTCAAGAGATAGAATTTGTATGGGGAATTTTCTTGGAATTTGGCATCCAAATTCAAGTGTGCGTAAATTGGCACCTGACAGAACTCCCCCATAGTTTGTTCTTAAGACCACGTAAGTGATGCAACATTAGATATCCATCACCTTATTTAAAGCATTTAGAAATACAGTGATTCGTACAATGCTGCCGTATGATAACCCCTTGTCATTTTTCTTCTCTAAGAAGAGGAAAATACAGATACAAAGCCGAAATCTTTCTTGAAAGCTCAATAACACGATTGATTTTTTAAAATGCTTTAAAAGCAGTTTACATCTCAGTTTATCAGCGGCATGTAGCCACACCGCCAGCTGTCCTGTAGGCAGTTTACAGCAAGATACCCACACACAGTGCTTGCTGCTTTTGTGTCACGTGCTGCTTTGAGGTTAAAACCTGCCCTGAATGTCTGTGTATCTGGTGTAAAGGCTGCCACGTGATCGTGACAGATAACGTGCCCATAACATCAGCTAAATACATGCAGATTTAAAAATGGAAAGCATACCTCTCTGTAATTAGAGACCTAGTCTGTTACAGTAAAAGCAGAAGCTAAGTCTTGATCTTTACTAAACAATTAAGAACAGCAGAGGCCACCCATCCGTTTGTAGCGGTAGCAGTTCGGTGTCCTATCTCCATGCCTCATTTGGCTTCACCATCTAGTGTCTTGTTCGTATTGTAAGTGTCAGTGTGTGGTTATTATGTTAGAGCTGTCTTCTTTCACATCGCCGTGGCAGCCCTTCTCACAAACTCCTGTTTTATAGATCTATGTAAGAGCACAATTTGAATACGATCCAGCAAAGGATGACCTCATCCCCTGCAAAGAAGCTGGCATTCGATTCAGAGTTGGTGACATTATCCAGATTATTAGTAAGGACGATCACAACTGGTGGCAGGGTAAACTGGAAAACTCCAAAAATGGAACCGCAGGTCTCATTCCTTCTCCTGAACTTCAGGAATGGTATGTTTTTGTTGTTCTGTTTTGTTTTACAATAAAAACAAAGCCCTGACCATCCGTTTGTCAACCTGCTACTATTTTATGGTGTAGAACCTGCTTGTTCCACCAGCCAAACAAAGTTCAGATTAGTCATCCAAGAGCTCTAAATCCTCAGCATCTAGCAAATCCTGCTTGGAGTCAGGTCTTGGTTTTACATAAAAGGAGAGGAAAGTCTAGAGGGAGGCTGAGTGGATAGCCTTGGGTCGCAGGTCGCAGTCCCCTCCTGGTCCCTTAGCAGAGCCCCCCATTCCCACATGCTGCTTCAGTCCCTTTAGAACTGCAGTTTGTTTTGTTTTATTTGATTTTATTTGAGACAGAGTGAGAGAGAGAGAGCACAAGCAGGGGGAGCTGCAGAGGGAGAGGGAGAAGCAGGCTTCCCACTGAGCAGGGATCCCAATGCAGGACTCAATCCCAGGACCCTGGGATCATGACCTGAGCTGAAGGCAGAGGCTTAACCCACTGAGCCTCCCACGTGCCCCTTCAATGCCACTTTTAACTGAGGAAAGGAGTCCCAGATTACTATATATTTTAGTAAAATCTATTTCTGCCATTGTTACTGTTTGCTTACTTGAGCTGTGTTTTGAAAGATGCTGGTGATTTTGCCTCCGTCAGTACTTTAGCAATAGATGAGAAATCTAGCAAAGAGATGACTTTCTATCTGAGTTTTGTTTCACGTGACCAAAAATAGCCACCATTAGGCATTGGGGCAGTTTGTCCCCAGATCCTGGAAGCTAGCTAAAAGACCCCAGAGGTACGTGAGTCCACAGACACTGAGAATTGTTTTCTCACCCCTTTTTCTCACTAAAGAGATTTCTCAGTTAATTTCCTTTGCGTGATTGCCTCCGTAACTATCCCATGTTTCCAGAAATATTCTTACGTTTAGATGTCGGAGTGGATAAGAATTTCAGATGCCATCGTTTTCCACGGGGACGCGCAGGCACCTCCAGAGGAAGTGGCAGGCAGCCTTCCAACTGCAGCCCCATCTTCAAGGAACAGTCCAAGCTTTGGCAGGATGGAAGTGATTTCTGAGTCACCTTCATGATGATGTTATTATGTCGTTAGTGACATTTACGTCTTACAAAATGTGGTCTAGCCTCCTGCCATATGAACATTTTTTTTAAAAAAATTACGTGGATTCCAGACCTCTTCTCCCTAGTCAGATCATCTGTAGAAATCCTGTTTCACGGACACCTAGAACTCCCGACTCCTCTGGAAGAATGCTGAGAAATGGCAGTGGAAAAGCAGATTTGCTCCCTATCTCCTGTAATAGGGACTACGTTATCTGAATCAATCCTCCTGCTGAAAAAAAAAAGAAAGAAAGAAAGAAAAGTGCTGCAGAAAGTATGTTTTTGAAAATTACCTTAAAAGCCTTAAGTAGCCAAAAAGGCATCGGGCAACTCAGTGACGAGTTTTTATATGAAAGCCATTAATCAGAATGATAGAAAATAGAGCAGTGAATTGGCCCATATTGCCAAGAGGACACGTCCGTTACTGAAAACTTTTCTGCCAGAGAACCAAGGTTAAGACCTCACGCCTGTACAAGCAGGGGATCTGTTAGGAGACCTGCTCCCCCATTGTCAGGCCCGCAGAGGCTCTGCCCTCAGGTTAAAAGCAAGCAGAGGAGTGTGCCCTTGCTGCCCTCCAACATCTGGGGACTGGAGAGAAGGCTGCCTTGTCACTGAGCAAAGCCGAAGACACGAATAAAAGGAAAACAAAGTTTCCCTGAAAAAATCATGGCCGCTGGTCTGCCTTGAATAGCTCTGTTCCCAGACACACATCGCCAGGGACGGCCGGGGGTTTCCAACCTTATACTCGATTTGAGGCCTCTTTTTTACTTATAGTAGTTCCCTATATCTGTTACGGACAAAAAGAAAGTCTCTGGTAGAGAACACTTAATGTTAGGCCTCATCCTAGAGCCCTTCCTCACCACCCCCTCCACATAAACTTTTACTAGGGCAGTGACCAACAAGTCAGAAAGAAAAAAAAAAAAACCACAGTCACAGAAGAAAACAGTTAGGACCTGCCTACCAGACCTAACAGAGGCCCTGCTGAAAAGACAGGAGAATCAGGAGGCAGGGTTTTTAAACAACTGTGCCTATATTTTAAAATCAATAATATTGAAAAATATATTTAGAGAACAGGAAAACTGTTACCGGCATGGCAGATTTGAAGAAGAACCAGAAGGAACTGCCAAGGACAAAACACGTAGTAACCAGACCTCAGTGGCCACACACCCTTTAGAAAGGCTACAATTTTTCAAAAGTTTTCACCAACAGGTAAACAGATGAACAAATGATGGAGTGAAGTACTGACACCCACAATATGGATAGAACTCAAAATCATTCTGCGGAGTTTCCAGGCAGAAAAAAGAGAGAGAAAATATACTGCATGATTCTATTTATATGAAATTCCAGAAAACTATACTGACATCGGTTGGCCTGGGGATCCAGAGGAGAGAGGGAAGAATGCACACGAACAGCAGAAGTGACAAAACTGTACACTTCAAACATGTTCAGCTTATTATGAAAAAAACAAACTCAGTAAAGGTACAAAAACTGAAGAGGGAGAAAGGGATTCTAGCTGGGCTGATGAGGAAGGGGCCCACTGGGCACCATGTGCCTTGAGGCCTGAGTCAGACATTGGAGGTAGAAGAAGGCATTCCCAGCAGTGAGAAAGACTTGAAACAATACTATCAGCCAGACCCAGAATCTTGGTTCATGGGTGTTCCTACCAAGTGACATTTTTCACATCCCGTCAATGAGAAATCAATCGTTTGTGGACCCAGATGCCTTCTTTATGCTTGTTAAATTTCATCGTGCTTGATGAGGCACACCAGTTAAGTCCTTTGATATATTTTGAGGCCCTGAATGTGTCATCTCTCCCCTTGTCTACCAGTCCCTCGTCCAAATGAGCAATAAAAATGGTAAGCGTGTGTTTGAAATTTCCCTCCAGGTTGACCTAAATCCTAGCAGTTTTCCTGCACTTACTGAGCTAAAAGCAATAGCAGTCATTTCCTGAGTGGCTGGTGAAGACAGGTTTCGTTCCTCTGTCACTGCATCCCTTATAGCCACACCACAGATTTTTACTGGGAACTTTTTACTTTTATTCCTTAAGCTTAAAAACATGGGTTGTAAGATAGTCTACAGACTGTACCATGAGCTTTACGGAGTCAGGATTTTGTCTCTTTTAACCTGTCACAAAGTCCTCAGTTTTGTTTATGCTTCCAAAGATCCTGTGCCTCACTGAAGCCGTAGTTATGGCTATAGCACGGATTGGCTTGTGCTGGAAGAATGCCCAAAGTGAAGGCTTCATCAGCCTCCTCTGTGTGCCACTTAGGTAATACGCGGAGACTGACTTTGATGCTGTTGCTGAGCGTTCACAGTATTTCCCAATAAATGTCCTCCTCCTAACCAAAAAATAATAAAAAAAAAAACCTCAATGAACAAGAGAAAGTAAGAGACTTGGAAGAGAAAGAACCGTTCTCAACTCATTTCGTGATGCCAGCATTACCCTGATGCCAAAATTCACAAAAGACAATTCAAGAAAACTACAGACGAGGCTTCCTCATGAACACAGATTTAGAAGTCCTCAGCAAAATATTAGCAAACTGAATCCAGCAATATAATAACAAAGATAATACATCTTGACCCAGTGAAGTCTGTACTGGGAATGTACAGCTGGTTCAACATTTGAAAACCAACCAAGCCAATCCAGTGCATTAACGGACTAGAGAAAATCCACATGGTTCTATCTGTAGATGCAAGGAAAGCACTTGGTAGAATTTAAAATCCACTCATGATTAAAACCTTCACAAATGAAGGGACTTCCTTAACCTAATTGAGAGCATCTACAATAAACCTACAGCAAACACTACTGGAAAGGAAAAAAATACTGGTGATACATTTTTGTGTGTAGAAATTCAAAGGAATCTATAGATAAACCATTAGAATTAATATGAAAGTTCAAGATGGTTGGTATAAAATCAATATATAAAAATCAACTTCTATTTACCAGCAAGAAAAGAGAAAATAAAAAAAATTTTTAAAGATTTATTTATTCATTTAAGAGAGAAAGCACTCGCATGCACAAGCAAGGGGAGAGGGAGAGGGAGAAGCAGGGAGCCTGACATGGGGCTCGATCCCAGGACCCCAAGATCATGACCTGAGCAGAAATCATGAGTCGGACAGTCAACCTACCAAGCAACCCAGGTGCCCTGAGAAAATAGAAATTTTTTAACATACCATACATAACACCACCTGTATCACCTTAAAACTATAAAGTACCTTGAAAAAAAAGGTTAGATTTGACGAGACCTCTAGATCTAACTACCTATTTGGAGGAAATGCAAAAGATGGGGACTTACTAAAAACAGCACAGGGATGAAATCAGAAAAATCCAGAATTGGAAACTATAGGACAACCAACCAGTTTTTACAGCAAATAAATTATGAGAAGGAAAAGGAGAGAGGGAACCTATAGATTTAAGAGAAATTTAAGAATATTTAAGGAGGGAATGATACAAACTTGGATTTGTTTCAGAATAATCTAGGGTGGATAAGTTGTAAATAGTACAAGCCAGGAGTTAGTAAATGTTAAAGCTGGGTTGTAGGTATTTGAGGTTCATTACTTTCTACTCTGGTCTATGTTTGAAAATGTTTTAAATTACGAAAATTTTTTGAAACATCGTTTGTATAACCTCTTTTTTTAATCAACAAGCTAGGAGCAAATCTAACAAAGATGTTCAAGACAAAGGAAAAATGTTAACATTTATTGTGACATTAAAGAATACATAAAGAGGGGCGCTTGTATGGCTCAGTGGGTTGAGCCTGCCTCTGCCTTCGGCTCGGGTCATGATCTCAGGGTCCTGGGATCGAGCCCCACGTCGGGCTTTCTGCTCGGCAGGGAGCCTGCTTCCCCTTCTCTCTCTCTCTGCCTGCCTCTGTCTGCTTGTGATCTCTGTCAAATAAATGAATAAAATCTTTAAAAGAAATACATGAAGATATACTGTATTCGTGGACTGGAAGACTCAGTGTTGTAAAGATGTCTCCCTCCCAGACTGATTCATAGATTCCATGCAATCTTAATTGTTTTCGAAATTGACAAGCTAATTTTAAAGTTTTCATGGAAATGCACAGAATCAGGAATAGCCAAGATGTTCTTCTAGAAGAATAAGGAGGGAGGCCTTGCTCCACCAGATACCAATACTTACCATAAAGCTGTAGTCATTAAGATAATAAGATATGGGCATAGAGATGTTCAAATAGACCAATTGAAGAGAATCCCAAAACACTCCCATACATAAATAATCACCAGTGAGGAATGGATAGTCTTTTCCATAAGTCATGCTGGAACAATTGAGTATCCATTAGGGAAAAAGACAAGAAAGAAATTGGGCCCCTAATGTCACACCATATACAAAAATCAGTTCTAGCGTATTAAAGGCCAAAATATGAAAGCCCAAACTATAAACCCTTGAGAAAGTAATATTGAATGAAGGACTTCAGGAACAAGGAAGGATTTCTTAACATACCAAAAAAAGGGAAAGATGGCTAAATTTGACTTAAACTAAGTTATATTCATCAAAAGATACCATAGGAAGAGTAAACAGGCAGACCACAAAATGGAAGAAGGCATTTGCCACACGTATAACCCCCAGGGGTATAATATCCAGACCACATAGAGAATTCCAACAAATCAATGAGAAAAAGACAACTAGAAAAGGAAAATGGCCAAAAGACTTAAACACTGTACAGAAGAAGAAATCCAATAAACCTGTGAAAAGGTTCTCAATCTCATTAATAATCCGTGAAACACAAACTCAAAGCATAGCCTGATTCCATTACTTGCCCACTGTGGTGGCTAAAATTAAAGACTAATACTACCAAGAGTTGGCAAAGAAGTGGAACGGCAGGTACTCTCACACACCGCTGGTGGGGGTGTAAATCCATACAACCTCATTGGAAAACAGTTTGTCATTCTGATGGTGATTTTGGATTCTCCTTGTATGTGGCTCACTCAGGGACCACTGGTTGGCTCATAAGCAAAATCATTAAGCAAAAACCACCTGTGGCAATATCCTGAAGGGCAAATATTTTCTTAGATTAAACCTAAGGGGGGGGGGACTTTTTAATAACATTTTTGCTGAATAATCACATAGGAGAAAATTAAAATTCTCTGATTATAATTTTTTAAGATTTTATTTATTTATTTGAAAGAGATCACAAGCAGGCAAAGAGGCAGGCGGAGAGAGAGGAAGGGAAGCAGGCTCCCCGCCAAGCAGAGAGCCCGATGTGGGGCTCGATCCCAGGACTCTGGGATCATGACCCGAGCCGAAGGCAGAGGCTTTAACCCACTGAGCCACCCAGGCGCCCCAATTTTGTGGATTTAATTCATGTTTTTCCCTAGACTAGAATTGCTGTGTAGTTATAGGAACGTTTATTAAGCATCTACCTTGCCTACCACTGTGCTGGG
The DNA here is from genome assembly GCA_004024625.1 of Mellivora capensis. Taxonomy (NCBI): domain Eukaryota; kingdom Metazoa; phylum Chordata; class Mammalia; order Carnivora; family Mustelidae; genus Mellivora; species Mellivora capensis. Next base: position 119,888 of record PISX010001380.1, on the reverse strand, counting down.
GATATTATTTACATTTTTTTGTTCTAATCCTTTGTGACAGCCATCCAAGAGGCTATGAAAACTTGCCAACAAAATGTCCTGGCCAAGTGCGTGGGCTCTGTTGTCAGACCGACCTCACTCTCCCGCCTAAGCTGTGTGATTTGGAGCAAATTACTGAACCTCTCAGTCCTTTGATCCCCTCATCTGTAAAGTGGTGACACGATTTCATGTGTTGTTAAAAAGATCAAAAGAGTTAATACATATATGTTTCCTAGGAAAGCACCTAACGCTAATTGGCCCAAGGTCATGAGTGATAGAGCCAGGAGTCTAATCAGACCGTCTGAGCTCAAAGTCCCATACTCTTTCCACCGCATGCCACGTTCGTGAGTTTAGGTTGCTGGCTGTGTTATCAGTTAGCAGGTGCCCTGGGAATGCAATGTCATTTTATTATAAGCCTGTGTTTTTATTTTTTGTTTGTTTTTATTTTTTTTAAGATTTTATTTATTTGACAGACAGAGATCACAAGTAGGCAGAGAGGCAGGCAGAGAGAGACGAGGAAGCAGGCTCCGTACTGATCAGAGAGCCCAATGTGGGGCTCGATCCCAGGACCCTGGGATCATGACCTGAGCCGAAGGCAGAGGCTTTAACCCACTGAGCCACCCAGGCACCCCCAAGCCTGTGTTTTTAAAACATGTCCAGGAAATTGTTGTGAAAACCAAAGAGCAAGCTTTATCTTGGAAGGTCTGTGAGGAGTATGTTCATGCAGGCTTATAGCAAGTCTCCAAATGAATGATTTTTGTCAGTATACAACTTTACAGGAGATACTCATTCTCTCTCTCTCTCTCTCTCTCTCTCTGCTAGGCGAGTCGCTTGCATCGCCATGGAGAAAACCAAACAGGAGCAGCAGGCCAGCTGTACTTGGTTCGGCAAGAAGAAGAAGCAGTATAAAGATAAATACTTGGCAAAGCACAATGCAGGTAGGGAAACTTACGAGTGTGGCTGAGGCCGAGTGAACCTGGCAAAGACGGAAGTAGAGCTCACATCTCAGTTCAGTCTTCTGAGTCCTCACCCGAAAATCCCACCCAACGAGGTCCTCGTCGGCCTGCCGAACTGCACGAAACCCTTACCTGCGACTATGATGTCAGTCATTTCCCAGCTCTTTGACAGAGCTCTGCTTCGTAGGAAGACAGTGCTATTTGGAAATAGTCTTCTCCAGAACTAAAAGGACCCAGTATGTTCAGTCCTCCCCTGAGAAATGAGAGCCTGAGGGTTTGCGGAGTCACCAGGACCCTTGCCTCCTTGCTGAGAGTGATCTTGAGCTAATATCCTCCCTCCTGCCTCCTCTCTAGCCCTTGGACACGGCCCTGTGGCACGTTGCTAAGGGCAGAGGGACGCGCTCTTCACAGAGCCGTGCTGCAAAGGGCCTGGCAATTGGGCCGAAGGAGCACAGATGCCGTTGGATACTAAGGGCAATTGGTCGGTTCCTGTGACTTGTCTTCCCCCTACCCCGCCAGTTATTTCCTGGCTCCTAAAAGACCAAGAGCACGATCTCGGCCTTCCCTTCACGCTGTTTGTCTATATGAAAACTTGCGTTCAACCCGAGTCAAAATATTCGCTTGTAATGCCAAAAAAGCATTGTCTGTCCTTGCCATAGAATTCCCAGAAGACTCACAGGATGTCAGTTAAGCTAAAGGAGGTGCATGCTGATACAGAGGCTGGGATTGACTTATTTTCAGTAATTTCTCAGTAGGACCCCTTTTTATAAGGGACTTGTTCTGAGGAATTGCAAGCCCCAATATTGGCATTAGATTAGTTCCCAAGGTTTCAGAAATGACTCCAAAAATCAGACATGTGGCCAAAAAAAAAAATCGAATGAATGCAGTCATGCATACCCAATTTGACAGTATAATGTTTCTGACAAATATAAAACACACTTGTCTGTAGAATGTTAGAACACGTCATTAGCATCCACCAGGGAAAATTATTTACAAACTCTGAATTGTTCATTTCTCTTTTTTTAAGATTTTATTTATTTATTTGATGGACAGAGAACCCAAGTAGGCAGAGAGGCAGGCAGGGGCGGGAGGGCCGGGAAGCAGGCTCCCCACTGAGCAGAGTGCCCGATGCGGGGCTCGATCCCAGCACCCTGAAATCATGACCTGAGGCGAAGGCAGAGGCTTAACCCACTGAGCCACCCAGGTGCCCCTGAATTGTTGGTTTCTTAATCAGCAAGTGAAAGTATGCATTTTGAAATACTGCATCACGTGGGATGAGTGTGAGTGGCCACAGGGGTTCATTTCAAATGGTTCAGCTAAATGATGAGTCGTTCCCTTCTTGTTGGCCACACTCTACCCCATTTTTAATTCCAATAAAATATATCCTTTCTGATTCTTTACCGCCACACAGTACTAGTCTGATGATGGCTTATTTTTTGGTTTTGTTTTATAAAGGGAAGAAATATTTAAGGCAGATTAAACATGATTTAGAGACTTAATTGTAAATGCTCAAGTAGTACTTTCTGAAGACGTTCACTGTAATGTCAGCAGAATGTCGTTCAACACCAAATGTCAGTGGTTCCTGCCAACTCATCTTCATTTCCATCAGCTTCTAACAGGCTCACAAGATGTGTTGACATTTTATATGTATATATGCATATATATATATACATATATATAAAACCTTATCATTTTTATAATTTTAAATGCTATATAGCTATAGCTGGCATTATCATTTGAACCTAGAAAGCAAAGCAAATTGGTGGCTAAGGTTGTTAATCCATCACTAGCTTGATACTCTTCTAATGGAGGGCATGTAGACATAAGTATTTAACTGGCCAATATTCTTTAATTCAGCTGTGAGGGAAAAGAAGAAGCCAGTTGATTAAAAAACTAGAATCTCTCCATTCTGACAAAGAAACCATTGACACTTTCACTCAAGAATTTTGTCAGAAAATCAGCACCCCCCACCCCCACCCCAAATCAAGCCTCATGAGCTCTCCTATTGGTGTTTCTGCTCAGGAGAAGGTGTCCAGCTTTTTTCTTGGACTTTCTGAAGCATGCTCTGGCGAGGCCTTTCTGTTGCCACCTTTTCAATCTCCTTCCCCTTCACTGACCAACCCTTCCATTTTGTTCATGACAAAGTCCAGAAGAACCATTCACTTAGTGAGCACCTTTAGTTGACAAGAGATGAAGTTGTCAGGAAAAAGAAGTCAGGTATTTTATTAGCTCTTCTGCTTCGAGCCATGATGGAAGGCCATCCGAATGTGCAGTGTGGCCTATATAAGGGACCGATGTGAAAGAGAGAAACAGATACTAACGAACTCCGTCAGTTTGGTGGGTGCTATGAGAACTTTCAAAGTTCATCATATTCTTTAATGCCAAGAACTAGCCAAATGGGCTCCTGGGCCATAAATCAAACTATATTTCTGAAGGATCTTTCTGGCTTTTTCAGAAGTTGATTGTCCAGTATGGGGCAGGGGGGTGGGATCTTCCCACAGTCCTCAGTGAATCCAAATAAGGTCTGTATGTCTTGGTTCCTGCTTCAGATCTTTGGTAAGTCAGGATATATTGATGGCAAGATCCAAATCTTCTCATCAAATTGTGAGGCTGTTTACATTTGTAGTGAAAATGAAAGATGGGAACTTTGTCAATATCCAGAACTGGTAGGAACGATGATACTAGAATTGTTCCTATTTCTGTCACCAGGACAGTCCCCATGTGTAGCTAAAGCAGAATTCTGTTCAAGCTGTGTCGCCTACATCTCACATTATAAAATGCCAGTCTATCAGCTGGATATGACCAATAAATTAGTTTTTTTCCCCCACACGTGGCATTTGAAAGAATTATAACCAGATATCACATTTGAAAATCAGATATTTAACATAAAAATCTGGTTTTCTGCCTTGCCTTGAAAGAAAATAGAAATGTGGCGACACTAGGCCCCCTTTCACCCATAGTGCCACTGGATTGTCGATGTCCCTTTCGGCTGGACACTCATTCCCTAGGACCCAGCGTCCCTCTGCTCTGTTTGTGCACCCAGCCCATGCACCCAAACATGACCACGGCCCAGGAGCTGCAGGTCATTGAGTGCGCGCCCAGCCCCGAATTACCAGTGTGCCAGGCCTTTCCTAATGGGAGGTTTTTACAATATTTAAGTATACTTAATAGTTTTTCCAAATGAGACAAGGAATCGATACTAAAGGCTTATTTATGGAATAGATTCAACTAGAAGATACTTACCTAAACGCATAAAAGTGTCATGAACATTGAGTAGCTTACCAGGAAATGAGGATAATATGAGCAAACTATGCCAGCAAGTATTTCTGAAGCCTTGGGAATAGATTTGATTATGGTGTGTGTAGTGTTTACAGCAAATACATTTTCTGCAACACGTAAAAGATGTTTAGCCACATAAATTTGATGCAAAAAGCATTGTCAGGCTGCTAGAACTATACTCTTGAGGCATTGAGATTCCTCAGCCCTAGGACTTCCAAAATCAGTTTCAAGATCAAGTTGCTAACATAAACTTGAGGGGAAAAACAGTCTTCATTAATTCATTTTTTTTTAACTGTTAGAGCCCTGAGCGGTGGTATTTCAATATCCTGAGATAGTCCATTTACATACGTACACATGAACCCAGAGGGTTTGTATAGTACCATTCATAGGCATGCTTAAATGATGCATAATACCACAAATTTGTAGTTGAGTAGTTTTTTAAAAATCTATTACTTTTTTCTCTTCGATACAGAGAACTCTTAAGACAACAAAGAGTGGTCCATCATCTCACTGCCCTGTTGGCTTTTTTTTTTTTAATAAAAGTAATAGGCACCTGTGATTTGAAATTGCAAACAGTACAGGAAGGTACAAACTGAAAAACAAAAGGCTTCCACACCTACACTCCTTGAGGAAGGTGTCTCGTAACTATTCCCAGACCAGATTTCCGTGCATGTTGGTAGTAAATAAAAACCCACTGGCTCTTATTTAAGGATATTGTTGGAGGATTTTTATTAAAATGAGTTTGTTTCTTAATGTGATTTATTTGCCTTGTGTTTAGAATATTGCATGGTAAAGTTTCTTTTGTGCATATTATACTTTTATTTTACTAATATATTAAAAGCCATATTTCAATGACCCCTGTACATTTTTCATGCTGTCTTACTCCCAATGGCCTCTGTGCATGTAAGTAACCTGTTGAGTGACTATGCCTCTTTGTTTTTGATGGTTTCCTTTCATTCAGTCCTTTAAAAAAAATCCGCAAACAACATAAAACTTTTGAAAGTTCAGCCTTTAAGTGTTCTCCTTATATTCCTTGTATGTCTTATTTTTAAATACTCTTTTATTGTTTCTCGATCCTATGACCATGTGCTGATTTCATTTAGACCAGAGTAACCTCTTCATGCTACTCGTTTATGGTTGATATCAATGTGTAACATACCTGTCCATTTGTCCATGGTGTCGATCGTTGATCTCTAACTCATTCTCATGTGTGTTTAAAAAAAAAATGGCAAGTCGTAAGTGGGTAGGATGCCATTCCGAAAGCCTGTGCCATCATCATCTTGCTCTTTTGAGAGATGCCAGTTTATTTTTCTATATTAGAATATATCAGCTTGTTGATGCACCTCTTTCATAAGCATCCTTTTTCTCCATGGAAACCTCACTCAGAGGGCAATGGGTATAAACACCGATGCCGTAAGCACTCCTACTTTTCTTTTTACAACTCTTACACTCTGTAATCACCGTAGCATGACCAGCCAGCCCGAGCAAGGTTCGTTTTGATTTGACGGGTTTTGCTATTCTAAACACAGAAAACATTTTTGGTTTTTAGCTGTTGCTACAGAATTAAAGACGTTGAGTGAACCTTTCTGGAATCAGGCTATCAAAAGGAAACAAAGGCACAGATACCCATTAACATGCACTAACCCTTATTTTAACACATGGTATTTCTTTTTATATATATACATAGTCTTGGAATGATACTTTTATTCGTTTGTCTCTGATCTGTTGCACTCGAGAGTATCCTATTTTGCAATTTAAGGTTCTTTGCTACTGGGAAGATCACAGATGTTGACTGAGCTGAGAGCCAAAAAAGCATTTGGCCATATTGTTTCAGGGAGAAGCTTCTCTTAGTGATTCACTGAAGCATCCCAGATTCCTTTATGGCACCATGGAATCAATCGTATTGAATTTATTTCAACCTCTCTGAAATCTAGAGCTTTATCGAGCCTTCTTTTAAAAAGATATTTCAGTGTGTGCCTGGCAACATTTGGATATTACCACAAGGAAAACTATTACAGGAAACGTTGACTCGTGATTTTAGCCTTCTTGTGAGAATTTTCAAATGGACTACCTTGAACTTCACCAGGAATGGTCATCTTCTCGGGAAGGTTTTTGTAACGGTTTTGTTAAGAGGCGGGTTTCCTAAAAGTATTTCGGGGAGCATTTCTTCTCAGTCTGTAATGATCAGAGAACTCTCCTTTTGCAAAGGTTTCCGAGCTCAGACTCTGCTTCATGCTTCTTTCCATTCTGTCCATCCTGACTTACTGCACATGGGCTGACAAAGTTCGGGGCCCAGGGAAGCATGTTCCCCTACTTAAGATACCCAAGACTTTCCATCTAATGGATAGCTGGGTTACAGTAAAACTTGTGGGATGCTCATTGCAAATGCTTGTGAAATCACAGTTTCAGCACTTGACTTTGAAAGACTCTAGCATGCTACCTTTGGGAACTCTGCTGAAAGAAAGAACCATGAACTCAAAGACCAGCTGTCCATGCATCTCTCATCCATCCCTAGAGATAATCTAGTGGCCTCTTTCTTGGTTAACTTTAGTTGCATTCATGCTATATTCATGTTGGTCACTGTCTGCAGACTTTTTCTTTTTAGTATTGCTGGTTTCTTAGAATTGCAGAAATATGAACAGCATGTGGTTTTGAATGACTTCGTATGACTTGCTGGATACCGCATGACAAGATATGCAGTATCTCTTAGAATTTGGACTTTTATGCATGTGCTCAACATAATCTTTGGATGCCCCTGGTTCTAAAGTGCATTTTCATGGGCTTAAAAATGAATTTTCTCCTGAAAGGCTATAGGACTAAAATTATATGTAAGCTGCGGATAGAAGTTGGACTCAGAGTTTTTGAAGACACGGTTTTACTATAACTTTAGTTCTGCCAGTGTAATTATCATTGACATACATGAAATACTCCTGTAAATTTACCTTCCTTCTAACTCTTTGCATTTTAGTGTTTGATCAATTAGATCTTGTTACATATGAAGAAGTAGTAAAACTGCCAGCATTCAAAAGGAAAACACTAGTCTTATTAGGTAAGCTTGACTATACAAGTGGCTTTCTTAGTCTTCTCTTCAAAACATTCTGCGAGTATTAACAATTGTCAATTTCACCTTCTTTTTAAAAAATGACACAGGTGCGCACGGTGTTGGGAGAAGACACATAAAAAACACCCTCATCACAAAGCACCCAGATCGGTTTGCGTACCCTATTCCACGTAAGCAATGTCTCTCTTTTAAGTTTATTTTTCCTGGTACTTATTTGATATTGTAATTGACATACTGTTTTCCGTTACATAAGTAATAACTGCTCATTGTGGGGAGTTTGGAAGATCCAAAGCCAAACAAACCAAAAACTTAGTTAACAATAATCCCAACCCCATTCCCCCACTAACGGCCCTATAAAACATTCTGTCGTAGACTCTCCCAAGCTTCTCTCAATGCAAAGGTAGGTCATGTGTGATTTGTTGTTGTTTTTTAACAAAATTGGGCTCCTCCATCCTGTTTAAAACCTGATTTCCCCAGCAGAATGGCATGAACATGACTCAGATGAATTATTCTTCAGAAGAATGGATCTGAATGATAGGATAGTTTTCTCTGGTAGAACAGTGCTCTCCTCAGACGTACCCAAGTTAATTGACTTTCATCCCTTCGAAAACCCAGTGTGCTATCAGTTGCTTATTATAAAGAATTTTAAATCTGTGACATTTTTATTCCCCTTATTTTCTCTGTCTTACTCATAACTTTTTGCCCTCTGTTTCCTCAACTATAAGATGAAGTAATTCCAGGAATGTATGGAGGGTCTGGGATCAGGAAACACCAGCAGATACTGGATATATAGTAGCTAAAACCAAGACTGATTTTAGTCTGGTTATTCCAGAGTTTACCACTGGAATCCCAAAAGCTTTCAGACAGAGTTTAGCTGGAGGTAAGGAGAAGGAGTTGTAAGAGCAAAGAGAGAAAATGGGAAGATGGACTCCACCCAGTAGGGCCTTCCGATGCCTTCCAGAAGGCACATCAGCACCACTCGTGGGTTTCTCTACACCCCAGAGGGCCATGAGCCTTCATAAGACAACACCCTCCCTCCAGAACCCTGATTTACACACAAAAAGGAAATTCATCAGATACCATTTCACTTGGTCCCTCTGAGATTTTCTTCATAAGACACTCTGAACTGTTCCTTTAAATCTCCTTATGTCTAGATCTTGAGTAGAGCAAGCTTAACTAATATTTAGTTTCTTCTTGATCACGTAACAATTGAATGTTTGTGTTATTAAATGACCAGTCAGCGAGCTTGGTTTTGACGCATATCATTGTCAACCCCAATTATGAAGTCCTTCTCTCAAATATTGGACCCCAGATGTGTACAGACCATATGTTTACCTCCTGAGATGACCAAGGGTAGTACAGCATCAATATGCGATGCCATTTCTTCAGCTTTTCATGTACCTGGAGAAAGAGTTCTTTAAAACCTGCGCATTTGGGTGTCCATGAGCACCTGTAAGTTCTAACAGTCTAGTCAGGGCAGGAGGCGGGGGGTGGGGGTCCCCGTGGGTCTGGATCCATACACACAGCAAAGAGGAGCAATAATTTATTCTTGCTCAAGGAAGGAAGTTGAAAGAAAGGGAGGGGGAAGGTGAGGAAGAAAGGAAAGGAAAGGAGAAGGGGAAAAGAAGTGGAAGGAAGGAAGATTTTAACCAGTGTTCCTGGCTCAGCTAGAAAAACATTTTCTAAACGGTGCTTTGCAGAACACTGGTCCTGTCAGCATCCCCCAGAACTAGGACTTACTGATCAGTATTTTAGGATACATCCCCTTAGGTCTATTTTCTGTAAGGGACTAGGTAGTAAATATTGGAGGCTTGGATGGCCATCTGGTCTCTGTCACAACTACTCCAGTCCGCCAGTGTCGCATGAAAGCAGTCATGGACAGCATGTAATTAAATGGGCATGGATGTTTTCCAGGAAAACTTTATTGACAAAAACAGGTCCTATTTGGCACACAGGCCGTAGCTTGCCAACTCATGGTGTAGGTCTTTACTGACTTCTGTAGCCACATCTGGCCAAGGTCATTGTATCCTCAACACAGTACACCTTTTTTTTTTAAGATTTTATTTATTTATGAGTGAGTGAGAGAGAGAAAGAGCATGTGCACAGCCAGGCAGAGAGGCAGGCAGAGGCAGAGGGAGAAGCAGGCTCCCCACTGAGCAGAGAGCCCGATGCGGGACTCGATCCCAGGACCCTGGGATCATGACCTGAGCTGAAGGCAGGGTCTTAACCGATAAAGCCACCCAGGCGTCCCCGCAGTACTCCTTTTGCTATATTCTAACCATCTCCTTTAGGAAGCTGCCAGAGACCGATACTATCCAATAGAACTTACAGAAATTTCTCTGATAGTGACAGTTTTCAATAGCTGTTCTGTCCTCTACGGCAGCCAGTAACTACACTGACCCCTTGAAATGTGTCTTTCTCCTGTGGTGACCTGTGAAGGGATGAACTAAATCTCATCTAAACACCAAAAGATTCACCAAACTAAACAACTAACCAACTACTGTGGTCTGGTGTCACACAGATAAATATGGTGTCGCGAATTTAGTTCTACAAAGCTCCTGGGGCTGGGAACAGGGCATGAGACGTATACTAAAGAAGCCACAGCTTTTAGAAGAGCTGGGGCTTGGGCGGGTCCATAGGGAGCATCCGCTCTTGAGCTCAGTCTTTTAAGTCTTTCGGGATATGGGACTTTCTTTGCAGACACAACCAGACCTCCAAAGAAAGATGAAGAAAACGGAAAGAATTACTACTTTGTATCTCATGACCAAATGATGCAAGACATCTCGAATAACGAGTACCTGGAGTATGGCAGCCACGAGGATGCGATGTACGGGACAAAACTGGAGACCATCCGGAAGATCCATGAGCAGGGGCTGATCGCCATCCTGGACGTGGAGCCACAGGTAAGGCACAGGCCCTCGCGCCCCCTGTCAGCCTGCCCGCAAGCTAGGCCTAGGTTCAGAAATCAGAACGGCCCTCGGAAGGCCATGGGCCACCCACTAACCTAATAAACTGCGGGAGTGTCAGCAGCACGGGCACGATGGGCTCACGGGCTCGAAGGCACATGCGCGGTGTGGTTAAGCAACAACAGGAAGCTCCCAGGGGATTCGTTGACACTTGGAAGCTCCATGGGAGGTGGGAGTACCCGACACTGATGTGACCTCAGGGCGAGACTGGCCCTCGGTTATCCTAACAGCCACCTGTCCCCTCTCAGTACAGCTCACACCGGCCCATCCGAGCCGCTGCCAGCATCTTATGTGACTTGGCAGCAGGGATCCCGGGGCCTGGGTCTGGTGTGAAGCACAGCACCCGCCTTAGGGAGGCAGGCCCGAGCTAGTGGGGATGCATACCCACACGGGTTCTCAGCCTCTGCCGTCTCTTTGGATGCCCAACCTCGGCCGAAACTGGGAGGGGTGTGGAGAGCTTCGAGCACTCCGAGCCAGACACAGGAATGACTGGGTGATCTGTAGGGAAGTCCTAAGCTCAAAGCAGTGGGAATTATTCAACTCAAAAAGGAGAAGCCACATCTCAAACATGTAAGAAAGGCAAACATGTAAAAAAGGCCTTGCCTCAAAAATGCTGACAAGCTGGGGCACCTGGCAGGCTCAGTCAGCAGAGCCTCCAACTCTTGATCTCAGGGTCGTGAGTTCAAGCTCCACACCAGGCATAGAGAGAACTTTAGAAAAATAGCTTGTCAGCTTTTTTTTTTTTTTAAATCTCTGAGGACAAACTGAGCAGAAGAGGGACTTAAAGCCCTGGAGGAAAGATGTTGTAGACACCAGGTGAGTTACAAGAGAGGCTCGTGGATGCCACTGTGACTCCTAGGCCCTGCCATTTCTAAGACTGGTCCATGTCCCACATCCCTATCCCTCAGATAGAATCACCTGCCCAGACCCGCTCCCCTCAAGCAGGCCCCATTTCACCAGGCCACTGAGGAAATGTGTGGTGACTCTGCTGCCTATCCGAGGGCTACCAGACAAGAAAATCTCAGTCTCGATGTGATGTGTCTTTTCATTTTTGAAAATATAATAGAGAAAAAAAAGAAAGTAACATAGGCTAGAAATTGAAAATCGAAGCCCTGAATCAAAGCCCGTAACTGCTGTGATTGGCCTGTGGGTTGGCTCTGATGTTCCTGGAAGGCAGCACAGAGAGGGGAGGGTCCTGGATTTCCTGGAAGTACACCAGTTCTTCCCTTGGAATTAACTGGTAAGGGAATAGAACCGGGTTCCTGGACACAAGAGGCACCAGGCAGGGGGACGAGCACAGTTTTCAGCGGCCGCTGTGGTCAGGAAGCATGGAAAGACCTTCGCATCTGGATGGATGAAGGCCAAGGGCCCATGTGCCATGCAGAGAAGGGGAGCGTGGTTTCAGGGGTTGCAGCACGATAGGTTAGAACTTAAGACAGTCAAAGAATTGGGTGGCAGGGAGGCTGGAGGGACTGAGCAGGGAGAAGACCATTTCACGCCTGGGGTGTCCTCCTCAATTTCACCTGGGGCACCATTCAGCATCGACGCTGTGCAGACTTCCTGTGTGGCCCTCGGGGAGTCGGGACAGAAGCAAGGGGAGGAACCGTGCGCTGGGAACTGGTCCCTGCCTAGCTGCCCAGAGGCTGGCTGTGGGTGGATGAGAAAACCTTCTGTCTCCACGGACCCTGTAGCCTCCTGACTAATGAGCACAGGAAGACGGGGCAGGGGTTGGGAGGGGAGGCCCAAAATAATATTGACAAAAAGGGTTTCTAAAGAAAGATTCCCCATAAGCTCAAGTGAGCTACAGATGCACTTTGTTTGTTCCTTGCTAAAGTCTTCAATCACAAGAGGGCTGACAAATTGCCAATTATCTCTGTCAAAAATGAGCATAGGTGGACTTGATGAGCTTGCTCAGAGGGGAGTGTGACGTTCACAATTGAAGCACTGTGATGTGACACGTGACACGACATGCCCAGCTCCCTTAGCCCGGAAGGAGCTCCCGGGTCACTGAGATTCAGAAACCTAATCCCAGTGCATGTGAAGCTTGCACTAAAGCTTTATCATGCCGTCGGTCTCTCCTGAGCCTGTACATTCAGAGGCTCCCTTCAGCCACCAAGCACAGTGCCCTCCAGGCGAACATTTTCTGCCAATCATTCGTGCCGCTTTCACGTTTCCATTTCAGCATCAAGACCATTTAGGCGAGGTGCTGTGGAGGGCACGAGGGAGAAGACCGAACAGGACCCAGCCCTTGCCCTCAAGCTCACTGTCCAGTGCCAGGCGCTTGCATGTGTGGCGGGTACCTGGGGGGGTGGGAGGGGTGCTGGACCTGGCTCGGAGCTCACAAAGGACTAAGACAAAAGAACACCAGTGCCATGTGCCAAGGGCTCCCTTAGCCAAGCCAAAAGGGAGAATGAAGACAGAGGGTCCGGGCAGAGGGAGTAGTAAGAAAAAGGCTGGGAAACCAGAGAGTGCGTGGCCCTTTCTGGAACTGGAAATAGTTCAGCAAGGCCAGTCCATGGAGGGGAAGGGGCAGAGAGAGGTGGAGGAGGTGAGCATGGCCCAGCACAGGGGGCAGGGAGCTGGCTTTTGATGCTGAGGAGTGGACACTTTCGCCCCAGGCCGAGAGGGAGCCTTGGAAGGGTTTGGAGCAGAGCAGCGAGACGGTGGGACTTGCCTTGCCAAAAGAGCCGTCATTGTAGCGGCAGGCTCTAGGACAGAGGCAGAGTGACCTGGCTGACAGCTGCCACAGTAAGCCAGGCAGAAGAGGGAGGAATAGCAATACGGCAAAGCAAATGATGCAGATAACAGAATAGACACGTTACGTGCTCACAGGAAGGACAGCAGGTGTCATTCCCCCCCACCCCGCCGCCTCCGGTGCAGACAAGTCAAGGACACATCGGTGCCTTGTGAAGTGTGTGCCTGCAGATGCCAGGGTTTTGTTCTGTGGAGGGGAGGCTACAACCACTGGGAGGCTCAGGTCCTGGCGGGGGGTGTTGTAATCGCACATCAGAACGCGGTTCGCGGGCGTGGCGCACCAGCTTGGCGGTGCGTCCCTGCGGACCAGGGGCTCACGCCGTTTGGGGGGATTATGTCTGGGAAGGGAACCGAACTGGCCTCAGAGCTCCTGTAGTGGCTCCGGCCTCCAGCCCCCAATCAGGTCTCCTGCCCCCCGGGGGGCCTCTCGGCAGGGGAACTCAGCAGGCATCAGGAGCAGGAACACAGCCTGGCAGTGACCGCAGCGGGGATGTGCTGGCCCCATTAGCAGATAGAAGGTGAAGCTGTGCTGAAGCGGGCTGGAGGTCAGGACCTGCTGGGTCAAGGCCACCCCAAAGCGCATTTCCTTGCCATTCCCGAGGCAGGCTACCATTCACAGCCAGGTTTAAATGAACATTAACCAGTGTCGTCGGTGTGGACTTTTCTGAAGAACAGGAAGTCAGATCGATTCAGGAGATTCCTAAGAAATGTCCGGTTTGCCACTTGTTACTCGCCGGTGGCTGTTGTCCGTCCCTCCGGAGGACAGGAGTAGGGGGAGCTTCGGAGACAGCTGGCCAGCGTGCGCCCGCCTCGCCAAGAGTGTGGGTCCCGGGCTCGCGGAGCTGTGGGATTGCCCGCACCCTTAGCTCTCGGCTGAGTGTCCCGTGTGTTTCGTCCGCAGGCGCTGAAGGTCCTGAGAACCGCCGAGTTCGCGCCGTTCGTTGTTTTCATCGCGGCGCCCACCATCACTCCGGGTCTAAACGAGGTAAGGCTCACTGCGTGGCCGCAGCCCGGCGCAAGGACCCGCGGGCCCGCTGGAGGGGTGGAGGCCGGCCGGGCCCACTCGCCCCCTGCGGGCGCTGGGCAGGAAGGCCTGGCTCTAGGCCCAAGAGCGCTCCGCGGGGACAGAGCTCTAAAGAAGCCAGGACCTTGGCCCGAGGGAGCCTCTGGGGTGGGACCCACTTAGGTCCCCGGAGACGACCCCACCTGGAAATGAGCCCTGTCCGCTCTGGGGCCAGCTCGTGGCCCACAGACGGGGGTGGGGGGTGTTGCTCCAGAGCGGGCGTCACCTTCCAGCACTGGGCCGACCCCGCGGGCCTCCGTGGCTGCGCGGATGCTGTGGGCGATTCGGCGTGTCCGGTGGGTGCGGCGGGGCCCAGCCGCCGCGGGTGTGCTCTGAAGGCTCCCGCACGGGGGTCACCCAGTGCTCGGCGGGGCCCACACGCCGGCAGAGGGCTCTTGGCTCTGCTCGGTGAGGACCCGTGTAAACCGCCCCCAGCTAGTGACCGTACAGTTCAAGGCTGGGAAACTGCGCCTTGTGTATCTGGAAGAGTCCGTCTTTACACGGCCGGGTTACTCATCTTTTCAGTCGTTCCTTTGGGTCCTTTCATTTGCAAAAGGTGTATTCCTTTGGGAGCTCTGCTGCGGGGTCTCCGGTAGTACCCCAGCATGCCCGAAGCCCCGCCGGGTGCTGAGCACTTTTCCTTCGGGTGCCATGTATTTTTCTTGAATTATCATCTTTGCTTTTTTTTGTTTGTTTTTGCCTATTTTCCCACCCTTTTACTAATTTTCCATAGCTGCCAAAATGGTGCAGAAAATTGCCCGTAAGTACCAGCTAGGAGGTGATGAAATGCAGCCTCGTTTTCTTTCCAAATTTAGAATGTAGACCCTTTCTTCCCATAAATCCTGCCTTTTGCTGTTAGACTAGAGGCATTTTGTTTTCACTGAGGTGAACCCTGCCCGAGCGTGAGGCAAGCCCGCAGACCAGCTGTTGCCGAGGAGGAAACCCACAAATAGAGCTTCATCTTATGCGGTCCTTAAGAGGAAAGCTTTTGCTTGCGTAAAGAGAGCTCCATTTAAAAACAGATGCCGGCAGCTGTACATTTTCTTGAACGTGTTCGTCAGCCCGGCTCTCGGAGCAAATCGTAAACTCCGCGAGCGGTGTCTGAAGCCCGGACCGTGTTTCCGTGGAGTCCTCCAGCCCCGAGAGTGCCCTGCTGAGAGCAGCTATCTTCTCGGCTGGCCAGGAACACTCCTGGCCTCAGGCAAAGGAGTGTTTCCCCAAACGGGGCTTTTGCAGTATTTGTGCAAAGTAAAGCTGCTTTTTAGGCGCCGGTGGAAAGTGTGTTGATGGGATCTTAGCATGTGGTGATAACTGAGGTCTTATCTACACGGAGCCGTTAACGGCCAACATCCAAGCACACCATGCCCCGCCCTGAAATCCAGTAGACAGTGACAAAACCTGGAGAACTCTCCTCTCAGAGTAGACGATGTCCCCAGCCTCCCTGCTGTCCGCCCGTCCCCGCCGCAGCACCACAGTGGGATTGAATGACCTCATTTTCCATCCCCCTCCGGAGAGTCGCACCCACAGACCGGGGCTCTTCAGGAAGGGTTTCTCACAAATAATGGATGGGCCTCAGTGAAGAGGAAGGGTCCTAAGTCAGCTGCGGGCACCACGGCTCCCAAGTTCCCGAAGGCACCGCATCCTTTAGTTTTCTGGGAGCGTATCGGTGTCACCAAGGGCCTCCGTTTCCTCGTGGTGTAGCTTTCCGTCTTGATGGATTTAACGCTCCTCAAACCGTGTCGTGGCCAGTGTTAGCCAAGTGCTTGTTCTTTTAAGGAACATCTAGTCATTTAGTAAGCACTTACTGTGTACACTCCACAATGCCAAGTGCTGGGCACAGCGATGACAGGGCCCACACGACAAGCTGCCGCTCTAGTTGGGGAAGAGACGCTAAGCAGACAAGAAGGCATGACTCGTATCTCCATCTGTGTAAGACTCAGCCTGACACCCTACCTGCCTGGTGCGGGGGGAGAAGGGGGACGCTTTGACTTCGAGTTCCCTGGCTTCAGATTTGAAGTTGTCCCTTGCGAGTTTGGCGTAACAGTATCCAGCCCGTGAACACTCGGAGGCGAACTTTCTGGCGGCCCGTGAGGGATCCCAGGCTTGAAAGATCTGTCATCCTGAGGCTAAATTGAGACTCATGTGACAAATGAGGGACCCCACAGGGCCGCCTCCGGCGGGCTCACCCTGAGGAGGGCGCTCCAAATCTGCAGCAAGCTGCAGAAGCAGAGGAAAGTCCTTTCCTGCAGCAGAGCCCCCCAGAGCTCGGTGGCAGCTTTCCCCGTAGTTGCCCTGAGAGGTTCGGGTCCTTCTGCCCTGTGTCCGGCCATCTCCAGTGTAGACCACTGCGAGGGGGTTCCTCAGATGCTGGTTGCCGTGGTAGCTGAGAAATGGCCTCATTTCATCCATTATTTGTAACATCCCAAAAGCTTTTGCCTCGGGCATCCGCTGCTGTTGAGTGTGGGGCCATTAGAAGTAATTGAATTCCTGGAACACATTGGACCTCAAAGCAGAAAAGGGGAAAATACAACTTAATTTGTTGGCCAGAGGCAGTGGCTTCTTGGGGCAAACCAGCGGGGTGCCGGGGGTGGGGGCAGGGTGTCGTCTGTGCCCAAGAGGGCCAGGTCACTCTGGTCCTGGATGGGGGTGGGGGAGCCTGCGGGCTGCAGGCCATCAGGGTCTGGCCTTGACCATGTCTGCCCCTGGGAAGTGCAGAAATGCAGAAAGAGAAAGAATCCAGCTGACTTCTGTCTCCTCTTTGCTCCTCCCTTCCCCACCCCACCCTCCATCTGCTCACCCTTCAGGATGAGTCTCTCCAGCGCCTGCAGAAGGAGTCCGATATCCTACAGAGAACATACGCGCACTACTTCGATCTCACAATTATCAACAATGAAATTGATGAGACAATCAGACATCTGGAGGAAGCCGTTGAGCTCGTGTGCACAGCCCCGCAATGGGTCCCGGTCTCCTGGGTCTATTAGGCCTCTCCCCAGATATCTGACGCCTGCCCGGGAGCCACCTCATCCGTGGAAAAGCCTCTTTGTTATCGGCCTTGTGTCAGCAGGTCATGGTCCCTAGAGACTACCTAGTTGTAGTGTGACCTCCATTTATAATTATTGTCATGTCTGAATAGATAGGAGGAGAAAACAATTACACACTAATTTAAAGAGACAGTATCTTTTTTAATCAGTTCTCCTAAACTTTAATAAAATGTATCTTTAAATGTATGTATTATTCAATCCTTTGGAATGTTATATTTTTGGAAATCATAGCTTTTTATTTCCAAGACCCCTAAAAACTGCACAAAATAGATGCTGCTTTCTATAATCTATTTTAATAATAAACAATGATTCTGTTACCTTGACTGGGGGTGGAACACTACATTCTTTTTAGAGTCTGATTTTATGGATTGGAATCTTTCTTTCCTTTATTTATTTGGAATGATCAGTCTAGTGATTACAAAACGGTCATAAATTGTTAAAGGCCTTTTTTCTTTTTTTTTTTAGACTAGTATTTTTTTTTAAGTCCTTTATGTAACATCCAGATAATGTGATACTGTCTCTTTGAAGCACCCTGTAAACCTTTTAGAGATTTGAAGTTGGGTCTTGACTCTTAATGCATGTGGACAGTCGCGAGCGTTTATGCCGTCGGTGTGTCTGTGTTGGACAAAATCTGTAATCTACAGCAAAGTACATTCCGTTCACGGGGCACACCCAGGGGAATAAGAATAAAATGCTATTATGACTAAGTTGTAAACCTATGCACATCCCTTGCATTTCGGGCAACTTTATAAAGAAAACTGATTTTTATTATTAATAATCATGTAGTGAAATGTGTTTGTAATTTTGTCTCAATTTAATTTGTTGTAAGGTGGGAGGGGAAGTTGCTGGTTTCACCATTTCAGATCTGTGTTGTCTGAGAGTATTAACGTTTTAATTAAGCAAAGAAATGAGGATTTTTAATATGTATGTAATTGTTTTAAAGCACCCATTTTAAGAGAATATACTGTGCAATGAAGAAACCAGTTTAGGCATTTGCTATAAACTGAATTATTCCAAAAGAAGGTAACAGCCCTGTAAATTCCTTTAAAATGATAACTAACAGGACAGTTTGACCAATTTTTTTTTAAATATACTTCCTTTTATGTGTTCAATAATTCAACGCCTTTGGGTCCTTCATTTCATTATAGATTTGTTCAGGTTTACAAGCCTATCTTTTAGATTTGATAATCCGCTAGATGCTCACTGAACCACGGAAGGCCCGGAGCGACGCTCAGTTGGCAGGACAGCACCACAGTCCACCAGAGCACAGCTCGGACGGCGTCTGCCTCCCAGAGTGCAGGGCGCCCGAGGGCCGCCATGTGCAGGAGGCCAGCTGTGGTCGCTCCTTCCTCTTGCTGTCTCCCTTGGCACAGGAGAATCATCTATCCTTGTTGCTTTAGAGACATTAACCATCTCATCGCCCTTCCACGAGGTCCCATTCTTCCAACCCAGGACATGCAGGCGGGGGTTTTCTGACTCTTGGCCAGAGGTCAGTGGAAGATCCTTTATTAGAGCAGCAGGGTGCGAAGTGGTTCTGGTTACCTGGGATCCTGGAGGAAACACCCTCCGGGTTGCTTCTTGTCGGGTAGATGGCCTCATCGCTTTGTGCCTCGGCAGGGTGTGCGGGGTGGGTTCTGAGCTACACAGCTCCTCTTGCAGGACCACACACAGAAGACAGTTGGAGACTCCCTTCCAGGCATCCCCTCCCCACCCACCGACCCTTATTAAACGGTGATTTTCTCTCTCTCTCTCTCTATATATATATATATATCTCTCTCTGATGTCCTTTGTCAGTGACCAGATGAGTTTGCAACTGACCAGGCATTGAGTGAACGGCCCCTGCTGAGGCCCCACAGCAGGGAGACCAAACCACCAAGCCAGAGACACCCTGGAGGGAGAAGGGAAACCCCAAGAGTTGTTTGGAGCTGTGTTAGGAGTGGTTTAAATCTAACCAACGCCAAGGCCAGGCAGTCATTCCCGCGATGGTACTGACCACAATCTGGGCTCTTCTCGCTGTGAAAGTGCCCGCTCTACCTCTCTTCCAATGAAGCACAAAGAAAACTACAGCTAACACGTGGGGAACACCAACTCCCTCCCCTGCTAGAAACGGCCACACCCCTCTCGGGCCCTTGAAGGCCACATCTCCAGAGACGCTGATGATGCCTCTCTTAAGCCCCGTTGACAGAGGCGGATCAAGCCGAAGAAGAGCAAAGCGAAGCCAGTTCCAAAGTCTATGGGCTCAGGATTGAGAAGCACTTAGCGCTCGTCCCCTCTTCTCCATCAGAGGCGCACAGGCAGGCACGGCTCTCGCCCCCGTGGGGACGGCGGAACCCCTGCACCCAGAGCTCATTCTGGCGGAACCTCTCAAAGAGGTCATCTGCTCCATTCCACTCACATAGGCCCTCCCCAAAAGTAATGTCTTTATGACCCGCCAGAAAATACTTAAATTCACAGTGATTTCCGTACAAAGCTGCTGCTACATTACAGTCATCTACTAAGCAATCAGAGAAAATTACCAAAAAGCTTTGCTGCTTCCACGCCATCAGCAAAATCATCCCCCCCCACCCCGTTTTAAAGACCAGAGCAAATGATGACTATTAAATCTTATCACTGGTCCGCTGAACCATATTCCAGCCCCACGCCCCACAGCCAGAAAGAGGGTGTCTTTTATAGGCAGAATCTTTTGTTAAGAAGTGTCTTGATTCTTTTTAATAAGATGGTAGTCACTCTGCACGTGCAGCAGATTCCATTTTAACACTAAAAAGGAACATGTCACTCAGTTTAGTTCAGCTGGAAGTTTTCCCGGAGTCAAGATAATACAGTAGCTTCTGAAAATGCAATTAAATGTTATCTCCTGTCGGCTGAGATGGTTTAAAATACTGGTGCAGAGAAGAAAAGAAATAGGTGACGGACTTCTTGCCATTTGCATTCAGAGCCCATCCTCCAGGCGGCGGGCTGGCCGTAGAGCCCGCAGAGCCCACAGAGCCCGCGCCAGAAGGGCCCGGCAGGTGCTCTCCTTCCCCTCGCGGCCGGCGGCATCTCACACCGCCACGCCCCCATGAGCTAGTGGAAACCTCTGACCCTGTTACTGCAGAGGACAGTCTTTGTTGCTTTTCAAATCACTCGTAGTTACCGGCTCAGTAAGGCTTCGACTTCACTCCTTGAGATAGTTTAGTCTGCTGAGCCACCATCGGGGAAACAGGACAGCGGAGATGGCCGGCGTGGACACGGCCCCTTAGGGACCGGCAGCCCGAAAGCAAACTCTATTGTCTCCCACCGATGTGATGTCCTTTTCTTCGTTTCAGGTCAGTCTCTTGGGGCAAAGAGAACATGCTGCTAATGCTAGCAAGACGGTTTTCTCATTAATGAGTTCTTAATTATAATGCCTCCCATGCAGCCCCCCTGGGGAAGGGAAGGCATCTCGCCATCGGCATCCCAAGACAAGCCACTTAGGGTCCCCATCCCTCCTCCTCCATGCTGTCATCAAATGCACGTGTATGTGTGTTAGGGGGTGGGGGAGGAGTCTGTTTTTCCAGAACTGAACACAGCTTCCTAATTCCATCCTCTTCACAAGGGCTTAAGATACTGAGGCTAATTACGGCCTGTCACAGACTGAAGGTCCCTGAGCGCCTTTCTCTGGTTCTGCACCTCTAATTAACCCTCCTCTTTGAAAGGCATTCTGCTTCCTGATGCAGCTTGCAGAAGGGCTATGAGCTTTCTTCATGAGTCATTTCAGTCGGGCGAACTCTTCCTCTTCTTACCCCTTTAGAAGTAAGGTTTTCCTCTCCATTTGATGTCTCCGCTTAAGGGACTGTGTCCCGCAGGCTTACTGCTCCATCAGCCTGGCCCACGCCCACTTCTCGGTTTGCCTTAAACCTGGAGCTCTCAGAAGTCTCGGGTCTTCCGGCTTCGTGAATGAAGCCCGGCTGCGGCCCGCATCCAGGAAGAGGAAGGAAGGGAGCCGAAGGGTATGTTCACTGGTCCCCATCCCTGTCATCTGCTCCTTTCTCTGCCGCTCTTGGGCCACGGAAGGTGGGCAGACCGGCCCGCAGGGAGAGGAGCAGGAGGGGCATGCCACCTCTAGAACAGGCAGTGCCACGTCTTAGCCCTTCGGAGGCAGAGAAAATCCCCCGCCCCCCACACCTCTCACCTGACCCTCCATCAACTCTTGAACCTGTGCAAATGGACGGAGCAAAAGAAAATGGAAAGAGATGTTTGTCACCACGTAGGAAGGAGACCTCATTTCTGGCCCCAAGCACAACTCCAGACCCCTGTCTGCTTAGAGACCTGGTATCAGGTCCCTTCTCTCTGGCCTGCAGCCAAGGGAAGGTGCGCGCACTCCCCGCAGGAGAGGCCTGAGGCTCACCAGCTTGGGGACGCAGAGGATTGGCAGTCTCTTAGGAGTTCTGCTTGGGAGCGGAAAGGGGCGCTCCTCCACAATGAGCGGCCCCACCTCTGGTTTTCATTTTGACCAGACCAAGAACTGGGGGAACGGACTTCCAGTCTCAGCTGTGTCCTGGAATGCCCCCCGGGGCGGGGGGGCGGGGGGGCACGCGGCCCGACCCACGCGGAGGCCACGCCGCCCTCACATGCCCAGGCTGTGGCATCGTGTTTAATGGCAACGCAGGTGTGTCGCCCTTCAAACCCAGCTCTGGGGTTGTTTTGCCTAAAGTTTTGCCAACGTGTTCTTTTTTCTGTATGTATAATTGCCTTTTTATAAAAGGTTCTGAAGTATTGTCTCAGTGATAAAAAGAGAGCGATGTTAACAGTTGTTGTATATTTC
Source organism: Mellivora capensis (assembly GCA_004024625.1). Classification (NCBI taxonomy): domain Eukaryota; kingdom Metazoa; phylum Chordata; class Mammalia; order Carnivora; family Mustelidae; genus Mellivora; species Mellivora capensis. The sequence goes on along the minus strand of PISX010001380.1, from coordinate 97,967 downwards.
ACCATTTCCGATTGTAAGTATTTGCAGGGTACAGCAAAGCCTTAGCGCACAAGAGCCTTCGTGCAGGAGGGGTCCTTCGACACCCAGGAGGTGAGGGGATCGGACAGGTTCGGATTCTTTGTAAATGTCCCGCTTTTCTTTCTGTGTGTATCTATTTACATGCCTTAGCACACGCCCTCCCGCCCGGATCCCTCTGCCCTGTCGCCGGAACCAGAGCGCTGGTGCACGGCCAGTTACAGGAGACGGACGGAACCCTCATCAGTTATCTCTTGTGTGACGGGGGAGGAAGAGAAACTCCATAGTATTCTTTGTAGAATATACATACTTGTAGGATGCTGTGTAATGGGAAACCATAGACTTGGGCTTTTGTCATTTCAAAGTTGGAGAAATGTATGAATAAAATGTATAAAACATGAAAAGGCACTTGTCTCCTCAGACTGCAGGCCACACAGCTGGGGCGGGGGGTGGGGGGACAGACCACAGGAGGGTTAGAGGGACAAGGAGTTCCTCTCCAGGGTTCAGCCTCGCGGACCTTCCCACAAATGCATGGCCGAGGGGGCGGATCTTGGGGGCGGGGGGGGCAGAGATCAACCTCGCCCCCACTCTCGGGGGAGCATGTCCCTGGCTCGGGGTCTACCCTGGCAGTCACCATCTTCAGCACAGCTGGCACAGACTACATCCTGAGAGCAGTTCAAGTTGAGTTGGTCGCACTTGGATGCGGATTTAAAATAGCTTTGGGTTAAAAAAAGAGAGAGAGAGAGAGAGAGAGAGAGAAATCCAAGCGTGACAGCTCCCAGAAATCGAAGTCTAAATTGATCAGGGCCGTGTGGGCGCCCAGCATGGAAAGCAAGTGTCTTGTTTGATGTCCGCGTAGAGAGCCACAGGGGGAAGCCTCCTGCCCCGGGTAGTGGGGGTGGTTTGCTTTGGTCTCCGGCTGGAGTCTGGGACACGGCCCCTCGCGTGCCTCAGTGACCTACTCTCCACCCTCCTTTTCCTGGGCTCTCCCCCAGCAGAGGACCCTGGTGGCTTCAGAGAGCCACCCTCGCGTGTGTCCGAACACGCACACCTCCAGAAATAGCCTGGGCTGAGTGTGTTCACGTGGCTCATATCAGAGGAACATAAACTAGGACCAATTGTTTGCTTTTCTGGAGAAAACCTCCCCCTATCAAAAAACTGTATAGAAGAGTTGAGATCACATTCAGATACAACAGGTTGAGCCCTTGGCCTTTCGATTCAAGGAAATCACCAGTCATCTTTCTTCAGATGGCTCGACTCAACACACAGAGGACCAAGAGCCTAACACTAGCACTAAGCTGATTTTCTGTGCTTCGTGGTATGGAAAACACATAGAACAGGTCAATATTTAGCTGGCAGAAATGAACAGAAACATGTACTTCTGCATTTTCTCCGGTTTACTGTAATAAGATAAGCTGAATAACAGTGGGTATCCTCTGGCGAACGACTGCAGCGGGGTCGGCAGGCGGGGGGGGGGGGGGGGTTGCTGCAAAAACCAGGCAACCAGACTAATGCTGGGTACTAGACCATGACCTCGAGTTCAAGGTCGCTGAAGACAGCAACCTTGAATAGCCTGAGGGTAGCAAGCCCCCTAAAGGACAAATGTAGTAGTACACATTAGCAACCCAGCCAAAGGTGAGGGGTGCTCCCGGGGAGAATGTTCCAAAAGGTGGCATCTGACTTTCTCAAGGAATGAGCACACAGGACATGGGCCTGCCGCCGAAATCCCACGCTTAGGGCGGTGTGGGGGCTCCCACGCCCACTGCGTGCACCTGCTCACCACAGCCCACCTTCACCTTTTAGGGAGGGGCGCCCAGAAACAGTCCGGCCACAGATGCATCCTTAGGCATGATCGCTAAAAGCTTCCAGCTCCTGCCGTTTGCCCTCTTCCCGTTTCGGGGGTGGCTTTATCCAGCGCTCCCCACCTCCCCATGGCTGGTTGCCCTGCTGGATCCGTCCTGCCAGCAGAGCGGGCAATGAATGACTTGAGAGGAGACAGCCTGCGGGGGCCTCCCGGGTGGCTCTAGGCCCTGGCCCTCGAGATGGGAAACTAAGGCCAGAGAGCGGGAAGTGGAGATCGTGCACACAGCTAGTGGTAAAGGCTCAGCCACACAAATCAACAGCTTACCACAGAACTTCCCCCTAGAACTTTCTGGGTGATGGAAATATTCCAGTTCTTCTTTGGGGTGGTGGTTATGTGGGTATATATGGTCGTTAAAACACATTGAACTGAATACCTACGATCTGGGCCTTTTGCTGTACATGAGCCATACCTCAGTTACAAGAAGAAAAGTGGAAAAGCGGATGGTCATTTCACAGCTGCCAGAAAGACATCTGACGAAATTCCACACCCGGTTCTACTTTAAAAACAAAAACTCTTAGAAATCAGACAGAAAATATCCTTAGCAGATAAAGACTAGCTACTCTAACCCACAAGCAACATAGTCCACCTACAAGTGACACAATAAAGGCATTAAAAGTGCCATGATCTTTCACATTTCCTAAACAACACACGCTCCTCCAAGAGTGAGTAGAAAATGCGGGTAAACCAGCAGCAGATGTTCAAGCAGATCCTGCCACTCAGAGACAACCGCCAGAAACCCTTCGGGGCGGCCCCATCACACGGCCACACACACTCGTACTCGTGTCTGCGCGAGTCCTACCCAACACGACGCTCCCCCACTCGTGTCCCAGATCCCCCTCCCTCCGTGACAGTTTAAGACTGCTTGCAGGGGCGCCTGGGTGGCTCAGTGGGTTAAAGCCTCTGCCTTCGCCTCAGGTCATGATCCCAGGGTCCTGGGATCGAGCCCCGCATCGGGCTCTCTGCTCTGCAGGGAGCCTGCTTCCTCCTCTCTCTCTGCCTGCCTCTCTGCCTACTTGTGATCTCTGTCAAATAAATAAAATCTTTAAAAAAAAAAAAAAAAAGACTGCTTCCAAAGCACTGCTCAGAAGCAGAATAAAGAAATATAAACAGACAGAGACAAAACTGTCCATATTTGCTAATAATATCGTTGTATATCTTGAAATGCCAAAGAGGACAGCTGGACATCTGTTCAAGTTCATAAAGAACAGATACAGAAACACAGAACTCAGTACTCTTACGCAGTGGTGATAAAGTCAGAAAACGCTAATGGTGGGAGGGACGCCTAGGGTGGCTCAGTCGGGTAAGCATCCCACTCTTGATTTCAGCTCAGGTCATGATCTCAGGGTCGTGAGGGTCATCGGGCTCCCCACTCGTGCCGGGGTTGGGGGTTCTGTTTGAGATTCTCTCTCTCCTTCTGTCCCTCCCCTCCCTCACTCCCACTCTCTTAAAAAAAAAAAAAAAAAGACCGCACTGAGAATGTAAAAGACTTGAACAAAGAAATATTCTTGGAAGGAAGAACTAAATATTTCAATGGCATCAGGTTTTTCCAAATTAATGTGTAGGTTTAATATAACACCAAATCAAAATCCAACCATTTTCTGACCTTTACAAAACAATTATTCATTTAAGAATAACACCGACTTTTATTGTAATTTTAATTAAAGGAAATACTAAGGAAACAAGAGTAAATGAAGAGTGAGTAGCCCTTCCAGATTTTAATCTATTCTAAAGCTAAGACAACTAAGACATCACACAAAAATGAGTTTCAAAGAGTTCAATATAAAAAAGAAATGACAGAAAACAAAAACACAGAAGCGATCAGTAAAACTCTAGAAAAGAGTAGCTTTTTAAGTTTATACAAGAGAAAGAAGTCACTGAGCAACTGGAAGCTCGCATTGAAAACATACATTTCTATATGAAAAAGTTGTAGACCATGAACTCAGAAAGACATTTTGTAATCAATAGGACATACAAAGAGTTTATTATATAATGAACTTACATAAACTGGTTCAAAATACTAACATTCCAGTATATAATAATGGGCATGAACAGTTAACCAACTCGAGGTAAAACTACTATTAAAAAACAAACGTTGGGGGGCCTGGGTGACTGACTCTTGGTTTCAGCTCAGGTCATGATCTCAGGGTTGTGAGATCGAGCCCTGAGTCAGGCTCCCCGCTCAGCAGGGAGCCTGCTTGAGATTCTCTCTCCCTCCCTCTCTGTCCCTCCTGCCCGTGTGCCCACTCGCTCTCGCTCACTCTCTCTCTCCAAAATAAAATCTTTCTTATAAAATTTTTTAAAGATTTTATATATTAGAGAGAGATTGTGCATGAGAGGTGGGGAGGGGAAGAGTAGGGGCAGAAGGAGAGGGAGAAGCTCGGTCCCACTACCCCAGGATCATGACCTGAGCCAAAAGCAGACACTTTAACCAACTGAGCTACCCACGTGCTCCTAAAATAAATCAAATCTTTAATTTAAAAAAACCTGAAAAATATCTCAATGATCAAGGGAATACAAGTCAAAAAACTAACTCTTGAGATGTTAAGTGAGTGCTTAACTACTTAGGGAAAAAAAAAAGACTCTGAAGATGTTATATTTACTTATTATTAGCAGATTTTTAAAAATACAACACTCAAAGCTAGCATGTGTGTTGATGAAACTAGCATTTTCTGCCACAGCTCACAGCACTGCAAATAATACAGTGACATTTACCAAGAGCCATATAAATTAAAGTTGATATTTTTCATACTATTACATTTCTCTGTACCAGTTTTCCTAAAAGAATCTAATAAAGGCAAATCGGTGACATTTACTGAGTAGTTACTCTACTGTTCCAAGCACTAAGTGTTTGGAACGCCTTTATTGTACCCCTCCTTCCTCAAGCATTTGAGAGCTCTTCATCATAAAGAAATAGCCCCAAATTCAAACACTGGTGGGATGATGAAGGGAGGACAATAAATGAATTTTTCTTTATTTTACAATTTTACTTGATATATAATTTTTTTAACATCTCTCAAACTCATTCCCTTGCTCCCTTAGCTCTGGTGATGGATGGAGCAACATGGCGGGGACAATTCCATGGCTCGGTCTCCACGTCTATACTCTGTGCTCCCCTCCTGTGCCACACCCCAATCCCAGCACGGAGTTCCTCCATGGATAAAATACGGAGAAGCACGCCCAAGGGACACGCTACTTGCAACATGAAACTAGGAGAGCACACAACAGCTGGAAACCTCCTTGGCCACCGCCTCCCTCCCCGGGAGCCCGCCACGTGACCCTTCCTGAACCTCACAACACTTACGCCTACGACATACTCTCCTGGTGGTATACCACCATTTTAGTAGAGCACAGATCACTTGTGTTTCGTAGTTCACACTCAAGTGTACATAATGGCACATATAAGGGTGACAGCTATCATTGCTTAAGCGAAGCTAAGGGAAATGGAAGCCATTTAGAGTTTTTAAAGTGAATCAACACAGCATTCTACAGATGGCCGCTGGCTGGGCCCATCAGAGGACACAGCGCGGCAGCAGCCAAAGGGTAGAAAGCATAGTGGGCTGATGCCAACAGCCCCCCAAACCCACACTGACCCACTGCCTGGGCCAGGCTGCCACCATCAGGCCCTGATTCCTAAAGAGATCTCCCGCCTGGCTGCCAAGGCAGCCTTCTCCTACTGACAGGCAGAGCTGGACGGGGAGGACCACGTGGTGGGCAAAGAGGGGGAAAGAGGCACCGCCCAGTCAAAGGCCATCTCAGTACATGGCATGAAATTCAGCCAGAATAATTTATTCCCCTAATAAGCGCTTTGGATTCCTGCCTGAGCACTTAAGCTGCCGGCTTCGGCTCCCTGGGCGACACGGGTCATCTGTCGAAACAAACTACTGTGGAAGGGTCATCGCAGGTTGAAAAGAATAAACATCTTAAGCCGAGAGTTGCCCAACCAGAAAGCAAAACATATTAGAGAGCTTAATGGAAATAATAATGGCAGTGTACAGAGACAGACAGACAGACACAGGGAACGAAACAGAGATCTCAGAGCCACAAGCACGTGAGAAACGGAGTATGGCAATTCAGGACTTTGATGCAGTGGTGAAATGATGGACTGTTCCACTGAGCCATCCAGAGGGCAAAATTTAATTTAGACCCCTACCTCATCATACATGAACAATAACATGCTTGATAGCTAAATGACCTGTAAAGAGCAAATCTTTAAAATATAGGGGCGCCTGGGTGGCTCAATGGGTTAAAGCCTCTGCCTTCAGCTCGGGTCATGATCCCAGGGTCCTGGGATCGAGCCCCGCATTCGGGCTCCCTGCTCGGCGGGGAGCCTGCTTCCCCCTCTCTCTCTGTCTGCCTCTCAGCCTACTTGTGATCTCTGTCAAATAAATAAATAAAATCTTTCTAAAAATCCATAAAATATAATACTATATTGGGGCACCTGGGTGGCTCAGTCGGCTAAGTGTCAGACTCTTGATTTTGGCTCAGGTCAGGATCTCAAGGTCATGAGATCGAGCCCTGCATCAGGCTCTGCGCTCAGCTCGGAATCTGCTTGTCCCTCTCCCTGCCCCTCTGCCCCTCTTCCCACGCTCATGATCATACACATACATGTGCTCCCTCTCAACAATAATAAAATCTTTTTAAAAAAATAAAATACGATACATATATATCTTATATATGTGTGTGTGTAATAAAATATTTTAGGGCCTCAGGTTAAGGAAGGATTTCTTAAAGCTCAAAATGTATAAACCATTAAAGAAAAGGATTGATAAAAATCACTTCCAAAAAGGGAATAAATGAGCAAAGATATGAACAGGCAATCCACAGAAGATAAAATCTGAATGGCTTTTCTTGAAACTCGCAAATGATCAGGAAAATCAGAATGTAATGTCTTAATAAGGGATTTCACATTCCACTAATAGACTAATAGACTATGTAATCTGGACCAACCCCCGTGCTTAAGACAACTAAAACAGCTGACTGAAATATTTAAAATGTATCTGAAGACTGTAGCAAACAAACAAAATAATGCAGAATTAGGGGGCCAGGATTTGGGGGGAAACAGACTCCCAAGGGAGTGAGCATTTACTTAGGGGTATTTTCCTCTGGAGACATCTGTCCCCTCCAGAGAAGCAGGCCAAGAGGCCCAGTTGCACTTGTGACAGCCTCTCGGGGGTAGGGGGAAGGGACTAGAGTCAGGGCATGTGTGGGGGAGCTGTGGAGGGGCGAGTGAACATCCGCCAGTCTGCCTGGGGCCCCTGAAACTGTGCCTCCTGGGAGTAAGGGTGAAGCACCGCAGACAGACCCTCACACTGACTACTCAGCTTCGAAACTTCTCAAGCCGGGATGTTGGACTGAGGGGATCCCGCACTGCTCGTGCCCGAGCGCCTGGCCCAAGAAAACGTCCCTCCTCATCCTCAGCCTCCAACATCCTCACCAATCACTGAGCAGATACAATGTCTGACGACAAAAAGTATCTGGGCACATGAGGAGAAAACAGGTCAAGAGATGGATACCTGGGAGAGCCACTGTGGGAGGGCAAATCCCTGTCACATCCTTCTTTCAAACTCAGGGGGGCTTACCTTCTAGAGTTTGTACACTCAGGGGGCTTAGCCCGAAGTACTTTAAAAATTATCAGGCTTAGGAGGCACCTGGGTGGCTCAGCCAGTGAAGCGTCTGCCTGGGATCGAGCCCCACATAGAGCTCCCTGCTCAGCGGGGAGTCTGCTTCTCCCTCAGCCCCTCCCCCCCCCCGCCCCGCTCATGCTTTCTCTCTAATAAATAAAATCTTTAAAAAAAAAAATCAGCAGGGGCGCCTGGGTGGCTCAGTGGGTTAAGCCTCTGCCTTCGGCTCAGGTCATGATCCCAGGGTGCTGGGATGGAGTCCCGCATCAGGCTCTCTGCTCAGCAGTGAACCTGTTTCCCCTCTCTCTCTGCCTGCTGCTCTGCTGACTTGTGATCTCTCTGTAAAATAAATAAATAAATAAAATCTTTTTTAAAAAATAAATAAAATTTTTAAAAAATCAGCAGACTTAACTCCGGGAGAGCCGGGGGGGGGGGGGGGCTGGGGCGAGAGGGAACTGAGTCCTTGCCCTTAAAGAGACAGGACAACAAACAGCCCCGCTCAGCTACAGCACAGAAGCAGCAGTGTGGAAGGCACGTGGGGTATATGGGAAGGAGACTGACTTCCTGATCACGGACCATGCACTGGAGAAGCAGGGATCTCTAGGAAACTTCTCCAAAAACAAGAGAACTGGCAAGTGCCACTTCTCTCCCCTCCCCCAGGCCTCAAGAGCAGGACCCCTGCGGGAGGCAGGAAAAATGCTCCCCACGTGTCCTGCTAACACCATATGCTCTCTGTACCCTCCCAGCGTTCTCCTGCATGCTTGCACCCCCCCCCACTCCACCAGGAGGCCCTCCAGAGTGGCTCCCGTCACATCTCATTCTGCAGGTAGCCCTTGACAGTGACCAGTAACCACTACGACATGCCTCCTGCCCTGGGGAGAGGGGACGATGAGCGCACATACGCCAGTTAAACAGCAGCCCCCATGGTGCGCTGGGGAAAGACCCCTGATCTGAAGGCCAGCCCTGCTCGCGGACAAAACCCTCACAGGGAACAGAACAAGATGACAGCCCTGTAGTTCGGGGTCAATGCAACCCCCAACAGGTGAACTGGGGCCAGCCATCTGGTTGGAGTATAGGCTCCCTGCCCAATAAAAGCCTCTCAGGGGACAACACAGGGAAGGCACCCTGCGGGTCAGTGTGACCGCAGTTCCGGCACATAGACCGAGGGCAGGCATCTGGTCTGACCCAACTCAAGCCTCAGACTGGCCACTGAGACCACATGGACCAAACCCTGCCCAGGGCAGGCAGAGGGCGCCCCTGCCGCCAACTGAAGGCAAAGGCAGCTCAGCACAAAAGGAACGCACACAGGAGACACCCTGGAAGGGCCCGGTTCTGGTGAACAGAGAACAGTGCCGGGCAGAGCACTACGGGACCTCTTCTTCATAAGGCCCTACTTTCAAGAACAAGAGATGTAGCTGACTTTCTTAACACACACAGACAGACGCTGAGAGTTAGACAAGAGGAGGAGACAGAAGAATATGTCCCCAGTAAAAGAACAGGACAAAACCACAACAAAAGGGCCAAATGAAACAGAGATAAGAGATATGCCTGATAAAGAATTCAAAGTAATGGTCATAAAGATGCTCAAGGGACTTGAGCAAAAAGAGTGGAGGATCTCAGTGAGGCCCTCGACAAAGCAAAAACAGAAAAGAAAAAAAAAAGAACCAGAGATAAAGAACTCAATAACTAAAATTTAAAATATGCTAGAGGAAAACAATAGTGGATTAGAGGAGGCAGAAGGCGGCTCAGCAACCTGGAAGACAGAGTAATGGAAAGCAACCAAGCTGAAGAGCAAAAGTAAAAAACAATAAAAAATGAGAGTAAGTTAAGGGAGCTCAGCAACACCATCAAGCATAATAATATTCACATTATACGGACCCCAAAAAAGAGAAGAGAGAGAAAAAGGGACAGAAAATGTTTTTGAAGAAATAGCTGAAAACTATCCTAATCTAGAGAAGAAAACAGACCTCCAGATCCAGGATAGAAGGAGAGCCCCCAACAAGATGAACCCAAGGAGGCCCACACCAAGACACATAATAATCAAAATGGCAAAAAGTAGTGATAAAGAAAGAATGTTTGGGGCACCTGGGTGGCTCAGTGGGTTGAGCCTCTGCCTTCGGCTCAGGTCATGATCTCAGGATCCTGGGATCGAGCCCCACATCAGGCTCTCTGCTCACCAGGGAGCCTGCTTCCCCCTGTCTGTCTGCCAACCTGTGATCTCTCTCTGTCAAATAAATAAATAAAATCTTTTTTAAAAAAGAATGTTTAAAGCAACAAGAGAAAAGAAAACAGTTATATACAAGAGAACCCTCATAAGGCTATCAGCTGATTTTTCTGAAGAAACTTTGCAGACCACAAGGGAGTGTCATGATTTATTCAAACTACTGGAAGGAAAAAACCTGCAATCAGGAATACTCTATCCAGCAAGGCTATCATTCAGAATAGAAAAGGAAATAAAGAGTTTCCCACACAAAGAAGTTAAAGATCTTCATCACCACTAATCCAACCTTACAAGAAATATTAAAGGGAATCTCTGAAGGGCACCTGGATGGCTCAGTCAGTTAAGCATCTACCTTCAGCTAAGGTCATGATCCCAGGGTCCTGGGATCAAGTCCCACATCAGGTACCTTGTTCAGTGGGGAGCCTGCTTCTCCTTCGCCCTCTGTTCCTGCCCTGCTCATGCTCTCTCTCAATTAAATGAATAAAATATTTTAAAAAATAAAAAATAAATAAAGGGAATCCTCTGAGTGGAAAGAAAAGGCCATAATTATGAGTAAGAACACTAGGAAAGGGAAAAATTTCACAGGTATATACAAAAATAATAAAAGTAGCAAGTTAATCACTTACAAAACCGGCATGTAGATTAAAGCATAAAAGCAGTAAAATTAATTACATCTACAAAAATTAGTCAAGGGATTCACAAACTAAACGGCATCAATATGACATCATCTACACAAAACATAGCAAGGGAGAGTAAAAATTTAGTGTTTTTGGAACAGATTCAAACTTAAATGATCATCAACATAAACTGCTACAAGCATAGGATGTTATATACGAACCTAATGGTAATCACAAATCAAAAATCTCTAATAGACACAGAAAAAATAAAGAAGGAATCCAAGTATATCATCAAAGAAAGCCATTAAACCAGGGTGCCTGGGTGGCTCAGTCAGTTAAGGGTCTGCCTTCACCTCAGGTCATGATCCCAGGATCCTGGGATCGAGCCCTGTGTCAGGCTCCCTGCTCAGCAGGGAGCCTGCTTCTCCCTCTCCCTCTGCCTGCTGATCCCCCCCGCTTGTGCGTACTTGCCCTCTCTGTCAAATAAATAAAATCTTAAAAAAAAAGAAAGCTATCAAACCACAAGGGAAGATAGGAACACAAGAACAGAGAAGAACTGCAAAAAAAAAAAACCCCAAAACAAGTAAGAAAATGGCAGTAATTACACACCCACCAATAATTACTTTGAATGTGAATGGACTAAATGCTCCAGTGAAAAGACATAGGTTATCAGAATGGAAAAAAGCAGGACCCGCGTATATGCTGCATATAAGAGACTCACTTGAGACCTAAACACATGCAGATTGCAGTGAAGGAATGAAAAAGCACTTATCCTGCAAATGGAAGAAAAAAGAAAGCTGGGGTAGCAATACTTACATCAGACAAAATAGACTGTAAAATGAAGATTGTAACAAGAGACAAAGAAGGTCACTGCATAATCATAAAGGGAACAATCCAGCAAGAAGATGTACCAATTGTAAATACGTACGCACCCAACACGGGAGCACCCACATACATAAAGAAACTACCAGCAGACATAAAGAACGAACTCGGTAATGAGACAAAAATAACAGTAGGGGACTTTAACACCCCATTTACACCAATGGACAAATCACCCAGACAGAAAAATCAACAAGGAAAGGGTGGCATTGAATGACACATTGGACCAGATGACCTAACAGATATATTCAGAACATTCCATCCAAAAACAGCAAAGTACACATTCCTTTCAAGGGCACATGGAACACGCTCCAGAGTAGATCACATCTTAGGCCACAAAACAAGTCTCAACAAATTCCAGAAGACTGAAGTTATATCATGCAGCTTTTCCAACCGTAACGCTATGAAACCAGAAATCAACCACAAGGAAAAAAACCTGGAAAGAATACAAATACACGGAGGTTGAACAACATGCAACTCAACAATGCATGGGTGGACCAAGACATCTAAGAGGAAATTAAAAAAAAAATACAAGGAGGCAAATGAGAATGAAAACACAATGGTCTAAAATCCTTGGAATGAAGCAAAAGCTGTTCTGAAAGGGAAGAACAGGGGTGCCTGAGTGGCTCAGTGGGTTAAGTGTCTGCCTTCAGCTCAGGTCGTGATCCCAGGGTCCCCGGATCGAGCCCCGCAGCGGGCTCTCTGCTCAGCGGGGAGCCTGCTTCCCCGCCCCTCTCCCTGCCTGCCTCTCTGCCTACTTGTGATCTGTCTGTCAAATAAATAAATAAAATAAAATATATATATATATAAAAATACCTCTCTCAGTCATGATAGACAAGCAAACAAAAAATCAGTAGGAGTATACAAGATTTGAGCAACATCAAACACCTAGGAATAAGTCTGACAAAAAGACATGCAGGACTCCTCTGTGGTTTATAGTTTATAAGATATTATTGAAAAACTTGAAAGAAGATCTAAATGAAAGGAGAAATATATGATAGCCATGAATGAGATGATACATTCTTACAAAGATGTCAATTCTCACCAAACTGGTCTACAGACTCAACCCAATCGAATTCAACATTCTAACAAGATTTTCTGAGTTTTTTGTGGAAGTTTACGAACAGATTTTAAAATTTACATGGAAATCCCAAGGGCCTAGAATAGTCAAGGCAATATTGAAAAAGAAGAACAAGGTGTAAGAACTTCCTTGATCAGCTTTGAAGACTTAGCAAAAAGCTACAGTCGGTAAACTCGTGTGGTATTGGCACGGAGACAGATATACAAACCAGTGGAATAAAACAGAAATCCCAGAAACAATCCCAGGGTATCTGGACACTGGCAGAGCTGTGGGCAGTGGGGAAAAGGGCAGTCTTTTCAATAATATGAAAACAATTATGTAACCACATAATAAATAAGTAAATCTTGATTTCTACATAACCTCATACACACAAATCAACTCTGGTCAGAATAGATATAAATGTGACAAGGCAAAATAAAAAGCTTCCACAAAACAGCCTCCTAGAATATCTTCATAAGGTAGAGTAGGAAAAGACGTCTTAAGCAGGACAAAAGGATTACAGACCATAAAGAGACTGGTAAATTAGATGATTAAATTTAGGATCTTAAGGATGAATTAAAACTACTTATCAAAAGATAGGATTACAGCTGAAAAGGCAAACCACAGAATGGGAGAAAATATTACAAAATAGATGTGTTGAGGGGCAGTTTCCTATAAACCAGTAAGACAGACGAGCCAATGGAAAAATGTTCAAGACTCGAACAAGGACTTCACGAAGGTGAGAATCCAACTAGCCAATAAACATATGAAAATATTCTCAACCTCATTAGTCATCAGAGAAATGTACGTTAAGTGCCGGGATACCAAGAGCCACTCAGCTACTGGTGTGAGACCATCGTCAATGCCCATAACGACATGAAAGAATGGGGGACTTCATACACCAACAAAGGGAATGTAGGTTGGCAAATAGTCCAGCATTATCGACTAAAGTTGAAGACATGAACACACCAGGACCCAGCGATTCCACTTCGAGGTGTAGATTCAACTGAAATGCAGGCACTTACAAAACGAGACATGTACAAGACTATTAATAATAGCATTATTCCTAAGACTCCCCAAAGCGGAAATAATCCCAAGGTCCATGAGCAGTAGAATAAATCAATTGTAGTATATTCCTACAATAAACTACCAGATAGCAAGTATGCTGGCCAAGCTATAGCCACAGAGAACACGGGTAAAGCTCACAAAAATAACGTGTCCTGGGGCGCCTGGGTGGCTCAGTGGGTTAAGCCTTTGCCTTCAGCTCAGGTCATGATCCCAGGGTCCTGGGATCGAGCCCCACATCGGGCTCTCTGCTCAGCGGGGAGCCTGCTTCCTCCTCTCTCTCTGCCTGCCTCTCTGCCTGCTTGTGATTCTCTGTCTATCAAATAGATAGATGGAATCTTTGGAAAAAGAAAAGAAAAGAAAAGAAAAATAACGTGTCCTAAGGCATACACACGGTACGCTTCCGTGCCTATAGACTTCCAACACAAGCAAGACCGGAGTATTCAAAGCTGCACGCTATGAAGAAAAGCTGGGAAGTAATTACCGTAAGAGGCAGGATGGGGCTTACCTCTGGAGGGGAGAGGAAGGGGAAGATGGAGAAAGCCAGGGGGAAGCCCTGGGGATATGGAAGGTTTAAACGTGGGTGGTGGGTGTGTGAGTACCCACTTTGACATAGATCGTTGAGCTGCCCGTCTTTTCTGTGCATTTTTTTTCAACAGGAGGAGACCGCTCTCCTTTGGGAACGAGGCCAGTTACTCAGTTACTGTCTCTCAGCTCCAAACCCACCCTTCTATACTCTGCCTTGTGATCCAGGGCTCGGGGGTCAGCAAACATTTGTTTTGCCAGCGGGTCCTCGGTAAGCTCTGCCAATAGGGGGTGCTAGAGGCACCGTTATAAGGAGGAGGACCATGCTCAGGCCTGTTTGTGTCCCAGCTCCTAAGAGCAACGTGCCAGCAACACTTCCTCTGGTGGACCCAGCGGACCAGAAAGGTCTCAGTTTCATATTCATGGGTCCCTCCTCCAAGTTTCTAAATTTTAATGATTCCATCATCCTCCCTTTGCTCCTTTAGCCAGGGGGTGGTAGCTGCTTCCTACAGTTGCTACCAATTTGATGTCTTAGTGTTCACTGCTTGTTCTTTTTGTTTGTTTTTCTAAGATTTGTTTTACAGAGGAAGAGAAAATGCATGCATGCGCACACCAGCAGGGGGACAGGCAGAGGGAGAGGAATTGAGAAAATCTCAAGCCGACTCTCCAGTGCACACAGAGGCGAAGGCCTTGATCCCAGGACCCTGAGATCTGGACCTGAACCAGAGTCAAGAGGCGCCCCCGCCCAACCGACTGAGCCACCCAAGTGCCCCCCGTTCACTTTGTTTTAATTAGAAATTCTACGGAGATGACAGATTCATATGCAGTTGTGAGAAACAACATGGAGATCCCTTGTATGCTTTGCCCAGTTTCCCCCAGTGGCGACATCTTGCAAAACTATGGTGTAATCTCACTTCCAGGATACTGACGTTGATACAATCCAACGATTTTACTCCTATTTCCCATTTACTTGTACTCATTCTTGTGTGTTTGTGTATATATAGTTCCATACATCTTTATCACCCGTGCAGGGGTGTGTATGCACTGCAGTCAATACACAGAATAGCTCTATCCCTACAAGCACCCCTCCTGATGCCCATCTAGAACCCCAGCTGCCTCTTCTCTCTCATCCCACCCACACTCTTCTCTAACCCCAGGGCAATCGCTCGTCTCTCTGCATTTCTACAACTTTACCATCTCAAAAATCTAACATAAAATGGAATCATATGGTACAGAAACTTGAGGGACTGACTTTTCATTCAACGTGGCTCCCTGGAGATTTAGCCAAGTTGTTGTATCTCTAGATCATTCCTTTTTTGTTGCCAAGTAGTATTCCTTAGTGTGGATGTAGCGGTCTGTTTAACCACTCACCTACCGAACGACAGCAAATGGATTCCAGGTTGGGGCTCTTACAAATAAAGCTGCTACGAACACTTGTTCGTAAAGGTTTTTGTGTGAACATTTAGTTTTCTTTTTTTTTTTAATTTTCATTTTTGCTTCCAAGTCTAATGTTTTTTTAAGTAAACTCTATGCCCAGTGTGGGGTTTGAACTCAAGAAGTGACCCCAAGATCAAAAGTCATGTGCTCTACGTCGGAGCCAGCCAGGTACCGTCCCCCACCAAGTTTAATATTTATTTTCTAAGATTCAGAGCTTCCCATTTCTTTAAGTTTTCATTTCGGTGGGATGAACGGCCAAGAGTCCAATAGCTAGAGCGTATGGTGGTTGTAGGATTACTTTAAGAAACTGCCCAAGTGTTCTCCAGAGTGTACCATTTTACAGTTCCACCTGCTATGCAGGAGACTTCCAGTTTCGCTGCACCCCCACCAGCTTTTGGTCTTGTCACAATTTTTTTTTATTTTTGCCAGTTCTGAGAGTTGGTTAGTACTATCTCATGGTTTTACTTAGCATTTTTCTAATGGCTAATAATGCCAGAAAGTGAAAACTTGTTCAACCTTTCAGGTACCTAGTGAACAACTTTATAACTAGTTCATAATGTCTTAAATGTTTTCTGTACAAGTCCATACTAGTGAAAACAAATACATAAATAACTCAGTAGGGGAAAGGGAATACTCTTCCCTGTGGTAGAATTGTAGTTAACAAAGAAATGGTAGAATTAGAAAAAGCAGCATTTGGCAAGCACTACAGTCGTAATTGTTGCAAGTAGAAAGCATCAATGACTCTAACTCTAGTGAGTGAAAGTATGATAAGAAATTTGCAGAGACTCAAAGATCTTTAGTACAAAGATACTGATCGATTACAAGGGGAAAATAATTAACTTTATAGTGGAGACACCTGGCATACACTGCCTTACCGTGATCAAAGTTAACACCACCAGTATAAGACATATCCACGTCAACGTCACATGTCACATGTCTCCCTAGAAGAAGCAACGAGAAGGGCACAGCCACCAATTCTGTGTTATTCTTGCCCAAAACGCATCATCTCAATGTAACCATAAGAAAACATCAGACAAATTGAGAGATATTCTTTTTAAGATTTATTTGAGAGAGAGAGGGAACGTGTGCTCACACGTGCACATGCACACCAGGGGAAGGGGCAGAGGGAAAGGGAAAGAAGCAGGGGCACCCGGGTGGCTCAGTGGGCTGAGCCTCTGCCTTCAGCTCAGGTCATGATCCCAGGGTCCTGGGATCGAGCCCTGCTTCGGGCTCTCTGCTCAGCAGGGAATCTGCTCCCTCCTCTCTCTCTGCCTGCCTCTCTGCCTACTTGTGATCTCTCTCTATATATATCTGTCAAATAAATAAATAAAATCTTTTAAAAGGTGGGGGGGTGGGAGAAGAAGCAGATTCCTCACTGAGTGTGGAGCCGGGCTCAATCTCAAGACCCTGAGATCATGACCCGAGCTGAAAGAAAGAGTCAGACGTTTAACTGAGCTATGCAGATGCCCCAATTAAAAGCTATTCCTGCAAGTAACAGGACAGTACTCGTCAAAAGTGCCAATGTCATGAAAGACAAAGGAAACTGAGGAAACATGAAAACTAAATGAAATGTGGGATCCTAGTTTGGAGCCTGGACCAGAAAAAGGACAGTTGGACAAGCGGAGAAATTCCAACCAAGTCTGTAAGTGTGGTGAGTAGTATTTTATCAGTGTTCATTTCCTGGCTTAGATCATTGTATTGTGGTTATGGTTATGCAGGATGTTAATGTTAGGGAAAGCCAGGAGAAGGGTATATGGGAATTCTCTGGATGAATTTTAAAACTTCCTGTAAGTTTGAAATTATTTCAGAATAAGCTAAGAAAAAGTAAAATAAAACAAGTTCTCTCCAATGACTCTGGTGTTGTTTTCTGTCTCCTCACTGGCCCCTGACTGACCCAGGAATAGACAGGACAGCTGAGGCATCTGTGCTCTAAATGCCACATCATCCAAACAGAGCCTCAGGGCCACCCAAACCCAGAGAGTCAAACCCATCCACCCACGTTGTGCCTGTAGTTTCTTTAAAATAACCAGCTTAGGGGCGCCTGGGTGGCTCAGTGGGTTAAAGCCTCTGCCTTCAGCTCATGTCGTGATCCCAGGGTCCTGGGATCGAGCCCCGCATGGGGCTCTCTGCTCAGCAGGGAGCCTGCTTCCCCCGCTCTCTCTGCCTGCCTCTCTGCCTACTTGTGATCTCTGTCAAATAAATAAATAAAATATTAAAAAATAAATAAAATAAAAATAAAATAACCAGCTTGAAATAATCCTTATGCCAAAGAGGCATATTTTGAGGTGGTATATTTTGTTCCCCTTCATACTAAACTGGTAATTCAGTAACTAAATGGTCTTCAGGGGGTGCCCGGGTGGCTCAGTCAGTTAAGCATCTGGCTTCAGCTTGGCTCGTGACCTTGGAGTCCTAGGATCAAGCCCTGCATTGGTGGGGGGTGGCCCTACTCAACAGGGAACCTGCTTCTCCCTCTGCCTGCCGTCCCCTGCTCGGGCTTGCTCTCTTGCTCTCTTTCTCTCAAATAAATAAATAAAATCTTTAAAAAAAAACATAATAAGGGTACTAAACAAGAAAAATATGCAGCCAAGAATACTTTATCCAACTAGGCTATCATTGAAATTGGAATGAGTGGTAAAAAGCTTCCAGGACAAATAGAAACTAAAAGAATTTGTGATCACCAAACCAGCCCGACAAGAAATATTGAAAGGGGTCCTCGAAGCAAAGAGAAAGGCCAAAAGGAGCAGAGACAATACACAGTAACAGTCACCTTACAGGCAATACAATGGCACTACATTCATATCTCTCAATAGTTACCCTGAATGTCAATGGGCTAAATGCCCCAGTCAAAGACACAGGGTATCAGATTGAATAAAAAAGGCAAGACCCATGGATATGCTGTCTGCAAGAGACTCATTTTAGACCCAAAGACACCTCCAGATGTAAAGAGAGAGGGTTGAAAACCATTTACCATGCTAATGGACATCAAAGGAAAGCTGGGGTGGCAATCCTTTTATCAGACAAATTATATTCTAAGCCAAAGACCATAATAAGAGATGAGGAAGGACACTATATCATACTTAAAGGGTCTATCCAATGAAAAGATCTAACAATTGTGAATATTTACACCCCTAACATGGAAGCAGCCAATTATATAAGCCAATTAATAACAAAATCATAAAAAAGAAACATATAGACGATAATACCATAATTGTAGGGGATTTTTAACACTCCCCTCACTGCAATGGACAGATCATCTAAGCAAAAGACCAACAAAGAAATAAGGGCTTTGGGGCACCTGGGTGGCTCAGTAGGTTAAAGCCTCTGCCTTTGGCTCAGGTCATGATCCCAGGGTCTTGGGATCGAGCCCCGCATCGGGCTCTCTGCTCAGCAGGGAGTCTGCTTCCTCCTCTCTCTGCCTGCCTCTCTGCCTCCTTGTGATCTCTGTCAAATAAATAAATAAAATCTTTTAAAAAAAAAGAAATAAGGGCTTTGAGTGACACACTGGACAAGATGGACTTCAGAGATATATTCAGAACATTCCATCCTAAAGCAACAGAATACACATTCTTCTCTAGTGTACATGGAACATTCCCCAGAATAGATCACATCCTGGGTTACAAATCAGGTCTCAACCAGTACTAAAGATTGGGATCATTCCCTGCATATTTTCAGACCACAATGCTTTGAAACTAGAACTCAACAACAAGAGGAAAGTTAGAGAGAACTCAAATACATGGAGGTTAAAGAGTATCCTACTAAAGAATGACTGGGTCAACCTGGAAATTAAAGAAGAATTTAAAAATTCATGGAAACAGGGGCGCCAGGGTGGCTCAGTGGGTTAAAGCCTCTGCCTGCAGCTCAGGTCATGATCCCAGGGTCCTGGGATCAAGCCCCGCATCGGGCTCTCTGCTCAGCAGGGAGCCTGCTTCCTCCTCTCTCTCTCTGCCTGCCGCTCTGCCTACTTGTAATCTCTGTCAAATAAATAAATAAAATCTTTAAAAAAATTCATGGAAACAAATTAAAATGAAAACACAACTGTTCAAAATCTTTGGGATGCAGCAAAGGCAATCTTAAGAGAGAAGTATATAGCACTACAAGCCTTTCTCAAGAAACAAGAAGTCTCAAGTACACAACCTAACCCTACACCTAAAGGTCCTGGAAAAAGAACAGCAAATAAAGCCTCAACCCAGCAGGAAAAGACAAATAATAGAGATTAGAGCAGAAATCAATAAAATAGAAACCAAAAGAACAGTAGAACAGATCAATGAAACTAGGAGCTGATTCTTTGAAAGAATTAATAAGATTGATAAACCCCTAGCCAGACTTATCAAAAAGAAAGGACCCAAATAAATAAAATTATGAATGAAAGAGGAGAGATCACAACCAACACCAAAGATATACAATTATAAGAACATATTATGAGCAACTATATGCCAGGAAATTAGACAATCTGGAAGAAATGAATGCATTCCTAGAGATATAAAAAATTTCAACAACTGAAACAGGAAGAAATAGAAGACCTGAACAGACCCATAACCAGCAAGGAGATTGAAGCAGTCATCAAAAATCTCCCAACAAACAAGAGCCTAGGGCCAGACAACTTCCCAGGGGAATTCTACCAAACATTTAAAGAATTAATACCTATTCTTTTGAAACTGTTCCAAAAAACAGAAATGAAGAAAAACTTCCAAACTCATTTTATGAGGCCAGCATTACTTTGATCCCAAAACCAGAAAAAGGCCCAATCCAAAAGAAGAATTACAGACCAATATCCCTACTGAACATGGCTGCAAAAAATCTCACCAAAATACTAGCTAACAGGATCCAACAGTACATTAAAAGGATTATTCACCACCACCAAGTGGGATTTATTCATGGGTAGCAAGGTTGGTTCAACATCCACAAATCAATCAATGTGATACACTACAGTAATAAAAGAAGGGACAAGAACCATATGATCCTCTCAATTGATGCAGAAGAACATTTGAAAAATACATCATCCTTTCTTGATTAAAACTCTTCACAGTGTAGGGATAGAGGGTACATACCTCAATATCATAAAAGCCATCTATAAAAAATCCGCAGCAACTATCATTCTCATTTGGGAAAAACTGAGAGCTTTTCCCCTAAGGTCAGGAAAATGGCAGGATGTCCACTATCACCAATGCTTTTCAACAGAGTACTAGAAGTCCTAGCCTCAGCAATAAGACAACACAAAGAAATAAAACGCATCTGAATCGGCAAAGAAGAAGTCAAACTATCACTCTTTGCAGATGATATGATACTTTATGTGGAAAACCCAAAAGAATCCACTCCAAAAATGCTAGGACTTCTACAGGAATTCAGTAAAATGTCAGGAAATAAAATCAATGCACAGAAATCAGTTGCATTTCTATACACCAACATCAAGACAGAAGAAAGAGAAATTAAGGAGTCAATCCCATTTACAATGGCACCCAAAACCATAAGATACCTAGGAATAAACCTAACCAAAGAGGCAAAGAATCTGTACTCAGAAAACTATGAAATACTCATGAAAGAAATTGAGGAAGACACAAAGAAATGGAAAAACGTTCCATGCTCATGGATTGGAAGAACAAATAATCCAATCAAGAAATGGGCAGAGATGGGGCGCCTGCGTGGCTCAGTGGGTTAAGCCTCTGCCTTCAGCTCAGGTCATGATCTCAGGGTCCTGGGATCGAGCCCCGCATCGGGCTCTCTGCTCAGCAGGGAGCCTGCTTCCCCCGCTCTCTCTCTGCCTGCCTCTCTGCCTACTTGTGATTTCTCTCCCTGTGTCTAATAAATAAATAAAAATCTTAAGAAAAAAAAAAAAGAAATGGGCAGAGGGGCGGAGGGTAGGAGGTTGGGTGAGCCCGGTGGTGGGTATTATGGAGGGCATGTATTGCATGGAGTACTGGATGTGGTGCATAAACAATGAATTCTGTTATACTGAAAAGAAATTAAAAATAAATAAATTTTTAAAAATGGGCAGAGGACATGAACAGACATTCCTGCAAAGAAGACATCCAGATGGCCAACAGACACATGGAAAAGTGCTCCACATCACTCAGCATCAGGGAAATACAAATCAAAACCACAATGAGATACCACCTCACTCTAGTCAGAATGGCTAAAATTAACCTGTCAGGAAACGACAGGTGATGGAGAGGATGTGGAGAAAGGGGAACCCTCCTACACTGTTGGTGGGAATGCAAGCTGGTTCAGCCACTCTGGAAAACAGTAGGGAGGTTCCTCAAGAAGTTGAAAATAGAGCTACCCTAAGACCCAGCAATTGCACTACTGGGTATTTACCCCCAAAGATATAAATGTAGTGATCTGAAGGGGCACCTGCACCCCAATGTTTATAGCAACAATGTCCACAATAGCCAAATTCTGGAAAGAGCCCAGATGTCCATCAACAGATGAATGGATAAAGAAGATGTGGCATATGTATGCAATGGATTACTTCACAGCCATCAAAAAAAAAAAAAAAGGAAATCTTGCCATTTGCAACGACATGGATGGAACTAGAAGCTATTGTGCTAAGTGAAATAAGTCAGTCAGAGAAAGATAATTATCCCATGATCTCACTGGTATGTGGAATTTAAGAAACAAGGCAGAGGATCATAGGGGAAGAGAAGAAAATATGAAACAAGACGAAACCAGAGAGGGAGATAAACCATAAGAGACTCTTAATCTCACAAAACAATCTGAATGTTGCTGGAGGGGAGGAGGGGTGGGAGAGACCGGGTGGCTGGGTGATGGGCATTGGGGAGGGTATGTGCTATGGTGAGTGCTGGGTGTTGTGTAAGACTGATGAATCACAGACCTGTACCCCTGAAGCAAATATCATATGTTAATTTAAAAGTAAAAATAATAAAAAATTATTTTTTAAACTATCTTCCGGAGCTCTGGGAACCGCTCTAGCAAATTAATAGAACCAAAGGAGGGAGATGTGGGAACTGATCTACATTCAGTCAGAAGCACAGGTGAGAGCCTAAACCTTACACCTGCTGTCTGAAGGGGGTTAGCAGTCTTGTGGGACCGAGCCTGTACCCTTCGGGGTCTGAGGTTCACCCCAGGGAGATAGTGTTAGAATTCAGCTCAACCGTAGGACATCCAGCAGGTATCCGCTAATTGTGCAGGGTGGGAAACTTAACCACACATTTGGTGATCAGAAGTGACACATTAAGTAAAGTTGCACACAGGAGTGTATCGTTCCTTGGGGTCAGACGGTGCTCTGGCACCCCTCTTAGATCAGAAGACTGCGATGAGACTAGAAACCCGACACCACGGACCAATAACATGGGGAGATTCTAAGTCCTTCAGAGCTCGGTGGAGCAGAGCTGCGTCGAGTGCTCCAGCCTTTGAAAGGGAGCAGAAGCTACCAACCCAAAACATGCCTCTTTACCGTAAGGATTCCTTTGAGAAACAGGAGACACAGAAGAAGCTTTGAAAACAAGCTAACCCTTTTGTGATGACCGTTTTCACGTATAAGGGAACTCTCCATCGGTAAGGGTGTGGCCCGCACGGTACCAGAAGAGAAAGGTTGAGCCACGGGGAACTCTAACCAGTGGAGAAGGTACGGACTTAAATCTGCATAACCACCTTACCCCGGTTTGCCTGTGTTTTTCGGGGTCACCCCTCAGAACTACCCCCCATCCACACCCACACACAGTAACTTTCATTCTTTTGCCTTTAGCTGAAGATGGTATTTAAGCCGATTAGGTCAGGGGCGCCTGCATGGCTCAGTTAAGCATGTGCCTTTGGCTCAGATCATGACTGGGGGGGGGGGGGGGGGTGGTATCCCGGGGGGGGGCCTCAAATCAGCCCCCCCACCCAGCGGGGGGGTCCCCCCCTCCTCCCCCCCCCCCCCCCCGCTTTTGTTATCTCTCTCACACTCTCCCCCCCTCTCTCAAATAAAAAAAAAAAAACTAAAAAAAAAAACCAAAACTGGT